>HG996486.1:20000000-20600000 GCA_905340225.1 Abrostola tripartita
TTAGTAGCATGTTAAGCCATGGGTCCTATGCATTCAAGTGGAATAATAGAGAGTGCATCTGTTTTCACTCATATCTGTCCATTAAAATATTTTAAGCTTGGTTCCATTAACATTGACTGAAATTCGAATAAATCGGAGGATACAAACGCCCCTTCTCATTCAAATCCAGATTTTATCAATAATGCAAAAAATATGGACCATAAAAAAAACGATCAACTTTAAACAATTTCAATATTGTGCAAATCTAATATCCTGAGTAAAATGATTTCGATTTTATTTCTTTTTTTATAACTTTATTTATATACACGGTTAGACGACGACGTTTTTTAATACAATCAAAAGTTTTGATTAAATTTTGTATAAGTTATAAAAATAATCTATGTTTTGTATAATTAATCAACTATGATGTTCAGATTATTTCCAACGTTAATGATTTTGGAAAATTTGATTTTTGTTAAGCCATATATCAACAATGCCTTGGTAAGAAATACAATACTGAAGTATTCGGACCCAGAAGCGAAACATCAGCACGATCTATCTGATGGAGACTTCCCATTTGTTGTGTCGTTAGTCTTCATCGAGCAAGAGATTGTAACAAGACATTGCACGGGATCCTTATTGTCCCCAGTTTGGGTCCTCTCTGCCTCAAACTGCTTCTACGATCTCCTTGACAGAAAATTCTTCGTTTGGTACAGCAACTTCACTGTGTCCCCTTTGAAATCAAAGATGTATGCTCGGGTCAAAAAAATCTACATACATCCATTGTTCCAATCTACAGAGTTTACCCGTCCCGGATATTTCTTCGGGGATAATGACATCAGCTTGTTACGAGTACGAAAGCTAGATACGCGGTATTTCGGAAGATTGTCACCCATTGACCCCGCTAAGATGACAGGACTTCCAGTGACGTACATCGGTGCCGGCGCGAAAGTGAAGCCAGGAGACCGACGCATTATACCCTTGCAGGTGGCTGAAGGAGTGGTCATCACATGTGGCTTGTCTCTCACGATGTGGTCCCAATACATGCAATGCGTGGCTCCAAAATGCTCGGACAAATCGCACCAGCCAGTCCACAGTGACTCTGGCGGGCCATTCATCTATGACGGCAAAATTGTTGGAGTCATGTCTATGGGCTATCAGATTCCCAAGAGTTTCATACTTTCAAATGGATTAACACCCATCAGCCCTTATAAAAGCTGGATTACTCACATTAGACAAACAAGAAGTAATATAATTAGTTAAACCTCAGTAGAAAACTCAATTGAACAAGAGTGTTATGGACCAATTAGTGAATTAAATAGTGTCAGTGTGCTAAGGACCACCGTAATGGTCGGAGCAGGCTTGTGACGACGCATAAAATAATACATAATTAAGCCAAATGGTAGAAAAAAGCTCGCTGTAAATCATTGCATCCTAGAATCCCAAACAGACAGTCTTACGCTACTATTATTATGAATATTAAAATTCAATTATGAAACGTATACGTCTAAGTGCACTGAAAATCGAGTAAATGTTAGGTTAAGATGGAGACTTCTATCGTAATAGTTGATTGTAAAGATTGTCATACCTGCAATAGTACCTACTATGGTAATGCCTACACTGTAACATCATAAAGATGCGTCATATATTTTATGGCCGATTAAATGTTTCGTTCAAGCCAGCCTTATTTTTTTATAAAACTGTTTCTTACTTATTAGGAAGTTTAATTTACAAAGATTAGCAGGTATTTATATGGGACAAATAACAATGAAGATCTTTAATTTTATCATTATTATCATTTCGTTAATCTGTTGGGCTCGTTTATAGAAACAGGCCATGCTGGGCTATCTTAAGATTGCCTAGACCACAAGGATATTAACATAGCAGCGCCAGACATACTAAAATATCATAACCTATGGAGGCTCTAGGCTGTTGAGAGCCTAAGACAACAAAAAATTAAGAAGCTAATAGCCCCCCTAGATAAGTGGGAAAGCGCTTGACGAAAAGAAATCGAATAGAAAGAAAAATATATGGGTCTTACATATGTCATCGATAACATAGTCGAAACATTATGTCATCCCCATACATTTATCATTCTATTCATTTCTATTCATCAAGAGTTTTGCTACTTGTCGAGAAGGGCAGGACGGAATACACATATTGCTCTGACACAAACCTTGGTAGTGTGAAGATGAAGGATCAGAATCCATTTGTTTAGTTATGTATTTATTTACACAACATTACAAGCTTGCAGTTCTAAACCAAATCGCTTTAAGAAAGAAATAGTATCGTCTAAATATACAACATAATATTATAATAAATAAATATATCTAATTCGAATTAATCTGAGAAATCAGTGGATAAAAGATTGAACTGCTGCGCTAAATTCGAGAAATTCCTAGTGTGTCGATTTTTACCAAAAAAATAATAGAAATGATTATAACATTCTAAGATAATAGTAATCACTACATAGTATAAAACAAAGTCGCTTTATCTGTCCCTATGTCCCTATGTATGCTTAAATATTTAAAACTACGCGACGGATTTTGATGCGGTTTTTTTTTATAGATAGAGTGATTGAAGAGGAAGGTTTATATGTATAATAACATCCATTAAATAGTGGAGAAATACTTATATTTTATACCCGTGCGAAGCCGGAGCGGGCCGCTAGTCATAAATTAAGATTATAATTAAGAGTAATAAGATAAATAATAAGATTATTGGTAAATTAAGTTACCATTGATAAAGCTCTATATTTCTGCCTACTGCCAACCAGTGTCAATAATTAGTAACGACTTATTTGTAGAAACTAATAAAAACATATAAGTCCACAGCATAATAACATGCGGCGGAGTATAATAATAATTTTTACCATGTGCTAGCTAAAATATAATAATAAATATATTATATTTTCACATAAAATAAGATCAAACATAAGTTTTCATCTTCGGGATCGCAGAAAACCAATTCAACTTATTTCAAATGCAATGCTGCATAAAATTCAATTCTTAATACATCGCCGTGATTTTCAATTTTATATTTTGCAAAACCTCTGACACACGCAACCACTCAACTGGAGTACCGTAGACGGCAACACCATTTCTTAATCCATAAAAATAGGCATCTAGAAAACGAATACATAAAAGTACGACGACGTTGGAAAACAATTCGAAATCTACAAAAATAATAAACCATTTTATGACTTTCGAAATATATTTCGTATTGTATATAAAATATTCATAAATTCATTGAATTTTCAAGAGAGCATGATTCGAGCAATTTCCGTGATATTTTTCTTAACGATTTTCAAACCTTTATTGGTAAACACCAAAGTTAAAAAGAAAGATCTCAGAGTCATCTACGGGCACGATGTTCCTACTGGCCAGTATACTTACGTAGTTATGTTATTACAAATTTATGAAGAATTTATAAGCAGATCTTGCTCGGCGTCCATGATATCTGAGAGTTGGGCGCTAACGGCCGCCCATTGCCTTTTAGATTTTAATACCTCAGACACTTTCATATGGCATGGCGACTTTACAAAATCGCCCCTAGAAACTAAGAAGTATTCCAGAATTCTGGAGATTTTCATGCACCCAGGATTCCGCACTATAGAGTATATTCATCCCAAATTATTCTACGGAGACAACGATGTCGGCTTAGTGCGCGTTCAACAAACAGTTCTGCCTAATTATGGAAGAATATCAGCTATGGATCGCATAACGTTAATAGGGCTACCTGTGGTGTACGTCGGTGGTGGTTACACAGAGAAACAGGGTGATCCAGACTTGGCGCCTCTACAAATCGGTAAAGCAGTTATAATTAAATGTGGTGACCTGTTGAGAAGCTGGTCAAGATACTACTTATGCATCACCTCTAAGTGTTCCAATAGATTTCATGCACCGTATTATGGAGACTCGGGCGGCCCTTATATATACGACGACAAAATTGTTGGAGTGATTTCGTTGGGATATGCAAAACCTCGGAGTATTGTGGTTTGGACGGGGATGGTGCCAATAAGTCTCTACACCGACTGGATTCAAAGCAAAGTTCATCCAACAGTCAATGGTTAGCAGAAAACTTTGATGTTTCATATCAGTCGTCTTTTACTTTTACATAAATAAAAATACTTGTCTAATAAGACCTGCTACGGTTCTTTTAGTGCTATTTATTGCTTAAATGGTTTACTGGTTGTGACAACTAAGTGGAACTACAGTGAGTGCACTCCAGGTTTTGATCATGGCAGTTACGCACACAAGCAACCAGTTGACGCGACTTTGAAGAGAGTGAATATAAAGAAGAAGTCTTCTTCTTCTCTGTTTCTACATTTGCCAATAGCCACATGGAGAAGATCATGCCGTGGTATAGAGATTGGTCAGTCAACAAGGATAGTAGCGAGGTTGACAGTCCAGGGAGCGCCGAACTTACTTAAGTATCGTAAATTGTGGAGGCTCCCGAGGAGAAGTAACTTACTCGTTTGCTTTCTCTAATTATTACTATCAATTCAAACTGTACTTATATGTCTGCTTGGACTGCCGACTTTACTGCGTTTCGCTAATGGATGAGTTTCGTTTGAATCCAAAACTAATTTTCACTCCTGAATAAACTTGTAAGTAGAACGTAGTTAAGTTTAAAAAATCTGCATAAATTATTTAGTTAATAATTATAACTATTGATACATGTTTATTATTTAGTCGTTTCAATCATGTTCCATCACCATGGTCCTTCACCGTCCGCTGGTAATTATTAAATCATTGTTCCACCGCCTATCCCGCACACCAGACTATTGACTAAGATTTTGTCTAAACTGCCGTTATATATGCTTCTTCTTATCGTATGGTTGATGAACAACCTGGTGTCCGAGTTTAAACTGCCTGTAGGCCTGTGACACCTATTTGCTGAGGGCTTGTATTTAAAATCTTTTGATTAATATCTTGGACGTCCATGGTTAAATTATATTTTAATATGCATATTTGTGAGCCAAACTATACGAATAAGTTCATCTTTTTTTTGTAGATTTAATCCAAGGATTAAGAAATCCGTTCCCTTTTTGTCACCGGATAAGTGAGTTTTAAGATGCGAGGCTCATGTATGAGCCTAAAAATTGCAATATTTTTTATTGCTCGCCACATATTAAATGTTCTCAGGATGTAAAAACATACATACAAATCTGGCAGTGAGGACTTCTGGAGAACACGTCTTCAGGAATTCCAGGCGTGGTTATAATAATTATGTATAATGAAATTTTAAGAAAGATTGTTCTTCTTATCGTGTGGTTGATAAAAAACCTGGTGTCAGACCAGTTTACACACGTTGAAATCTATTAAGTGTGCCGGTTTCCTTATGATATTTTCCTGTACCGTTTTAGCAATTGATAACTAATTTAAAGTACGCACATGAATTCGAAATGACATCGGTGCGTGCTAGGGTTTGAACTTGCGACCTACGGCTTGACAGTCCGACGGTCATACTATTCGGCTATCAGTTCTGAAAAGAATGATTGTAGTGAAGTATAATATCTAAAGCGATAACACAACAGGACTCCAGGGCCTTAATGGAAATGAGGTCGCATATAAATGTGTTTTTTTACACAAACGCTTATTGTTTGGTGTTTTATGTTGAAAGAAGCAACGCGACTGTATCCCCAAAGGTGTAGGCAAAACAGTGGCTTCACTTAACTAGATACAGTCCGAAGCAATACTGGTGAGCCCACATTAAAAGCTAAAAAAGTTAACCATTAAAAAGTCGGAGTTGGTCATAATTTTCACTTTATACTCTTTTCCATATGAATTTACTTCTCCAACGTACGCGCTATATGCTTAAAGGGGTACAAAGTTTGTCTGCACGTTTTAATAAAGACTTCAGAGGATCCACTGAGGTCAAAATTTGACCTCAAATGATGAATGTTAACTTTCTGAACTTCTTCTCCATAAAAACATAAACTATGTCAAATCTCACTCTCCTCTGTATGAGCAATATGCTTAAAATGGGGCAAAAAGTTTCCTCCCTACTTATACAGATTTCAGTCTAGATCTTCGTTCCCAATTTCAGACTGTTCCCTAAAAGGCGTTATACATCGTCCAAAAGCAGCGACAGTATTTTTTAGTCCTAACCCGTTTACCGGCCATTTCCCATTGAAACCTGGCAAACTGAACCCTGGAATGCCAAGCCGAGCTTTGTTGGCACGTTGCCATACTTTAACATAGGACTTAAATTCCTTCATATTTTTCAAGTTGGTAGTTCCTGATTTAATTAGGAGAGCTTAAAGTTACACCTTAACTTTGTTGGTATTTGCAAGAACTGACCTGGTCCTGGCTTACAGAGGAATGTAAAAGCGGAAAAGCGTACCAAACTTGTTATGTTTTTTATTAATTGCCCGCATTTGAATTACAAACTAAGGAGTTGGTAACAAAATATTAATATCTTTAGTCGTAACTTTAAAGTACACAAAATTGCTAATTAGTTAGTAGGCAAATATTTTCCTTTTTTTTTGCTATAACTGCCTTCTACAAAACACCTATTTACCTTAAAATTAAGAAGACAAGCCACTTTTTCTTTTAAAAATCTGTCCCATATACGACAAATTCTTTGATAAAAATGAACGAATTCATCCGTTACTAGCAACACAATGTCAATGTGGCAATAGGAAAAAATAAAATGGCCGTGCCGGTTCAGACTGTTCAAATCGAAGCATTCGGTTTTTGATTCAAAAGTAGAATTCTTTACGAAACGGACTGTAAGTTCTGCGTTCTTGATCAATATTTTTGAATCGTTCAAGATTGTTCCAATTTGAATTCATGAATCCATTAGGTTATCGATAAATTTAAACTTAGGCTTTTGATATTCTAGAGCATTCTAGAAGACGATTGAGTTCTTACTGTAATTACAGCTAAAGATAAAAACTGTTTTTTTAACAGTAACCACGGTGTTGCTTCCCTGTTCTTTTCCATTGATGTATCAAAAACAAACACGCTTTCATAAGCCGCCTTTAGCAGGTTTGTATAAACAAAACTCTCTTTTGATTTTATCTTTTTGAACATTTTTGGGGAATCTTACCAAATTGTTTATGTGTAAAGTACCTGGTATGTACAAAATTCCTGTTGCTCAAGTGTTTTGTTATGGCGTTATATTCGCTCCAAAATCCGTGGTGCGCAAATTAAACATTGAAGGGATATTTCGGACGTGAAAATGTCGAAATTGAATAGTCTACATTTTACACGATATCTGGAAACGGATACACCACTGGCGATTTATTCGAGCGGAATCGTTGAAATTTCAAAAGTATTTCAAGAGGTTATTAAAATGTTCCAGGTGAATGTTTGAGTCGTAAATCTATCATTTTCTTTAAATGTATGTCCTAACTGGGGATTCATTCAATTTGTTTTAGTAAAAATAATATGCGCAACGACTCTCTAGACTAGCTTTGTAAGTTTTTCAAATCTCACATCAATGCGATGAAATTTAAGTCATTTAATTTTCATAGCATTTTCCGAATACCCGAACATAATTCACACTGTAACTGACGTATAAATTGACCCAGAGTATACGCTTCGCAGTAGGTAACAAGAGAGGTAAAAAAAAGAGTTTAAATTCACATGAAAATGTTTAATAGTTCGAAACAAAATGTTGTTTCAAAATTTATAATTAAATTCCGAACATTTACGTCGTCAAGTTACGTTCCACTTCACTGGAGTATTTTCATGATTACCCCGTGAATAATGTTCGGGTTCGTTGGCTTGTCGCGCTGGCACTCCTGTTCAATTTTAAGGGGTAATTTAATTAGACTGTGGAGTGTGGGTCTTCAACCAATCAGGCAAGCTTTATACTCGTTTTTCACACTCATTACACAATGAAAGATGACGTGCAAAGTATTATGATGTTTATTTATTTGATTTAACAACAGTTATAGCTGTTGAAATTTTACCTCTTACCTGGGTAAAGGTTTCTTGATAAATACTTATGGAGCTACTGAACTTGATATTGTTGTTGGGGTAAAAATATGGTTAAACTTTTCAATCATATCGGAATAGACAAGAAGGGTTTTTACTGTCATATGAGATGAGAAATGAATGCAAGATACGTGTAACTAGAAATGTGATAAATAAAAAACTGCTGTTTAATTAATCACTAGTTAAAAGTGTTTCGAGTGACAGTGAGTTTATTTGCGTGAATTTAATTTTTTTTTTTAATAATAACACAATTTACAACAAGACGTCCCGTTTGGACTGCTGCGGTAAGAGTTGCGGGTTCGATTCCCGCACAGGCCAATAATTTGTGCGCTCCGCAGATGTTTGTCCCGAGTCTGGGTGTTTATGTATATGATATTTTATGTATGTGAAAAGCACCCACGATACAGAAGAAATTATTAGTGTTGGGTGACGTTTAATAAAATGTTAAAATTAGACGTTTAACGACGTCTGCCCGGGTCCATGAAAGCGAAATCGAGATAAAATTCATGAAAATTCTTTTAGCTTTATTATAAAGTGTATTAAATTTTGAGGTTTCCATATTTGACCTACGAATATCGTCTCCATCTGTAACATTATTATCAGATACGGTTCCTAGAAAATTATTATATAAAGGGCACCAGCTGTTACCCGCGGCTTGACTCGCATCTTGCAAAGACGTCTTCATCCCGATGAAACGTATCTTTATCTTTACAACGATTAAGATCTAGGACCTTTTATACAGTATCATGTCTTAATCAAAACCATAATAACCGTGCTTAAAGCCATATCTCGTAATTAAATTGAGTCAAGTTATGATAATATACGATAATGATCTAGTTTATTTCCAATATTGACGACTCGCTTGGCGCAGTGGATAATCGATTTGACTGCTACGCTAAGGCTTGGGTTTATTTCCCGCACGGGATAAAAAATTGTGCAATCCGCAGGTATTTATCCCGAGTCTGGGTGTTTGTGTATGTGATGGTAAATGTTTGTGAAACGCATCCACGATACAGGAGAAATTCCTAGTATGGGGCGACGTTTGATGTAGGCTTTGCATTTTTTTATAACGACGAAGTTTGAATCCATAGTACTTGTATATAATATAATTATGTTTTAAACCAGTGTTCAAGAACTTGAAGGAACAGTTTTATCATCATCATCAGCCGGAAGACGTCCACTGTTGATCGAAGGCCTCCCCCTTTTAGAAGGGGGGGGGGGGGGGGTGCCATAATCCCCTGGCACCCCCCCCCCTTCTAAAAGGGTGTTAGTGGTCAAGTTACAAAAGACGCTGCTGCTCATCTTCTGGATTTTCCCATAGTCGCCTTTGACGCCACCTGGAGGAAAGGGGGTTGTTCAATTCTAGGCCGGACACCACACGGCAGTATATATTAATACCATAAGTTAGTGTTATACTTATGTTAAACTGCCTCGTTGGTCTAGTGGTCGCTAAGCGCGACTGCTGAGCAAGAGGTCCTGGGTTCAAATCCCGGGTCGGGCAAAGTGTTACTGAGTCTTCCATTAGGTAATTCTCAGTAGCAGCACGGAGTCTGGATTTGTGCCCGGTTGATGGCAATAGGCTCGCCCCCTACTACATTGGGACTTACAACATAACTGGCGAAATGTGGGTGTACTATATGTTCACCTCTGCCTACCCCTTCGGGGAATACAGGCGTGATGTTATGTGTTAAACTTTCTGTAAAGCTCCATCGAAACATGCTTATCAGTTTTCGCATGACAGAGTAACAAACAACGATTTCTACAAGCATATGTAATATAGTAGCTAAGTATATATTTACAAAAGAAATAACAATAAAACTAGTGTTCACATAGAAAACAGTGAATGCGAACCGTTGTGTGTTCAGTCAGTTAAGTAAAGTTCCTATATGTACACAGATCTCGGAATCTTCAGGAGCCCTCTAGGGAGAGCCGCTCCTTACGTAGACTATCGGAATAACAGTCTGTCACGATAGCTACCTTTATCCGTGAAGAAATTACATACACGTAGAAACCATGAGTTGTTGAGTTTCATGCGTTTGTTATTTGCAATTGAAGTTTTTACACGACTGCCCAAAAAAGGAGTGTAATGTTTTCAGGGTTCATGTATGTATGTATGTATGTGAGTTTCTTTATTCCATCATAACTTCTCATCCCGCCATCTGGCCAGCGGACGACCCACGCCAGATGGCGGGATGGCGGGATGGCGGGATGACTTACATAAGAGGGCAGGCAATGACTGAATGCATAAAGCAGCAGACCGGGCTCTGTGGCGTACATTGGGAGAGGTCTATGTCCAGCAGTGGACTGCAACGGGCTGATGATGATGATGATGATCATAACTTCTGAATGTCTGAACCGATTTTAATGTTTAGAGTGTCGTTAGAATCCTTACACCATCGCGAGTATCATAGGCTATAAAAAACACGTGTCAGTCGAGTATTTTAATTTTTTAAATTATATTTTTTTATTATTTAATAGCAACGAGCACAACGCCCTATAGTTAACGATACTGCCCCCTCATTATGAACTCTTAAAGCAGGACAGTTCGCGTTGCGGAAGCGAGACGCTGCATTACACTGCACGTAGCGGCGTCTCGCTTCCACAACGTAAACTGACCAGCTGTCGTTCATTTATTTCGTTCTATTCATTCGTTTCGTTCATTTTATTCAAATCAATGCTCAAGTCTAACTATTCCAAATATGAGATTTGTTAAACCTCCTGTGTGTTTCTTATGAGTTCATGGTAAGGACGATTTAAGATCTATATCTTTTACTGTTTAGCGAAAGGCTGTGACCTGTGTATCGTATCGTAACAATCCTACCATAGCCTATCATTCTACATAATTGGAAAAGCGCGAAACGCACAGTTTGTTTACAAAATGCTGTAATATTTTTTTATTATTTTGCTGCAGTAAAACAAACGAACCATTTTCTGTTTACTTTAAACTGAGCCTCAATATTCTAAAAGGTCGTATGTTCTGCACATATTAATCAATTAGCGTTAAAATGGCCGTCGAATAAAATGGCGACCGAATAATAAAAACAACAGGATATTTTCGCAGATTGATAAAATGTATTTCCATGAGTAGGTACTCTCTGAATCCCTTTTTGGTAACAATGCGTTTCAGTTTTAATTGAGACTGATTGACATATATTTTACCAGCTTTAGCATGCGCATTCGTTCCAGTGGTGTAACCAAACATTGATAAATATCACGCCTATTGCTCCCTAAGGAGTATACAGAGGTAAAAATAAGAGTATACAAACTAATACCTATAGACCACCGAAATTTTGCTAGTTATGTAAAAGGTCCCAATGTTATAGGGGGCGTACCTATTTTCATTACGGCACAAATCGAAATTCTTCGAAAATTCTACGAAATTCTTCTTATCGTATGGTTGATGAACAACCTGGTGTCAGAGTTTAAACTGCCTGTAGGACTCTGACATGGCTTTACACACCGTTGAAAAATCTTTCAGGTGTGCCGCGACGTTTCCCCTCACCGTTTTTAGCAACTGATAACTAATTTATAATAGCACATGAATTCGAAAAGACATTGGTGCGTGTCGGGGTTTGAACTTGCGATCTTAGACTTGGCAGTCCTACGGTCATACCACTCGGCTATCAGTGCATCATCTACCAAATTAAGTTTTACGTATATGTCAGTCAGTATTGAAATTACGATAATTATGTTATATTAAATCCCGGGTCAGGCAAAGTATTATTAGATTTTTCCTTTAGGTAATTTAATTATCAGTAGCAGCACGGAGTCTGGATTTGTGACCGAATTTCGTGTCATTTAGGACAATAGGCTCGCCGCTTAGTACTTGTCACTGTTTGTCTAGATTTTCGCAGTCCAAGACCTCTAGATCTGAACAGTAATTATTTATTTATCTTAATACCTTTTGAGCGCCACGGCCATAGATATAAAACAAAGCTTTCGCATCTATGCTACGATTTCATTAAATACAATATTTAATCATAACGTTTATTACAATTACTAATACTATACTATACTATACTAATACTATAAATAAATCAAAACGTTGTATGTAATAAGGTATACGATCACTGCTTGTACGAATATTAATGCATAAATCGCTCTGAAATGTTAATAATCCAAAGGGCGGAGACCTGGTGTCCTGAAATACAGGCTCACGCTTAGTTTAGGCTCCAGTCTCCCACACTATAAAATTCTGCTTGTGTCTATATATGTAATTAAAATGTTGTTCCTTTATTGTGGTGAGAAAATAAAATACTATCTATCTATCTAATTTATTGTTTGTTATTTTATTACACAAGACGGATTGACAAGATACAGACCAATAATAAAGTTATGGCGTGGAGAGCACGAAAATGTTTGTCTTCTATAAAAGTCGTGGCGCTCAAAAGGTTAAAGAAGAGACACATTGATACATGCTTAACTTAGAACCCACTACCTCGTGCGTATAAAACCGGCTCTTTAACCACTGTGCCTCCACGACCACTAAGTAGTTTCCTTTCCTTCCCTGGGTGTCGTAAGAGGCGACTAAAGGAAAATCCAGAAGATGGGCAACAGCGTCTTCTGTAACTTGACCACTAATACTGCGATCCCCAAGCCGCTTGCCAAGCGTGGGGATTATGGCTACCCCCCCCCCCCCTTCTAAGGGGGAAGCCTTTGTTCAACAGTGGATTTTCTCCGGCTGATGATGATGATCGGTTTAAAAACAGTAGTACACATAATCTTTTTAATTTTTTTTTATTGTAGCATTTTCTAACAATTTTCTCCTGCATTGTGGGTGCGTTTCACAAACATGAAATATCAAAAACACTGAGATTCGGCACAAAAATCACGGATCACAAACAATTTTGTCCCATGCGAAATCGAACCCACAAATCCTAGCGCAGCAATGTAATATCTTAGCCACTGCGCCAATCAGGTCGTCGAAATTATTATCATTTAAAACGCAGCAGATAGTGAACCGATTCCTTTAAAGTGTACGAAACGGACTCCAAAGAGTACGGAGTTCAGTAGCATTGAATCACGCACAGACAAGGCGTCGGTATTAAAGATTGCAGTAATTTATAGCCGCTCGTAGCCGAAGCAGGCTATTGATAAAATGTGGAGTATTAGGTCAATCTACTACAGCGGCTCCCGTAATAGCTGTCTTTGAAATTTATACTGTTGTCGAAGCGCTTGGCTCACCACGTTTACAAATCTTCTTCTTCTTGTCGTATGGTTGATGAACAACCTGGTGTCAGAATTTAAGTCTCTTACGCTCCTGTTAGGCCTCTGATATGGGCTTTACACACCGCTGAAAAATCTCACAGGTGTGCCGGTTTCCTTACGATATTTTCCTTCACTGCTTTTAGCAACTGATCTAATTAATAGTTCGCACATGAATTCGAAAAGACATGCTGGGGTTTGAACTGGCAATCTTTGATTTGGCAGTCCAACGGTCATACCACTCGTTTATCACTGCCTCACGTTATATAAATACAAAACTTGGACGCTGACTGTGTTGGTTGGTCCTTATTTCTAATTTAAGCTAATTAACGGTTCCTCCGAGACAGACTGCAGAGTCCTTACCATAAACTCTTATAGCAGGACATTTTCCGTTGAAGAAGCGAGACGCCGCGCCGCACTACACTGCACGTAGCAACGTCTCGCTTCCACAACGGAAAATATCCCGTATTAAGTACAAAATTAATTATGCCTGTTGCCCGCGACTTGCGTAAATTTCGGGTAAAAACACCAGTAGATTAAATTAAAGGAGGTGTTTCATTTTTGTATGGGACTCCGGCCATAACATGTACCTTTTAGCGAAGCTGGGAAACTAACCGCTGAATAGAGTAAAGTAACATTTTTTTCATAACATCTAATGTTTTTTGTGCAAATAAATGAATATAAAAAATGTTTGACGTTTGTCATGAGTTAAGAATGGTGGAAGACACTGAGGGAAGAGATGACATTAATATTTGAAACTTATTAAAACTTAGTTCAGTTCAGAAGTGCACTTCAGAAAAGTTGGTTTTTTTTTAACGATGGAATCGTTACACTTGCTTATTATTAGCATATATATAATTAGTCAAAAATATTATATAAGAGAAGGA
The DNA here is from genome assembly GCA_905340225.1 of Abrostola tripartita. NCBI lineage: Eukaryota > Metazoa > Arthropoda > Insecta > Lepidoptera > Noctuidae > Abrostola > Abrostola tripartita. The sequence goes on from HG996486.1 coordinate 20,014,021, forward strand.
TTTAACAATTGTTAATAGTACAAGAACACATACCTTTTATATTTATCTTCCACGTGATATTGAGTTATGATGTGAAGTTTGAGTCATGTTGATTAATATGGCAATAATTGAAAACCTATCGCTTTTTTCTGCACTTATTGCACAACAAATCAGGCCTAAATTCACGAAAACATATTTTTCCGCAATTCGTGGTATTTTTTCTTCTTTTTCGATAAATGTACGAGATGGCCGAAAATGTAACATCTCCTTTTATTACTTCAGGAACTTGAAGTAAGTAAGTTAAAAACACTTTAAATAGAAAAATATAATAAAAAAAAATTAAAAGTCACGACTGCCATGACAAAAAACGAACGAGTTCGTTTTTTGTTTCGGTTTTTTAATTTTTTAAATTATATTGTTTATTTGTTTCATTTTTTAATAGCCTATGTTACTTGCGATAGTGTAAGGATTCTAACGATACTCCATACATCAAAATCGGTTCAGGCATTCACGAGTTATGGTGGAATAAAGAAACTCACATACATACATGAACCCTGAAAACATTACACTCCTTTTTTTGGGCAGTCGTGTAATTACTTATCGAAAGGAATTTTAATACATCGTATTTAAATGATACAATAATAGGGCTATTTTTTCAAATTGTGATGACACTGCACGTAGCAGCGTCTCGCTTTCAGAACGGAAAATGTCATGCTATTAATTATTAGTTGACATTATTACTGATGAAGTACCCAGAGGTGAACGAATCAGACGATATTTATACGTACGGATAAAATTTAAGCAAGTAATCATGTGATTGTTTTGTTCGTGTATTTTAAGTAAACATTAACATGCACTACAGGAGAATGCTATTTACATTAACTTGGCTTTCTGCAAACATATCCGATGCTATAAATATATGCAGACGGTCAAACCTAGACAAACTACAAACTATTAATTACTAAGCTTTTTTCTAATTCAGTCAGTTAGGAAATGCCGACGCCATTTAACTAGTTTAAAAAAGAATGACGTGTACAAGTGTTTTTTTAAACCCTATTTGCAGAAATAAAATCATTTATCATATAAGACTGGCCTGTTTTCCTTGTGGTTAGTGACCCTGACTGCTAAACCGGAGGTCGTGGGTTAGATTCCCACCCAAGATAAATCTTTGTGTGATGAGCAAAATCATTTGTTCTGTGTCTGGGCGTAATTTATCTATAATATTATGTATGTATTTAGTTTTCTGGTTACCATAATACAGGCTCTGCCTAGTTTGGGATCAGATGACCGTGTGTGAGCTGTCCCAAGATGTTATTATTATATTCTACCTCGCTCTATAGTACGTAATAGTAGCAGCCTATAACTGTCCCACTGCAGGGCAAAGGCCTCTTCTCGTATAGAGAAGGATTGAGCATTGATCACCACGCTAGCTAACTGTGCGCTGGCGATTTTTGATAATTAAATCCAGGTTTCCTCGCGATGTTTTCCGTCACTGTTAGTCAGTGGTGTTTTAGAATATCTATGAAAGTATTTATGACATTGAAAAATTAGTTTTCTTTTCATTAATCAAACGTAGACACTAAGAATTTCTCCTGCATCATGGGTGCGTTCCATAACTATGAATTATAACATACACAAACACCCAGACTCGGAAAAACATCTGTGGATCACATTAATTTTTGTCCCGTGCGGAAAGTAAGCCCACAATTCTAAGCCACTGCACCAATCAATCGCCGATACTTACCTGGGTAACAAATCCGGTATGACAACCACTAGACTTATACTAGACTGGTTACTAGAGTACGTATATAATAATAATATAATAATAACAGCCTATAACTGTCCCACTGCAGGGCAAAGGCCTCTTCTCGTATAGAGAAGGATTGAGCACTGATCACCACGCTAGCTCACTGCGGGTTGGCGATTTCAGATAATTAAATCCAGGTTTCCTTACGATGTGTTCCGTCACCGTCAGTCAGTGGTGTCTTAGAATATCTAAGAAAGTATTTATGACATTGAAAAAGTCACATTGATACTTGCCTGGGTTTAAACCTGCAACCTCGTGCATAGAAATCCGGTATGTCAACCACTAGGCCACCACGACTACGTATGCATGGTTTATACCGACCGCGAAACGACCATCAAGAACTACAGTCCTGGTCTCTTAGGACAGAGCGAACAGACTCAAAGATCCCACGATACTCCAGATTTAGAATTAAAGTGAATCTCAAGAAATAAGTCGTGTTGACGTGTGTCAATTAGCCACTGCGCCAATCAAGTCGTTAGGGTTTGCAGTACACCGTCACCGTCTATTCTTATAAGTCTAAAACAATAAATACATATTTTATAAGTTAGGTATGACACTAACATAATAAAGTATTTCAACAAACAAAATAATCCATCTTTGATCTCATAGATTTGTTAAAAATCCAAATAAACTCACAGCGCACCAATCTTCTCGATAGAACTATTCACAGACACACACAAAACCTCTCCCTTTTAAAAGTCGGTTAGGTACGTGTTTAGTTTGGAGAAACGTGCTTTTGTTCCGAAGGAAATCGACGCCGGGTGAAAAAGTAAGTGTGCAAATTTATCGTCGTCGACTCGTGGCGTACTTCAGCGCTTGTCTTGCGAGGGTTGGCACAAAGGATGGGCGATAGCGGGAACGAGCGAGCGTAGATTATGTATTACTTACATATCATACCCTGCTAGACAAGTGGCAAAACGCTTGACGAATAGAAATCGAATATAATGATAACTATATGGGTATGACATAATGTTTCAACTATGTTATCGATGACATGTGTCAGACCAATATATTTTTCGTATTATTCGATTTCTATTCGTCATGCGTTTTGCCACTTGTCTAAGGGTTGAGAAGACTAGTGGTAAAACGCTTCATCATCAGCTCGTTGCTGTCCACTTGCTTTGCCCAAAACGCTTGACGAATATAAATCGAATATAATGGAACTATAGTCCCGAGTTTGGATCCCGTGTTGGGCACTGTTACTGGGTTTTTCCATTTGGTAATTCTCAGTAGCCGCACGGAGTCTGGATTTATGCCCGGTGGATGGCAATAGGCTTGGCCCCTTTTACATTGGGACTAACAACAAGACTGGGGAAATGTGGCTGTAATACACACCTCTGCCTACCCTTTCTCGACTGTATTCCTATTATGCGATGTCATGTCATATTTTTTTTTTCAATTTTTATGTCGTTGTCAATCGCGTTTTGAGTGTTCTATTTCTCATTTTCATCATCATCAGCCGGAAAACGTCCACTGTTGAACAAACGCCTCCTCCTTAGGAGGGGGGGTTGCCATTATCCCCATATTGGGCAAGTGGCTTGGGGATCGCAGTATTGGTAGTCAAGCTACAGAAGACGCTGCTGCCCATCTTCGGGATTTTCCCTTAGTCGACTCTTACGACATCCACGGGAGGAAAGGGGGTGGTCAATTCTAGGCCGGATACCATACTGCTCATTATACATCTCATTAAATTTAGCTACATGCCCTAATGACATCATTCACCTCAGCTTCCCATAACTTGTACCACACACCACCCTCACAGATTCGTCTTCAGCGAAAAAATAAATTATTCTTTTCTCCTGAAATTACATCTCTCAGCGTTTACGGCTTGTATGTAACAATACGAAAGTTTCTCTTTGTAGGGAGGTTTTATTATTTTTATTAAACATTCATGGTGTGATAGCTCTGTATGACGAATATTTGTCCTTCCTATGTTATTTTATTAACATGGCCGTCGGAAAGTTGGTTGGTTTAACCTTTTGTGATCACACAAACATTGTTTAATTCTTTGTAATCTGCTGTACGCTTTTGCGTTTCTGTATTGTAAATAATATACATATAATAATTTCATACAATTTGAAATAATTATAATATTTTAATTTGAAAACATCTATTCCTAACAATATGCAAGCAAACATGCCAGTAAATCTTTGAATGAAAAAAAATCTAGCATAAACTTTTTGCTAGATACCAGTATATAGTATATTTTTATACTAAATTCCTCGAAGGATAACAGGAAAAATGGAAGGTAAATCAAGAACAGACATCGTTTAATTATAAAACACACAACAATTTTATACTCTAAACAGTACGAGAAAACTAGAATACTCGACTATAGAAACAAATCGACGGAAAAAATCGTTCACCCCCGTTTGCGTTCTGATTCAGATGCAAATAAACAATTTAGGCGCTACGTGCTTCGAGCGCTACGCCTGTGTTATGCGACTACGAAGCTACGCGGCTACGATACTCTGCTTTTCCTATCAATGGTTGTAGACAACTCGTCGATGTATTGTGAATTTTATCGTAGGACCGTGTTTATTTAGAGCCGATTTTTTATTATGTTTTACGAATAGAATAAGTAGACAATCATATTTTCCATTTTGAACCGACTTCAAAAAATGAGGACGTTCTCAATCCGTAAGAATCTTTTGTTTTTGTATAATCTGTCTATAATTATTATCCATCAGTTAATAAAATTATTTGTCAATTGAAAAACCAACCCATAATAACTGATTTCATGTAACCAAAAATAATAAATTAGCTAGATTCACAGAGATTGAAAAAAAAAGGTTTTTTCTTAACATTAACGTCATAAGACCGGTGACCAGCATTTATCATTCTTTTAGCACACCTGAATCATAATCACGGCCTTATTATCACGCTAAACAATAATCCCCTGTCTATAACAATTCTTCTTCTTATCGTATGGTTGATGAACAACCTGGTGTCAGAGTTTAAACCGCCTGTAGGCCTATGATATGGCTTTACACACCGTCGAAAATCAAAATCTCTTAAGTATGCCGGCTTCCTCATGACGTTTTCCTTCTCCGTTTTTAGCAACTGATAACTGATACGCACATGAATTCGAAAAGACATTGGTGCGTACCGGGGTTTGAACTTGCGACCATTGACTTGGCAGTCCAACGGTCATACCACTCGGCTATCAGTGCTTATATAAAGCAATAAAAAAAAAACTAAAAAACAAAAAAAAACTACTAATGTTGGTATCTCTCTTCTCCCATCGGGTTTAAAAATAAATAAACCCAGAAAAGTGTCACGTGATCCAGCATTCATTTATTTTTTCATCACATTTGCTACGGGACTCCTATCACTGCCCTCTGGGGAGATGATTACGCGAATTCATTGCTGGACCGTTACCCGGATCGTTAGCAGGGTTGTCGAACGTCAACCAAACTATTTATAATTAAAGACAAATGGAAATACGTTTCGGAATGGACTGCCTGGTCTAGCGGAACTGATGAGCACGAGGTTGAGTAAACTGATGCTAGGCAAACTGTTACTAGGTTTTTTGTTACGTATTGCTCAGTAGTAGAACAGTCTAAATTTGTGCCTGGTTGATAGCAATAGGCTTGTCCCCTATTACATTGGGACCTACAAGACAACTGTCGAAATCTGGGTGTACTGCATACCTGTTAATCACGCCAATATTATAAATGCGAAAGTTTGTGAGTGTGTTTGTATGTTTGTTACCCCTTCACGCTCAAATGGCTGGACCAATTTTGATATAATTTGGTTTTGAGGTAGCTGACACCCTGGATTAATACGTAGGTTACTGTTCGTTGCGAAAAAATGTAGCGGGTAACACCGCTGGGCGCAGCAGTATAAATGTAAATCATTATTCAATTTTATCAACCCTACTTTGAACAAATTCAACCGTCAAGCTTCCATTTTATCTCGCGGTTGCACTATTTTGACAAAGTCTAGCATGTGCAGACATTTTAGTAGAAAATTTATGTTTGTGTTTAAATGTAAACAGAACCTCCCGTCATCCTAGTGTCGTAAAAGCATGGTATATGAGGCAGCTAAGAGTATTTTACCTGCACGCTTAGCGATACTCTGACAACATTTCTACACGCTTTTATTTAACTTGCAATGTTTGTTCTTTACTATATATTCCGGTTATACTCACGTGTGTATTCGGGAATGCCAGACTAGTTTTAGACTCTAACGGAGCCCTTATTCATGAGCTGGTGACTGCTCGGGGGGACTTGCTCATAAATAAGGGCTTATTTAGAGTCCAAAACTAGTCGGGCATTCCCGAATACACACGTGAGTATAACCGGAATATATAGTTAATAATATGGATAACACTAACGAAAGTTATTATAGTAAAATGTAAGTTAGTTTGTTCAATGATTTAAGTATTCACAATATCGGTTTAGTTAGGTAATTATCAGACGGCACAGTTTTTTTTTTTCAATTACAGTTCTGTGTAATTTTCTAGCATGGAACTTATAACTAATATAATCTTATTATTCGCTTATACTATAATATAATATACTTTAAAATATACAGGTTAACATTAACGTAAATATTATAATTTGGTTGGAAAGAAAGAAAGGTTTCGTAGGAAGTTGAAGTCAAAGTTCTCGATGCAGTATGTTAATTTAATTTTCAAGTCTCCACAGACTCGTCTCGGAAACGGAAGAGTAAGGAATTGGAGTAAAGTCAACCGTAATGAATTGCTATACAGAACTTCCTTGTTTATGATAAATAGTATGGCAGCCATTTTAAATATTCGCGGCGGGTTGAAAGAGACTCGCATAGGGAGGTGTTATGATAACAGTCCTAACGAATAGGTGGCGAGCCTATTGCCTTCAACGAGGCATATATCCAGACTCCATGCTGCTACTGAGAATTACCTAATGAAAAACCCAATAACACTTTGCTTGAGTCAGGATTCGAACCCAGGACCTCATGCTCAGCAGTCTCCTTTAGCCACCACTAAACCAACGAGGAAGTCTGCTTTGTCACAAAACTTTTCCCGCGAAGAAAATAGTGAAAGTTATAATTCTCTAATCCGTCTATCTAAGATCTATTTTCCCTTTCCAAACAAATATATTTTTATCATTGACTGTGCAGGTAGCAGACCGAATAGGTAAACAATCGACATGTACCATAATCGGAATTAAAACCAAACTGCATTTATCATAGCCATCAAACGGCCATTGTATCGCAGGCTAAGCCGCGGTTACAGCTAGTATAACTCCATTTGCATTATAGTCAAGCTATCTATGCAGTGTATAGTATAAATATACTCTTACCAGACTTCGTCCTCATAATTTTCCACCGCAATTTTATTTAAATTATCTCGAAGCATCCGAGAGGAAAATTCCTTGCAGTTTTTGCATCACACCAGGAAGCCAATAAAAATATAATGGTCTTCAGAGGGGGAAGTTAATGGGGGTTCTCTATCGCCTTTTATAAGTGTTGTTGAGAAAAAACTGGGATTAAATACTCATTGTCCGATTCTTGCATCCGGTGCCCTTTCCTCCCGAGGGTGTCGTAAGGGGCGACTAATGGAAAATACCTGAAAACGGGCAGCAACGTCTTCTGTATCTTGACCACCAATACTGCGATCCTCAAGCCGCTTGCCAAGCTTGAGGATTATGGCATCCTGGATATAGGCCTCTCCTATGGCACGCCACTGAGCTCAATCTTGTCCGATTAGATTTCGGTATTTAAGTGGCGGTCAACAACAGTAGGTTAGGACATTAAAAAGCAGATTTAATTTTTCTTTTATTTATCTTAAATTATTTGTAACTAATTATCATGAAAATAAAACCTTGATAATTGACAAATTGATTGCCTGGTTTGTCTTGTTGTCACATAGTGCGACTTCTGAGCGTGTGGTCATAGGTTAAATGCATCTGCGATCTGCTGAGCTTTGATTGATTCCCGGTTAGGACAGTGCTATTCAGTTTTTCTTTAGGTAATTCTGAGTAGCAGCATAATAAAAACAAATAATAAACATCGGACCTAAATTGCCGAAGTAGCGTTATACCCACCCCTTCTAAGGCGTTATGATATATTTTTATAATTCTACACATACTTATCAGATTGAATCCTTAAGATCTTACTTAAGAAAGAGCTGTCACAATGATATACGTATATTACATTATATGTATATACCACGACCAATTGTCCTTGCGACGATCGATCGCTTGCCTAGGCACTCGTTCGGATCGCGCCTCTGTAACACTTCTGCTAAGCCTTTGTGTACAGTGAGCACGGAATAAATTAACTAATATTAATTATTCATAACTTTTACTTTGAGATAAGTAAGGTTAGCTTTTTGGTTTGAAGCTGCGCGTTGATAGTTAATCGATGTATTATAATACGTTATGAAAGTAAAAAGTTCGGCCTCTGTTTATAGTGCGTTTTTGTTGTCAACTGTTTGTAGCTTCGTGGCAGCCGCGCAGGATCTGCGAGGTTAAACCCTGCTCGCCGAGGTCCGTCTTGTGATGCGTGACTGTTTTCACATGTCGAGATTACTCCATGCTCCGGAAGGCACGATTTTGTTGGTCTTGCATTCTGACTCCTATAATTTGATACTATAACTTGAATATATGTAAATTGCTTTACTAAAAATTAAATTTCTACCTTGTTATGTTCTTTTACGGACCGCAGCTACTCCGAAGCTTTTTCTGGTACGCCTTCAATCAGAATATCTTCATCTAGGTCTATCTTACAACTCTATTAACTGTCTCTATAGTCGTAAAAAAGGAAAAAGAAAGTTCCGTTGGCACTTCAACGTTAGTGTGTGACATATCTAATACCTACATAACAGATCTGATCCCCTCGGGCGTAAGTAGAAACATTAAGGGTTCGAGGTAGTACGTGTTTTATGTTTTATAAGTAAAAACTCTAAATAATTGTTTTCATTTAATCATGGTTAAAATATACCTTCAGCGTAGTTCAGTCTCAATCAAGATTGGATAAAATAGGGCGCTAGATAAGTGGCTGACTTGACGAACAGAAATCGACTGGTAAATGTAAGGGATGAGATGTGTATCGACTGTATAATCTATGACAATAATATAATAACAGCCTAAAAATGTTCCACGGCAAGGCAAAGGCCTATTCTCGTCTAGAGCAGGATTGATCGTCACATCGATCACCACGCTAGCTCACTGCGGGCGATTTAAGATAATTAAATCCAGGTTTCCTCGCGATATCAGTTACCCATCGTTTCATTATATCCGTTAACCGTTAGTCAGTGGTGTCTTAGAATATCTAAGAAAGTATTTATGACATTGTAAAAGTCACATTGAAATTTGACAGGGTTTGAACGTACAAACTTATGCATACAAATCCAGTCTATCAACCACTAGCCACGATGCCTCTTTCACCAATATTTATTTTGGATTTCGACTTTATTTGCCTACAATCTCGTGAGCCGAACCTAGTTATAGAAAACACAGTAACTATCAACACGTTGATAAGATTTGAACAGCATACGTACGAATTGATTTTCTTACTCCATTTTGTGGGTTCGGTAGCTGGAACGAATTACAGACGCCGATAGGATTACAAAGTCTCACAATTCAGTTTCCCAAACGCTTTCCTCACTATTTGGCAAAGGTTTTTGGGACAAAGGTTGGGACGCACCGAGAGCAGTGAAGTAATGTGACACCGTTGAGGTGAAGTCGAGGACAAATATTAGAGGTTTTCGAAAATAGGCTTAAATATAGTCATTTACTGTAGAAAACTGACTAACACTTCCGTAAGTAATACAGCCCCCTTACTATGAACTCTTAAAGCAGGGCAGTTTACGTTGTGGAAGCGGGACGCCGCATTACACTGCACATAGCGGCGTCTCACTTTCACATAGTAAACTGTCCTGTTTTAAGAGTTTAAGAGTAAGGGGGCTGGTAAATGACGTGAATTTTTCAAAAACGCGGTTCAGATAACATTGTATTGACATAATTAGAACGTCGCATTTTGTGCTTACTACACATTTTCGTTCATCTCGTTGTCACGGAAATAACAAAGATTTCCCTCTTCCACTCTCCGCTTTTGCTGTGCCCGACAGGGTCTAATGATCTGTAATATTTTAAGTCCACCTATGTACTAAGGAATGCAATAAAGTATTGAGAATTTCCATGGTACAAATAAGTTAAAAAATGCAAACACTCATGGTAGGCACAAAGAAGAAAATATGTTAAAGTGAAAAACAATTCCACTCATTATGGAAAAACATTTCTGTATATTTGTAAATTGGAAACTTTAAAAAAACACAACTGTGACTCTCTGTGTATCAAATATCTCCGTTGTAGTATTTTAATTTTGTGTACAGTGTTCACAGGCAAGCTTAACACAGAATTGAGTTCTCTTACAGTAAACCTTTGAGTGATTGGGAATTTTAATTATGTGGATAGAAAAGTTTACCATCAAACAATAATATCCATTTTTAAATAATACTAGCTGTTCCCCGCAGTTTCACCCGCGTTTCAGTTGCATTTGTAATCTTCATTACACTTCTGATATCCTAGTACCCAACGTTCGAAAACACGGCTGCTGCGGGCACTTTTTAAAACATTGCGAAACAACCAAATAGTTATATGACTTTTGGTGCCATTTTAGCATGTTGCCCGTGCTAAGCTTAAATCTAAATTGATAAAGGAAAATTGAAAATGATGGACACGAGCGGGATTCGAACCCGCGACCTTCGCCGATCCGTGGCGCTGCTCTAACCAACTGAACGACACGGTTGCTCAATTTAGAACCAAATAGTTGTTTATCTCCATTATACTTCTGTTATCCTGGTACACACGACATGAATACATTTAAGAACGAAACAATTTTATAAGCGAAATTTTGCCAATTTACACATAAGGAATCTTAGTGGAATCTCTCTCTAGTTTTTTTAAATTAAATTAAAGCCTACTTACTTCCTGATACAAACTTTCTATCGGCAAAAAACTGGTTAAAATCCATCCAGTAGTCACGGAGCCTATTCGGTTCAAACAAACAAACACACAACTAAAAAAATCTTTCGTCTTATTCACTTCACAAGCAAATATTATATATAAATTTAAAAAGTAAAGAATTAGGCTTTTTTAATAAATTATCATTTATTATAAGTATAGATAATTATATTCTTCCAAACAACCACAACATTAATGTTATTCAATCGATGGGTGACGTCATCAAGCAGCCAATTGTTCAAACTCCCATGTCTCTTACAGTAAGTAAACTCTATCTCAGTAGGTTTTGGTGTAGGGCTGGCCTAAACCCACTGTAATGCCGCGAACATGTTAAAAACATGCCGACACCGAGTATCTACTAGTACTACAAGCACACCTGAGAGATTTTTCAACGGTGTGTAAAGCCATGTCAGAAGTTTAAACTCTGACACCAGGTTCAACCATACGATAAGAAGAAGACCGTTAACGTGAGATTTACTAGCTACAAAAATCACTGACAAAGATGTATACGAAAGACTTAAACGTTAAATAATTATTTGATAAACATTAAACATAGTTAAAATAAACATTAATGATGCCAAAATTTAAGTTTATCACGTTAACTCCAGAGGGCTCTGAGCTGGTTGCGGTAAAAAAAAGCGTTTTCGATAGTTAGCTCAAAGCGATGATAGACACACTTGACACAAATCTATACTCCGTGCTTAATACCGGCAATTATCAAACGTAATTTTTTTTTTGACTTATGACTCGAACCCTGAACCTGATGACCAGCAGACACACCTATGTCCTACAACCAATACACTAATAAGGCAGTCCCGTGTAGAGGTAAACGTTTAAACGAAAAGCGCATAAATAAGCATGCTTATTTTAATAAGTGTAGCATACATTCTTCTTTTTGTAAAAAAATAAGTTCTAAGTCGCGCCATCTTTATAAATAAATGAATATATAAAATGTATTTAATTCAATATTAATAATAATAATAATAATAAAGCCTTATTTATTTCCTAGTAAAATTAAATTACAATTAATCCTTGCACAACAAAACAAAGAAAATATATATATATATGAAATTTGATAAAAGTAATGTTTCAAAAATTTACATAATAAATAACATAATATTTCATACACTTAGATCATAAATTATATTAATTCGTGCAAATAATATATTATATAATTACTATATTACTTAGGACCTCTCTACTGAGTGAAGGCCTCCTCCAATTTTCTCCACATTGTTCTGTCAGATGCTTTTTCCATCCAGGTATTTCCCGCTGTTTTTATGATTTCGTCGAGCCACCTCTCTATTGGTCTCCCTCTACTTCTCTTGCCTAGTGGGCCTTTCCATGTGGTTATCCTCTTTGTCCATCTGTCATCGTTCATACGTGCAACATGGCCGGTCCACTTCCATTTTAGTTTTTTGCAGTGTTGTAAAGCGTCTATAACTTTTGTTGTATTTCTTATATCTGTATTTGTTCTTTTGTGTTTTAATTTTATTTTCAGTGTGCTCCGCTCCATAGCCCTTTGTGTTGTTAATATCTTATTTCTAGTGTACTTATTGAATATCCATGTTTGCGATGCGTAGGAGAGAGTTGGTAGAATACACGAGTCTAGAACTATTTTCTTCAGTCTCATCGGAATCGTTGACTTAAGAATTTCTTTGAGGCTCCAAAATTTATTCCAGGCCATGCTCACTCGCCTACATAGTTCGTCTCGGTGTCTCGACTTTTTGAACGATGCTTGTTTGCCTAGGTATATGTAGTCTTGAACGTATTCTATAGGAGTAGTATCAACATGTATCGGGATTATTTTGTTGTTTGTCATAATTTTGGTTTTGGATTTGTTTAACTGCAAACCAATTTTTAGGCTAATATCATTTATTTCTTTTATCATAGTTTCCAACTCTGATGCACTTTCCGCAAATAGTACTATATCATCAGCGAATCTGAGGTTACTTAAAAATTTGTCATTTATGTAAATACCTTTGTTTTCCCATTTTAAGGTTTTCATAATGCTCTGAAGTACGGTTATGAAAATCCTGGGTGACAAGGGATCACCTTGCCGGACGCCTCTTTGTATGTCTATTTCAGTCCCTGATTTGTCTAATATTACTCTACTTTTACTTTTTCTATATATGTCTTGTATTAGTTGTATAGTTTCCGACGGTACCTCACATTCATGTAGGGCTCTCCATATACTATCATGGGAGATAGAGTCGAATGCTTTGGCGTAGTCTATAAAGGCCAGGTAGAGCGAGCGGTTCATTTCTTCGTATTTCTCTATAACGAGTTCTAGAGAGTGAATGTGCTCTACAGTAGAGTAGTTTTTTCTGAAGCCTGCCTGCTCTAACGGCTGATGTTTTTCAGTGAAATTTGCGAGACGTTCTTCCACGCAAGAGGCAAATAGCTTATATAGATTAGGTTGTAAACTGATCGGTCTGTAATTACCGATATCAGCCGGGTTTCCTTTTTTATATAGCAGGACCACGTCTGATTTCGCCCATTCAACCGGAATTCGATATTATGATACTATATTATGACAGTTTCGTTTTGTTTAAAAAGCTCTCCGCCTAATTCGTTTGTTATTGGCAACACAACGCTGCAAGCTGTTCGCTTCAACGATTTCTAAACGTAACAAACAAAAAGCTTATAAGCAGAAAAGCGCTTTTTTAAGCACGCTTATACATACCCGCGTGCTATGGAGAGAAGTGGGAACTAAATATTTATTCCTACTCCTCCTATATATTCTTTTATGATTAATTACATTGCGGGTTCCAAGACAGTCGAGTCATTTCTCTGACGCCTTGAGCTAAATTGCCTCGATGGTTCTCAATGGTTATCATTGTAGATCCTGGCTTACAGGAATTACAACGATGGGCAAGAGTGGTGGACTAGTCCCGAAAACAAAAAAAAAACGCTTTAACAAAAAAGTCATCATCATCATCATCATCAGCCGGAAGACGTCCACTGTTGAACGAAGCCTACTCCTTTTAGAAGGGGGGTGTTGCCATAATCCCCACGCTTGGCAAGCGGCTTGGGGATCGCAGTTTTGGTGGTTAAGTTACAGAAGACGCTGCTGCCCATCTTCTGGATTTTCCCTTAGTCGCCTCTTACGACACCCACGGGAGGAAAGGGGGTGGTCAATTCTAGGCCGGATACCACACGGCACACGGCAACAAAAAAGTACAACGTTTAAACGTTTTAAATTTTTATCCGTTTTTTCCATCTCTAGTCCTGTGTTACATCAAATGAAAAACAATTTACAATGAAGAGCATGCATTGTTGAAACAGAAAACCTACATAAAAGCTTTTGTCCGGTACTGTGTGCCGACCCTATCCCGTCGGTGCCAATTAACGCGTCTGGCCTGTAGCTGGCTCAATATAACTGTCCAACTGTGTTAAATTGTGTTATAACAGCACGCGTCAGAAGTTCAAGAGAATTCTGGACCGATCTATTAAGACCATGTAGCGTATTTTGAGGCGTAACATGCTAAGTTTAAATAAATATAGTTAGTGTCATAGTTAAAGTTAAAGATTTATTTGCAGACTAGCTTCCGCCCGCGACCTCGTCCGTTGGGTGTTTTTTAATTTCAATAGCCTCGCATATCATCCTAGGAAGTAATCGATTTTCTTTGGCGAGGATTTGTGCTTTATCAAATCTGATGTAATGGTTGGCTTACATGCAATGGTCTGCGCGTGACTATGAATGCTGTAAAGGATTCAAAACGTCGGGACTAAAAAACCAAATTAAAACCGCGATAAAATCCGTAAAAATAGTTTTATTTAAATGTCTAATATTCGCGTAAGTGATAGAAATTATTATGATAAAGCTACTTTACTATTTTAAGAACTTTTGTAACCATATTTATCTATACTTTTTACTAATATCATAAAGCAGAAGAGTTTGTTTGGTTAGACGCGCTAATCTCAGGAACTACTGGGTCGAATTGAAAAAATATTTTTATGTTGGATAGTCCATTTATTGTAAACAACTAGGCTTTAAAAGTTGCGGCGGGGAAGCTAATACTACTTAAATTAAAAAAATTAAATTAGAGGTTATATTTTTTTTTGTATTTAAGGGGTTATCATCAAATCTCATAATCTAATTTCCAAAATTCTTCCACCATTATTTAGAATGGACCTTTAGTGTGGACATACGCTACTTTGATCCCGGAAAAGACACAAAAAAACTTTGAGCAGCTCTCAAATTAATCCTCAGTACATCTACGACTTAATACAACTTACGTCTAGTAAGTACATTACATTCTACGAAGAAACAGTTTCCCAAATTCCAGATTAAAATCAAGACGTAACATAGTTGGGTACCGATTTGTAGCTAGAATTTAGACCAAAAAAGGGTAATATGTCGCTGGCTGTGTTCTTCGTTAATGATCGCCTTTGTTAACCTAATTTTTTTTTGCTTCGGACGGCAGTAAGCTGTTGGTCCTGCGCCTGATCTCTCCGGCCGTGTCAGTCTACCGTCCCATCGGACTATGAGAGTGAGGGAATAGGGAGTGCACCTGTGTTTGCGCGCATACTTGTGCACTTTTCTCCGGCGTAGTTGGCTAGTCTCAGCTGAGATAAGCTGCCGTGACCGAAGTTCGGTCAGAGAACATTATTAGGTCCTGG
This sequence comes from Abrostola tripartita, assembly GCA_905340225.1. Lineage (NCBI taxonomy): Eukaryota > Metazoa > Arthropoda > Insecta > Lepidoptera > Noctuidae > Abrostola > Abrostola tripartita. Next base: position 20,029,387 of record HG996486.1, read on the forward strand.
ATTCTTATCCCGGGTCAGGAAATTTAATATTGAGTTTTCCATTAGGTAATTCTCAATAGCAGCACGGTCTGTATTTGTGCCCGGTTGATGGCAATAGGCTCGCCCCCTACTATATTTGGACCTTTAATATAGCTGGCTATTATAGGTACACCTCTGCCTACCCGTTCGGAGAATACACGCTTGATTTAATGTTATATATAGATAAGTAGGATTATAATTAAAAGATTAAGTAAAATATTTCAAGATAAAATCGAACTAAACGTTAATGCCAAATTAGGAGCAACAACCGCAAGCCGTGTTCGAATTGATTCCTTCGGTTCCTGCCTATACCATAAAGCTTAACGGCGAGATGAGAACACGTTAAGCGGATTATTGGATGCCACCCTCACTTCGATAACTGCCATCAGTGTTATGATGTTCAAATCAAAATTAAACCTTATATTGTACCTTGACTTTATTTGACAAAATGATGAATAAAGTTCAGTTAAAGTTTTAGTTAACCGTGAGAATACACTTACCGCCGAACTCAGAAACATTTAATGATCACTTAAACTATAATAACTAAGTAAAGGTTGCCTTTGTGAGATCTTTGCTTAATGTCAGTTTAAGTAATCATTAACGTCTCTGAGTGCGGCGGTTAGACTAGTTTCCGCCCAAGACATTGTCAGACATAAGATTTTAATGGTAAATAATTCAGAAAAAGAAATACGACGAACATAAAACCTCTTCCATCAGGAAAGGGGGCAAGAGTTTTCAACCGTTTGAAGTCGGTTGAAAACTCTTGCCGTGTGGTATCCGGCTGTGCCGTGTGGTATTCGGCCTAGAATTGACCACCCCCTTTCCTCCCGTGGGTGTCGTAAGAGGCGACTAAGGGAAAATCCAGAAGATGGGCAGCAGCATCTTCCGTAACTTGACCACCAATACTGCGATTCCCAAGCTGCTTGCCAAGCGTGGGGATTATGGCAACCTCCCCCCTCTCTAAAAGGGGGAGGCCTTCGTTCAACAGTGGACGTTTTTCGGCTGATGATGTGAAAACTCTTACGATCACCTTGAAGTTTCCCAGACCTTTGTGACGTGAAGAGGGAACTTAAAATTCGATGGCTGCGAACAGCGACACGGTTACTTAGTTCGTAAGAGCTGAGCCATGGTTAGGCGAAGGTTGTGGGTCCGACTCCTGCTCATGTCCATCATTTTCCAAATTTCCTTCACCATTTGAACCCTTACGAATCTTATAGATTTATAGAACACTAGCTGCGCCCGCGGTGTTAACCGCTACATTTTTTCGGGATGAAAAGGAGCCTATGTGTTAATCCAGGGTGTCGGCTACCTTCATACCTTTAGCAACATCGGTACAGCAGTTTGACCGTGAAGACGTGGCAAACACACAAACTTTCGGCTTTATAATACTGGTGCGATTTTTTAAATATATTCGCCCAACAAGCTTTTTTAACGTAAACGTTATCGTCACAAAGGCACCTATTTTCCTGGACCAAAATACATTCGATCACCCGACACTCGAAGTCGCACGTCACAATGAGCTTGCCGTCACCGGCACGCACGCCGCACGTGGGTAACAGGACATGAACACACTTGAACTGACGTCAATTAATCTCGGGAACTAATGATCGAAGTTTGTTTGATTTCGGCAGTATATTGTGTTGGTGCGTTTGGCTGTTTATCGAAGTATCGTGTAGCCAGGTCACGTGGTGACCGTTTTCGACTGTACTGAAACCTTAGACAAATGGCAAAATGATAGACTGAAAAATCTCTACCATTAAAAAATCTTAATTTTATTAAAAATATAAATGAACTATGGATTAAATTATATATGCCACTGTCAATAGATAACCGCCGAACTCGAAAGCCATTTAAAGATATAAATATAGGTTTCCTTTGTAAAATCTTTACTTAGTGTCAGTTTAATAATCATTAACGCCTCTGAGTCATCATCATCATCAGCCCGTTGCATTCCACTGCTGGACACGTCTCTGAGTGCGGCGGTTAAATATGGGTTTAAATTAATACAGGTATTATCCTGGTTTATTAATAAGATTAGGCATAAGTTTCGTCCACACATTAACCATTTATTTCTGTCCTCAAACACGTAGATATATATAAACAATTCACGCCGGAGGTTAAGATATAAAAGGTATAAATTAACCCAGCTCACGTGCTAACTTAATTAATTAGGATCTTACTTTTGTTACAGATCAAGCCCCTAAAAGGAAAATTAAGCTGCTTGGCTTTTTACCCGGTGGTAAGTGTTTTTAACTGTTTATTTTGTCACAACTGATGCGGTAAAATGTTTGGTTGAAATCGATATTTTTAATGCAAACTTTACTATACAATATCAATCACATCACTCGGCTATCACTGCTCAGTATGCACTGATAGCCGAGTGATGTGACCGTTGGACTGGTAAGTCAAAGGCCGCAAGTTTAAACCCCGGTACGCACCAATGTCTTTCGCAATCATGAGCGTATTAATTTACTGCTGCTAAAAACAGTGAACATCGTGAGGAAACCGGCAGCTTGAGAGATTTTTCGACGGTTGTAAAACCATGTCAGAGGCCTACAGGCGGTTTGAATTCTGACACTAGGTTGCACAGATTTGCTATCTCACGAAGTCGGTTTAGCTTACGCTGTAGTTGTAACGTGTACTGATAAGCGCGCTTGTGTATCGCCGCGTCGCAACCGTGACAGAGCGCTCTTCAAGTAACACACAAAATGAACGAAAGATTCGAATTCAAAGAGACTTCGTGAGAAATAACATCTATACCGAGCGACCTATATTGACTACCCGATTGGTGCAGTGGCTAAGCGATTGGACTGCTGCGCTATGGGTTGCGGGTTGATTTCCGTACGGGACAAAAACTTGTCTGTTCGGCCGATATTTGTCCCGACCCTGGGTGTTTGTGTATGTGATATTTCATGTTTGTGAAACGCAACCACGATGCAGGGGAAGGTCCTAGTGTGATGCGGCGTTTTTTTTTTTAAAAAATACATCAGTCTCTACCATTAGTTACAATAGAAATTAACATGATTTTTTCAAAATCCCGGGTCAGTAACACAATATGTTTACCAAAAAAACTGACATGACGTCGTTTTCTGCACACTACAGATTTCCGTTCATCGCGTTAACTCCAGGGCTTTGTGCTCGTTGTAATAGAAATAAAACTCAACAATTCATGGTACACACACAATGGTACACACGCATGGTACATACACAATAAATAAACAAAAAATGAATCCCTTTGTCCATTCGTTTATTGATCAAGCGACTATGCGAGTCATCAAATTAAGAGTAAAAAGAGATTAAATCGAAGCGAAGCTCACCTGAACTCAGCCCATCTCTTTTTCACTCACGATAATTGCATCCATAGCAATACATACTGAAATATCACACGACATATCCACTCCCACTAATATACTGTAGTCTTCTGGTATTTCCTTTGATGTAGTCGTAAAATAACGTGTTGTTTGTATGTTATTCTTCTCCTTTTTCTTAATTAAGTTCAGTAATGTCACTATCTGCATTTCTTCAACCCCCGACGGAATAAGAGGGGTGTTATAAGTTTGACCGCTATGTGTGTCTGTCTGTCTGTCTGTGGTGAACGGATTTGGATGCGGTTTTTTTTATAAGTTCATATCGAACCTTGTTAATTTAACTGCGTAAAGATTAATTTAACCCTCGTGACCTGTAACACAGGTTATGCCTTTGAATAAACCTACATCAGACACCGGTCTCTCTCGAAGTAAACAATAGGTTTCGAATTAATGTAAACATTTGTAACATTGTTACCTGTGTGGAGAGATATAAATAAATATTTATTATTATATTAAATTATGACATCCGCCGTACTTCCACATGTCATCTGTATATGACAAGCATTGTGTGCCGACTCCTTTGTGCTAATAATACAATGATTGAACAGTTATTTCAATGTTAAAATTACATGACAGCCCTTATAACCGTCTAAAAGATTCAGCGCGATACACTGGAAAGAAAAATTATCTGAACATGACGTCTACCTATGTCACAAGTGAGGCCAGCTAGGGGCGTATTGTCCGATCGTTCGCGTAAATTCTTTTGTACGGTCGACGGCCGGTGTGACCCACTGAACTAGGCCTTTGATAGATTTCATGTGTGGCTACCTCATTGGCAGGAAAGTTACCTATAGGTATGGGGCGATTCTGGTCGGAAAGCAGTTACGTTTTTTTTATGTAGTTTTACCTCCAATTTGCGACTTTAACCTAAGAATATTTTAGGTTAGATTATCTAGATGGAGTCTGGCGCTACATTGAAACAAAAATCAACGTGCCAATTATTTTTGCTTGATTGCGTGCCGGCTACGTCTTACACAAATATATAATTTATTTAACATACGGGTGATAGGATACATATTTATTAATATTCAATCGGCCTCTGTAATTTCTACACACCTTAATAGCTCATTTCGCCATTTTTATTACGTTATTTTATGATAGAAAAATAAGCGTCTCCATTGACAACACAATTGACACTGTTGGCGCCAAAAAGCTGTAGGGTAGGTTTCCCCCAAAATCCCGACGCTGTCAGGGTCTTGACACTCCATCTAGACATACATATATTTAATAGAGTCGGAAACTTATCACTAAGGTGTTTACTTGTATAGATACCCCACATTAACGGTAGGCTAAATAAGGGAGTCGATTGCCATAAACCAGGTATAAATCTCCGTGTTACTACTGAGAATAACGTAATGGAAAAACCCAAAGAGAAATCCAGGACATTACGCCATTAGTCAAAATTTTAGACGACCCTTGATAGTAGCCATTGCATATTTGTGAACTTAGCTAACTTCTATAAAACAGTGTGATGTAGGCAAAGTGTAATGATTAATTTAACAGTTAATTGAAAAGTTCCAACTTGTCTGTGTTTGGATGTACAGTCAGCATCATAAGTAGATTACCATGTTACGAAACCTTATGTCAAATAATGGAAAAAAACAAAAACCAATTCAAGTTTTTGTTTCAAATTATAGGAGCGTCCACACGATGATCTTAAAATATTTAAGACTTTTAGTGTGTAATTAGTTGTTCTTCAATTAATGGTATGTTTATAAAATTAAATGTTCAGCTACTTATGATGCTGACTGTACAACCTTGAGAACAATGACCGCCGCGACATTCTTACTCTTCGTTATATATTAAAAACATAATTATATCCATACAATCAAAATGGTTATCTGAAGAGTAAAATTAATACAAGTAATTAATAATCGCATCTGTGAAGCTTTGAGCATGTTTGTTTTGAGTTTTAATTAAAACGATATCAATTGTTTTTATATCTCCGCGTGTTCTTTCAACGCATACATGTTGAGATACAGTTGTGGAAGCAAGTTAATATTGGTTTGATGCTCGGATATTACAAGCGAGGTTGGTTGTTTGCGTATGTGAGATTCATTCGGAAACTTATTGTTCTGTATTCTACCATAAGTTATTTCGTTTTGATGTGTTTTTTAATTACTATCGAAGGCGTTTGTCGTAACCATGGCAACGACCATAAAGCTGTAAAGTTAACGCGTTTTATGACAATTTTTTCGATACTAATATTGTCAAAAATAGATACTGTCAGCGTTTTTAAAAACTTCTGTAATTCGAGGGTTTTTTTAACGACACCCCACAATAGCAATTTGTCCTGTATCGTAGATGCGTTTCACAAACATGTAATATCACATACACAAACACCCAGACTCTGGACAAATATCTGCAGATCGCAAAAATTTTAGTCTAGTTCGAGAATCGAACCCGCAACCAATAGCGCAGCAGTCCAATCGCTTGGCCATTGCGCCAATCAGGTCGTAGGCCGATTTGGATCTTTTTTGTCAGTTTCCATGTCATTCGTAGTTTTTGGAGTTATTCCTTACTAGCGGCCCGCTCCGGCTTTGCACGGGTATAAAATATATATTACTAGCGGCCCGCTCCGGCTTCGCACGGGTATAAAATATATAAGTATTTCTCCACTATTTAATGGATGTTATTATACATACAAACCTTCGTCTTCAATCACTCTATCTATTTAAAAAAAACCGCATCAAAATCCGTTGCGTAGTTTTAAAGATTTAAGCATACATAGGGATATAGGGACAGAGAAAGCGACTTTGTTTTATACTATGTAGTGATAAGTATTTCTCCACTATTTAATAGATGTTATTATACATATAAACCGTCCTCTTCAATCACTCTATCTATTAAAAAAAACCGCATCAAAATCCGTCGCGTAGTTTTAAAGATTTAAGCATACATAGGGATATAGGGACAGAGAAAGCGACTTTGTTTTATACTATGTAGTTATGAAGTGCGCCATGAGCCATAGTATTTCATAGGATCCTATAACTTCTGCCGTCGTCAATATTGTATTCGGAACTGCAAATACAAAATATTCAGTAACTTCATTCGTGTATATTCATCGGTCAAACACTCTTGAATGCAAACATTTCAAGCGCTCTGTGATATTTACGTTGGTCGTTTAAGTACCATCAGTAGTTTTATTCTCCATTAGTTCTCCACTTTCCCTTGGGTGTCGTTAAGCGGTAACTCTTAATGTTCAGAGAAAGTGCCCGGTCTTCACTGCACTGGTAATTAATTGAGGCTATGAAACTTTTATATGTTCATTTGTTTTCGTTTTATCATCATTATTTAATAGATAGGGATAGATGTTTCACCATCTACAAGTAAATTGTCAAGTAGACTAACCGCCACTTAAAGTCTTCTTTTTCCTATCGTATAGTTGATGAACAACCTGGTGTCAGAGTTTAAACCGCCTGTAGGCCTCTGACATGGCTTTACACACCGTTGTAATATTTCTCAGGTGTGTCGGTTTCCTCACGATGTTTTCCTTCACCGTTTTTAGCAATTGATAATTAGTTTATAATACGCACATGAATTCGAAAATACATTGGTGCGTGCCGGGGTTAAAACTTACAACCTTTGACTTAGCAGGCCAACGGTCATACCACTTGGCTATCAGTGCTACTAAGCCGCTTAAAGTTACCCGTAACTACTCATACGAATATCTGAGTAGCAATAATCAAAGGATAAACTGGCCTGTAACTAAGATACGATAGAAGATACTCGTAACTTTTACTTGCCGATTAGCGTTAATCAAGAAGTAACTATTCAACACTTTACTTGTAGATGGTGAAACAGGCCCTCAGTGCACTAGTGTAGATTTTTTTTACTACGTAATCGGCGCAGTGGCTATGTAATTGAACTGCTACGCTAAGAATTGTGGATTCGATCTGCTCATGACAAATATTTGTGTGATCCACTGATGTTTATGCAGAGTCCAGTTGTTCATGTCTGATCTTTTTATTACTGAAGCTATTTACCTGGCTGGAGGCCTTGTATCAGGTCTCGCCAATCGTTCGGTTAAGCAGTAACCTCCCTCAGAGGTAACTGCGAGAGACAAGTTCGAAAAAAAAATGTAGCTACCTACAATTCCTGTTTGTAGAAGTAATTCATGTGATGACATTTTGAATCAGTCAAATGGATTTTGCGCAGTCAACGATTTGCTTCAATGATTTGTTCGCAAATCATTGAAGCAATTATTTGATAGGTAGCATTTATTTGATAGGTTATATTTATATTAATCGTGTGCCATTTCATAAAATAGCAAAATGTTCTAACTTGCCGCTACCAAAAAACAATCTTAAAAGTTAGCATTCGTTGTAGCTAGTAATAGTGGTTAAACTCTGACGCCAGGTTGTTCATCAACCATACGATAAGAAGACGCAGGAATGACAATATTACTTTTCGGAAGTCGCGAATGGAGTCGCAAGCTTATGGAACATAATTATTGGAACCTGGCGCTTTTCAACTGAGGGTATTCTTTGCACATGATAACATCATATTCATTATCTCCGATGACTATAACATATCACCGCTCCTCATATTCTATATAAGCTACGCTTTATAACAATTTATCGCAGGTACCCTCCATCTGTATTTTTCTTTTTCCTCCGCCAGCCAATTTAAAAACTTTCCAGCCGAATCGATCTAGGAAATTAGTTTTTCTCATTCCAAAGATTCATCTACTGGCTTCTATCTAGAATCATTTCTTTCTTCAATTTGTATAATGGAAATCTAATTTGATAAAAATGGAAACGGAAAATGGGTGTAAAGTTACCTACATTTTGTTAAGAGTGTTTAAGTCGGAAAAATGGGATATTGTATTATTTACTATATATCCCGGTTATACTCACGTGTGTATTCGGGAATGCCCGACTAGTTTCGAACTCGAACGGAGCCCTTATTCATGAGCTGGTTACGCGGCGGAGTCGCGAGCCGAACTGCGTGCGCAGCGCACCGCATACCGCTGCGCCCGCGACGATGGTGGTGGTGGCGACAGGTGTTGTCGTGCGTCTTCGTCGCATATACATATATAAGGGCTCCGTTCGAGTTAGAAACTAGTCGGGCATTCCCGAATACACACGTGAGAATAACCGGGATATATAGTAAATAATATGGATAACACTCACGGAAGTTATTATGGGATATTGTGCCTAAAGATGCCTGTTAACACTGAAGGGGTAGGGGTTTAATTGTTTATGACAATTTTCTTAACCCCCACTTTTTGTAAACCTCGCATGGTGGCGAGCCTGATGACACACAACATGACGTTGCCCATATGCAATGCCAGGTTGGCACTTCCCTGGGCTTGAACCTACAATCTTGTGCATACGAATACTGTAAATCTACCACTGGATCACTTTGATTTCTTTAGCATTTTCAGTTACTTTTCAAGGGTCTTTTTCTTCTTATCGTATGGTTGATTAACAACCTGGTGTCAGAGTTTAAACCGCCTATAGTCTGACATGGCTTCACACACCGTTGAAAAAATATATCTTAGGTGTGCCAGTTTCCTCATGATGTTTTCCTTCACCGTTTTTAGCAACTGATAACTAATTTATAGTACGCACATGAATTCGAAAAGACATTGGTGCGTGCCGGGTTTTGAACTTGCGACTATTGACTTGGCAGTCCAACGCAACGGTCATACCACTCGGCTATCAATGCTCATATTTTCAAGGGTAGGGCTGAAGGTTGATCTGATTTTTTTTTGTATTTAAAAAACGTCGCCCCACACTTGAAATTTCTCCTGTAATGTGGTTGCGTTTCACAAACATCCAGACTCGAGACAATTATCTGTGGATCGCACAAAATGTTTGTCCCGTCCGGGAATCGAACCGGAAACCCTTAGCGCAGCAGTCCAATCGCTTAGCCACTGCGCCAATCGGGTCGTCGAAATTTATTGAAGTGGTTAATAATAATGCTTTCGATTTGAATATTGTTGACATAGAGATGACATAAGGTTTCGATTATGTAATCAATGACATAATTATGTCAAACCCATATATTATCATACTATTTGATTTCGATTCTCCTAACGTTTAGCTACTGAGCCTACTAAGTTGGTTGTTTAAAAAAGTCTTAACTACACACAGCATTTTTATAAAAGGTTTATAATAAAATCTGCCTGCATACACGCCTCAGACAATTACAGAGCACGCCGCATGCGTCTGTAATAACTTCAGAGTAAGGACCAACAATAATAAGCAAGAAATATAACGTGAAGTAAAAAATGAGGAGTTCGTGGTTCGTAACAGATGCTCCGGTCGATCGACCACTAGTTTCCATAACAAGATCCCTCCAAGCTTTATAAACGAAAAAAAAGACATTGGTGCGTGCCGGGGTTTGAATTTGCGATCTTTGACTTGGCAGTCCTACGGTCATACCACTCGGCTATCAGTGCTTGCTTTAAATAATGAAAAATTTAATTTAAATTAGATGTTAGATGTATACTTAATGTTGCTACATAAGTGGCTCTTAGCGTCAAACATTCGCTGAGAGTATTGTAACTTGCGACTTGACAGTGCTCAACTTAAGTGGTTCAGATTGGAGTCTCTTGTAAATAGCGTCGACTTATCTATCTGCTTCTTACAGCTGTTATAACGAAGCTTTACACATAAGAAGCGTTTTTTAATTATATTATTTTTAATGGGTAAACTTTTACGCTTACAATTAATAGATTCGTACAGAATTTTAAGCTGTTTACTTGTGCGCGCTGCAAGGTTATTTATTACTATGATATAGGTGTGGATGTAATTACAAAAATTGAGAAGAATATGCTTAGATGGTTTGGGCATGTAGAAAGGATGGATGAAAGAAGAGTGACAAAGCAAATATATGAGGCTGAATGTTAGTGGAATATCGGGAAGGGGAAGACCTCGGCGAACATACTTGGACCAGATCGGAGATGTTCTACGAAAGGGTCAAGTGAGGAGTACCCTTAACCGACGAGCGTGTATAAGGAATGTGATGCGAGTGAATGAGGCGAAAGAAATATGTCAGGATCGTAGCAAATGGAAATCCGTGGTCTCTGCCTACCCCTCGTGGAAATAGGCGTGACTTTATGTATGTACATATGTATATAGTTGTATGTTTGGTATAAGGTGAAAGTGAAATATTACCAACTTTAAGTCAGGTAAATAACTACCTCAAAGTATGTGGTATTAAGTGTAATTTAAAAAAAATGACTTCTTTATTATTTATTTCTTTGTTTTATAAATGAAATAGGAAAAGTCATTTTTTTTGTTAATTCAAAATCATTTTGTTTCTTTGCTCAAAACGAAAGTATATTTTTAGTTTAGTACTGCACCAAACAAAAGTAGAAGTAGGGTTAATTAATGTAACATTTATCAGGAACAAATTCCATTAACATTTCCGAGCAGCATTAACTGAATACCAAAAACCTTCCCCTCCAATCCCTAACTTTCTCATTTCAAAACGAGCTTACTATGAAAATTGGTACTTAAAATAAGACCGCTTTGTCCACCACCTCGTTATTCCATTTCATTAAATCAAGCGAGTTAATTAGTTAGCAACACAAGCAGTTACCGGTCGCTATGTTAGCAACACAGACTCAATCCTTCCGTGATTTATAAATGAGAGAAGTTTCTGTTTGTCCCGCTTCGTTGTAACAAATAGGTATTTAAAAAGGGACTTTGTACTGACAGACACAGAGAAACGTCTCGGGAGATATGGCTGTACTTACGGAGATGGCAGACGTTCTTATCAGTGTAACGATATAATTAGAATTTTTTATTTAAATAATTATAAATTACACGAACGAAAATATGATTATATTCCTACGTTGTATGATTAATTTCGTTGCGGGTTCCAAGACAGTCGTGAGTCGAGTCATTTCTCTGGGACGCCTCGAGCTTCATTGCCTTGATGGTTCTTAATGGTTATCATTGTAGATCCTGGCTTACAGGAGTACCAGTGAAGGGCACGAGTGGTGGGCTTGTCCCGAAGATTACACGACATATTTTATAACTATTTGTCTGGTTTTTTGCGAGAAAGAATCAGCATTACGATTAACATGTCAATGCTGACACATTTTTGGACATGTTATCGGATGGCAATTTGTCATCGATGGGCATGAATTGATGAAGCTTTTAAACATTATTTTTTGTAAAAGGTAACATGGTTTTCTCGTTAGTATAAAACAAAGTTAAGATTTTTTCTTTCAAAGGTAAGCCAACGTGCGCCTTAATATAGAAAGTGCGAAAGTTCAGTTATTTCGTCTTTGGGAAACATCAAAGGAAATTTTAAAAAAATTGGCTTTAATATAAATGTTAGTGACTGATGTTTCTCTTACCAGTGAAATAAAATATGATATTTTTAATAACGTTTCTGACATTGATAGAACCATACACAATTCGAAAGTACGTAAAGAAGAACTCCCACTTGTGGGCCCAGCGTGTTACAGGCCTAAGAAAAAGATGGAAATATTATTTATTTTACTTAATAAAGAAATCACAATTTGTGCGGTCCGCAGATGTTTGTGAATTGGATATTACATGTTTGTGAAACACACCTACGATACAGAAGATATTCCTAGTACGGGTTGGGGTTTTTTATTACCCGGCTGCCCAAAAAAAGGAGTGTAATGTTTTCAGGTTTCATGTATGTATGTATGTGAGTTTATTTCCTTTGTGAATCCTTTCCCTATCGCGAGTAACATAGGTTATAAAAAAGGAAACAAAATTAAAAAACACGCCTGTCATGACAAAAAACGAACTAAAAAGTGAAAAACAAGTTTCATCGCAGTCGGGGGACCGTTCTGTGGAACACTGTCTTATCTAAGAGGTACCCAGACTGCGATGGAACTTGTTTTTCACTTTCTGGTTAGTTTTTTGTCATGGCAGTTGCATTTTTAAATTTTTTAAATTAAATTTTTTATTTACTAATTTCTGCTTTATCAACCAAAACTGGTGCGTAAATACCCACCAAAAGCCGTCAATAAAGGCTGATTCCTATCAAGGTCCACCTTATAATGCCCCAACCCTAAACTGGTCGTAAAATTAATAATTACAACAGTTTCGTAACGCCATTCAATTATAAGTCTAACATCGGCGGGTCGTTACCGATATCGTTATTGATATTACCAATATATTACAAACAAAAACCATTATACCGCAGGCTATACAGAAGATATTATGGTAACGTTCCCATTTATCAGCCTTCATTTGTATATTATCATAACAAAACATCACGCCTCTGTTCCCTAAAGGTTATAGGTATTTGAGAGGCTCGTAGCTACGGAGAAGATAAGCCGTTCTCGCCGCGGTCAGTCTTGTGATGGGCGATTTCATATGTCGAAACCTGTCCGTGCTTCGGGAGGCACGTTAAGCCGTTGGTCCTGCGCCTGATCTCTCCCCGATCGTGTCGGTTTATCGTCTCATTGTACTATGAGAGTGAGGTAATAGGGAGTGCACCTGTGTTTGCGCGCATACTTGTGCACTGTATATTTTAATTTCGCCTGGGTAGTTGGCTAGTTTCAGATAAGATAAGCCGCTGTGACCAAATCTTAATTGCATGTTATAGATTCCAATGTTATAGGAGGCGAGCCTATTGCCATTACCTGGGCTCAAATCCAGACTCCGTGCGGTTGCTGAGAATTACCCGTAATAACATTTTACCCGACCCGGGAATCCAGCGCAATCCGCACCTTGCGACCACTAGACCAATGAGGCAGTTTATATTCTATACTAGCTGATTCGGCGAACTTCGTACAGCTTTCTCACCATTTAACATCCCTGGACTACCACCAAAATTAGCCTAATCGGTCCAGCCGTTTTCGAGTTTTAGCGAGACTAACGAACATATTTTTTTTATATACATTGAAGATTTTGGCTAAATACAGTGTACCCAAAACTTTACTGAGCCGGAAATTGCTAAAAAAATTCCTACCAAAAAAAATACAACTTTTTGTTTGGGTACCTTTTATATATGACTTACAAACGTTTATATATGCAGTAAGAGAAACCCATTTCAAATAATAAAACTAACTTAAAAACACAAAACACAAAGATTTCTAAAGCAAAAGTGCTAACACAACACCCTCAATCCTTTCTAAGAACCTTCCCATTAAGCTGACCCCTAAATTCACAAAGATATAGTGTTATCGTCCAGAATACAAACTATCCGTACCTACAAGTATATCCCGGCTTCATCCGTACATACTAACTCGTGCCTGCGGCGACGCTCGTGGCCTACCTTTTCGATTAAACCGGTACCTGTGTCTTTACAGTATTATTGGTCAAAGTCGAGATTTTGTCTTTTTAATGAACTATTGTCTGGCCCAAAATACCCGTACACAAAACTCCATAACTGTTCTCTTGAAATAAATCATTTATTCATTTACATCAAGACAGTCCCCAAATTGTCCGCCCGTCACCACTTCCTAGCTACCAAGAAGAAACGACGCAACAAACTACCCAGCAGCACAATCTGTCTGTCTGTAAGGATAAACAAACATACCTTCGCGTGTCCAATGTTAGTAGATGCCCCAACTATCCCAAAATTTCCAAATAGCATTGGCTGGGTTTTGTTTGATCATTGTTTTCCTTCGATATATTACTATTGTACCTACCGATATTGGGGTTATGAATTAATGGCGCTTCGAAACTGTTTAGCATTGCTGATTCTCACGTATTTAAGGGTTCGGAGCCAGTTTGTGAGCGGGTAGAACTAGCGAAGTGGCTTTGAGATGTATAGTAGGAATAAGGTTGATAGTTTTACTAACATAACATAACATCACGCCTGTATTCCCCGAAGGGGTAGGCAGAGGTGTACATATAGTACACCCACATTTCGCCAGTTATGTTGTAAGTCCCAATGTAATAGGGGGCGAGCCTATAGCCATCAATCGGGCACAAATCCAGACTTCGTGCTGCTACTGAGAATTACCTAATGCAAAACTCAGTAACACTTTGCCCGACCCGGGATTTGAACCCAGCAGTCGCGCTTAGCGACCACTAGACCAACGAGGTAGTTTTACTATTTATTAGATAATTAATTTATCTGTCGTTGAGAGTCAGTTGTTTAAAAGTTATACGTCTTTTGGTGTCATTTTAGCATGATCCCAATGCTAAGCTTGAATCTAAATTGATAGAGGAAATTTGAAAAATGATGGACACGACCTTCGCCGTATCGTGGCGCAGCTCCACCAGCTAAGATACCGTGTCGCTGCTCGCACCCATAGAAATCGTCTGTTGAGAGGTTTTCAAAATCATAATGGTTTTAGACAGATTGTGCTGCTGAGTAGTTTGTAACGCCGTTTCTTCTACAGCGGAGACGGGCAGGCGTTTTGAAGGCTGTCTTGATACTCGTATATTGTGACGTTTAAAAGGTACTAACAATGTAGTATAATTTGAATAAACGATTTTTCATCTTTTTTATTTATTTGTTTATTCTTCTTCTTATCGTACGGTTGATGAACAACCTGGTGCCAGAGTTAAAACCGCCTGTAGGCCTCTGACATGGCTGAAATCTCTCAGGTGTGCTAGTTTCCTCACGATGTTTTCCTTCACCGTTTTTAGCAATTGATAACTAATTTATAGTACGCACATGAATTCGAAAAGACATTGGTGCGTGCCGGGGTTTGAACTTGCGACCTTTGACATGGCAGTCTAACTGTCATACCACTCAGCTATCAGTGCTTATATATTTTTTCATTACGTAGTGCGACAGGATTCTAATACTTTTTCTATAACAGATGATAGATAAAGTTTACAGGAAAATGATGATATTATGTCTAGACATCAGACACATAGGCGTCACTCATATTGGTCAGTGAAATCAATTAGCGATTCACGCTCGTTAATTAGGACATCAGAGCCAGTGTGTTGCGGCCTCAGTGTAGATTGTATATTGCATATAGACGTTCCAGTCTGACTTTGGTTCGTTTAATGGCCTCGTAGGTGATACTATGGTATGGTATTATGCTGTTAACGAATGTAAAGTGATACTGTTGACAAAAAGTTTTGTATACTGGCTTAGCAGTTGTCTCCCCGTTCCTATGTCGTTAGGTCTAAGATTGTTCGGTAATTTAATATGTATAGCTATACATACTTAGTATATGCATACATAACATCAGGCCTGTATACCCCGAATGGGTGGACAGAGTGCACACAGTTCAACCACATTTCGCCGGTTTTGTCACGGGTCGCAATGCAATAAGGTGCGAGCCTAACCATTAACCGAGCACAAATCCACGCTCCGTGCTACTACTGAGAATTACCTAATGGAAAAACCCAGTAACACTCTGCTTGACCCGGGATTCGAACCCAGGACCACATATATGCAGTTGCCCTTAGCAACCACTTTTAGGCACCAATATTTCATATTTGCATATGCATGGACATAGTGCACACAGTTCAATCACAGTCACACTTTGCTTGACCCGGGATTCGAACCCAGGACCACATAATTATATGCAGTTCCCCTTAGCAACCACTTTTAGGCACCAATATTTCATATTTGCATATGCATATTTCCAGACTTTATACCTACTGCTATGAAGAACCTTAACCACATGGAAAACTCAATAATTGAAAATAAAGCATTAAATTTTATAATAATTATTTGGGGACATTTATCACATTATTTTGTTTATTGCAGCAATAATAAATATAAAAAGGCGGTGACGTTGTGTTATGTAATAGTAAATTGTGTTTACTGGCACAAACGTTATACAAAAAATAGCAATAAGGCTTTACCTAGCTCGCTATAAAAACAGACGTAAGGCTTCGTTCACATACAACGCAGTAGCTTAGTCGTCTACACAGCAGCCCCCTTAGACTTATGGCAAAACGCTTGATGAATATAATGATAAATGTATGGGGATGACATAACGTTTCGACTATGTAATCGATGACATATGTCATTCCCATACATTTTTCATTCCATTCAATTTCAATTCGTTAAGCTTTTTGCCACTTGTCTAAAGGGTCAGAAAATCTTAAATTTACACTTCACGCCTGTTTGCCCATAGCGGACGAGCCTATTGCTGTTATCCGGGCATACATCTGGACTCTGTGCTGCTACAGAAAATTTGCTATTGGAAATACTACGTAACGTTTTTCCTGACCTGACTCGAGCATTGAACCTCAAGCACACACACACAGACGTGCTTAGCGGCTGCTTTTCCTTCTTTTTTAAGTCTTTGCCACATACTAGGATATCAAATTATGAGATAATAATCACTTAATGGTAAGCGATATTGTGGCCTACGATGGAGCGAATCCGATTCACTCTCGTCTTTAAAATCACTAAACTATAGTTCTCCGGGAACAGGGCTCCCGGCAAGGAACTCCATAGCTTGCCGTTTCACACGACGAAGGAGGCAAAACGCTTAGTGCGTGTTTTTGGGACTTCCACCGTGTGTCAGTGTCACCTAGCTGATTTCCTGCTCGTCTGACTAAAGGGATCTTTGACGCAAGCTAACATACTCCTGTCAAAGGTATATATATAGTGTAATCACCTTTCATGTAAACGAACGTGGGACTTAACCGTTTGGATCTTAAACGTGTAACGTCTAATTGCATTTTTTAACAAACAAGCGATGACGAAGGCGTAATTGCGTTATTTGATAAAATGTGATATTTCAATGCATTGCTGTTCATCTGTGTGAAGACATTTTGTCTAGTATCAGTGCGTAGGTGTCTTGTTTTGATTAAATTAAATTCAGGGAATTGTTATTATTTCAGTGTTATTTTATGACTACTACTTTCTTGGTTTTAAGTTTGATAATTGCCCTCCAAAAATGGCGATAAGTACGTCCCACATGTACACTTCTTCTTATCGTATGGTTGATGAACAATCTGGTCAGAGTTTAAACTGCATGTAGGCCTCTAATACGGCTCTACAAAACGCTGATAAATCTCTCAAGTGTGCCGGTTTCCTCTATTTATCTATTTAAGTTGCAAAAAAATGTGATTAAAATGTTTGAGCGCGCCCAATTAGTACGAAGCCTAAGCGCCCCATTTTAGCTATGTCCACAATATTTTACGACACGTTAACATAAATATAGCCGAACAAAGGGTAGTTTAAGCAAAAAATAGAGCACGATATAAAGCTTTGGTAATTTATTAGCGAACCGTCCTGTCACTATGTGGAACGACTTTGTAACTACCGAGTTACGATTGGGACCGTCCCACCGCACTCGGTAGCGGTCCGAAGATTAACTGGGGTTGAGTTCCAAAGATTCGTGTGCTAGTGAGTGAGTAGGATTAACACCAAACAATGTTTTTATGACTAGGGACTTACCATGAACTCTTAAAGCACGACAGTTTACGATGTGGAAGCAAGACGCCGCTACGAGCAGTTCAATGCGGCGCGCGGCGTCTCGCTTTCACAACGTAAACTGTCCTGCTTTAAGAGTTCTTGGTAAGGGCGCTGAACATTACCAATTTACCACACGCCTGTATTCCCCGAAGAGCAACGATTTTCGGACAAAATTATCATACTTAGACCCAAATACCTACATATACCCACATTTTGACAGTTATCATAAGTATATGTCTCATAATAATTGGTTATCACACTTCACACTAATATTATAAATAAAGGCTACTTTGTGAGTGTGTTTGTCACCTCTACATGCTTAAACGGCTGGACCTATTTTGATAAATTTTGGTATGGAGGTAGGTAAATAGGCTACGTTTTATCCCGAAAAAAAGTAGCGTGGGGGTAACACCGTAAGCTGCATCTATTATGTCTCATAATAATAGGAGGCGGACCAAGCTTGCAGGTGACAGGTTATATACAGGTCTGATAAGGTTTTTATCAGCGTATGGTTGACGAACAACCTGGTGTCAGAGTTTAAACCGCCTGTGGGCCTCTGACATGGATTTACACACCGTTGAAAAATCGCTCAGGTGTGCCGGTTTCCTCGCGATGTTTTTCTTCACCGTTTTTAGCAGCTGATAATTCATTCACAATTCGCACATTAATTCGAAAACACATTGGTACGTGTCGGGGTTTGAACTTGCGACCTTACACTTGGCAGTCCAACGGTCACGCAACTCGGCTATCGGTTTGAGGAGTTATCTTAATGTTAAAAGGTTTGTAAGTAAGTAGCTGCTGCGTTGATCAGTCGATGTTAAGCAGTGCTCACCGCGGTCAGTACTGTGATGGGTGACCGTATTAACATGTCAAAACCCCTCCGTGCTTCGGAAGGCACGTTAAACCATTGGTTCTGCGCCCTTATGACTTTGTGGGTAAGGGAATAGAGAGTGCACCTGTGTTTGCGCGCATACTTGTGCACTATAATATCTCCTGCGTAGTTGGCTAGTCTCAGATGATATAGGCCGTCGTGACCGAAATTCAGTCAGGAGGACATAATTATTATTATTTATTTTTTTTAAACTTCGCCCCACACTAGGAATTTCTCGTGTATCGTGGGTGCGTTTCACAAACATGAAATATCACATACACAAACACCCAGACTCGGGACAAACATCTGTGGATCGCACAAATTTTTGTCCCGTGCGGGAATCGAGCCCGCAACCCCTAGCGCAGCAGTCCAATCGCTTAGCCACTGCGCCAATCAGGTCGTCAAATTATATTATTATCTAAATGTTTTCATCTCCATCTAGACGCTTCTGGATATAAGTAGGTACCTATAATACACCACCTTTAAATTCTAAACATGCCGTGAAAGGCGAAACCGCCCAACCGGATGTGACGACAAAACAAAATGGCGTAATTTCCTCCCATCCAATTAGTCTAAATGGATCATTGTTTCTACCATTTACGTTGGAATGCTCAAGTTAATTATTCAAAAATTTAAATTCGCTATTTATTGGAGAGTCTCTTTCGATGGTTAATTAAAATATGGATGTACAAAGGAATATTACACTTGGATGATTAAAGTTGGCTGATATTGTATGATACATACACACACAAGTTGCCAGGGCCCTAGGCAAGTGGCAAAACGCTTGACGAATAGAAATCGAATACAATGATAAATGTTTAGGGATGACATAAGGTTTTGGCTGTGTAATCTCTGACATATTATTATCAATCTCTAATATCCATTTATTAACGAAAAAATACAATAACAATTTGAGCTAGCTAGCAGATACATACATAATATAAAAAAAAATATAATGCCTAAGGCAGTCTCCTTAATTCGTTATCTATGTTTCGACGTCTCGCCGCTCATATAACAGAGGTGAATCTGAAACCATTGCATAAAATCTAATTAATTAAATAAATAAGCAGTCTCGCCACGCCATGTAATAAAGGCGAGTCTGAAACCATTGCATAATATTATTAACAAATAAATGTTTAATCTATCATATATATTCTTCATTGAATGTCATGGTAGATAACATGAGTTACAAAAGAAAATGAAGTTTCCATAAACGCGGGTCTAATTTCAGTATTTCTGACAATATTTTGTATAAAGAAAACAGCCATAGATCTTCGCGTTTGCTGAAAACCTACTGCTACATCGCGCTAACTCCAAGGGCTTTATGCTCGTAGCCATAAATATAAATATCAATTGTTATTAATAATAAAAAAAATACGCCTTTTTATTCCATATTTCTAATTCTCGGCTTACATTTCAAATATTGTTAGTAAGTTTACTTAGATTGTGATAGTATCGTTGATTGAAATTTGGACCCATTTAAGGGTAAAGGTCTCCTCCATCTTCTTCCACAACTCTCTGTCTTTGCCAGAACTTAACCATTCGTTTCCTACTACTTGAATGACATCATCAGCCCACCTTCTCATTGGTCTTCCAACGTTCCTTTTTCCTATTGGGCCTTTCCATCGTATGGTTTCAATAGTCCATCTTTTGTCTGCATATCGTGAGATATGTCCGGCCCACTTCGAGTTAAGTGTGAGTGCATTGATAAGAGCGTCGGTAACTTTAGTTTTTTGTCTGATAGTCACATTCTTGGATTTTCCTAATCTTCAACATGCTTCTTTCCATTGCTGTTTAATTCATTTAATTTGGTATTTTACTTTGTTTGTTCATCCAGGTTTGGCAACCATATAGTAAGCATGGTAAGAGACGTATCAAAAACAACTTTTTTTTAACAACAATTGTTTTTAACAAACATTATTTAGTATTCCAATAATAAGTTCGAAACCACATCAAACACAACGAAACACATCATGGTACAACAGAGCAATAACGACAAACGACAAACGCTTTCGATAGTTATTAAAAAACACATCAAAACGAAACAACTTATGGTAGAACACAGAACAATAACTTTTGTTAAAAGTCTGCCTTAACCGCGAGGCAGTTTCCGAATGAATCTCACATACGCAAACAACCAGCCTCGCTTGTAATATCCGAGCATCAAACCAATATTAACTTGCTTCCACAACTGTATCTCAACATGTATGCGTTGAAAGAACACGCGGAGATATAAAAACAATTGATATAGTTTTAATTTAAACTCAAAACAAACATGCTCAAAGCTTCACAGATGCGATTATTAATTACTTGCATTAATTTTACTACTTAGATAACCATTTGATTATAAGGTTATACATTTTTAATATATAACGAAGAGAATATTTTTTAAATCAGCTAAGCTCAAAGCACTAGTAAATACGAATTAAGCTCAAACACGATGGGATTGCGTAATTTCGTTACAGAGTCCCTGTGACCATCTTTTGACTCCATCAGACCAGCTCAAAAGTACCATAATAAAATTATATTATCACCAAACCTAAATAAGTATGGAAAATTTCATTTCAATGAGATGTCAAGATGTGGTCTTTATTTAGTTTGTAATATTTGACTTAAACAAACTGACATAGGTACATTCATTACAAGTTTAATAAAAGCTTGAAATAAAAAAATATAAATAAAATAAATAAATCATGGCAGTCGTGTTTTTTTATTTTTTTTATTATATTTTTTTATTTGTTTCCTTTTTTCACAGCCTATGTTACTCGCAATAATTTTAGAATTCTAAAGACACTCGATACATCAAACTCGGTTCAGGCAATCACAAGTTATGGTGTAATAAAGAAACTCACACATACATACATACATGAACCCTGAAAACATTACACTCCATTTTTTGGGTAGTCGTGTAAAAATGGAACAACTCATGATTACACGGCAGGCTTGTTGCGGCCTGTTGTTAGCCAATGGAACCACAAACTTAATGACAAATCGATGTGAGGAGCTGCTTAGTAACTCAAGCTTCTGGCAATGGACCAAACACAACGCCAAGCCGAGGTTCCAGTCAGTAAGCTAAGCGATGGCTCGCATACATTGACGCTGCTGTATCAGTAGTGTTGCATACTATACGTAGTTTCTCTTCAATGTTTGTGGGTGTGGATTAATTACCGCTTGCAAGAATTTATGACCATTCTTCGGTTTTCGAAGCCCTCCATGCCTGAGACGATAAGTTTGTCCTGCGCCTGATCTTTCTGGTCGTGTCTTAACGTCCCTTCGGATTATTATGAGGTAAAAGCAGCAGTAGGCAAGTGATATGACCGCTGGACTGCCAAGTCAAAGCTCGCACGTTCAAACCCGGCACGCACTAATGTCTTTTCGACTTCATGTGCGTATTATAAATTAGTTTTGTTTTGTTTTGTTTTCTCTATAATTTTGTAGTTTTTTTTTGTAAACTTATTGTTAAGTAACTGTCAAACTAGTTAGTTACCTAGTCTTTCAGTGAATGCTGTGGTCTCCTTTAACTGGAGGAGCACACCTGTAACTTACCTTTTCGTGTTGTATTTGTGAATGTAATTGTGTATCTTTCGTTGGAGATCCTAAATAAATAAATAAAATAAATAAATAAAGTAGTTATCAGTTGCTAAAAACGGTGATGGAAAACATCGTAAGGAAACCGGCACACCTGAGTGATTTTTCAACGGTGTGTAAAGCTATGTCAGAGGCCTACAGGCGGTTTAAAATTTGTCATCAGATTGTTCATCAACCATACGATGAGAAGTAGATGGTGGTGAGTTAGAAAAGAGAGCACCGGTGTTTGCTCTGACTTTAGCAATATAGCATCCATGCTCCTGTTTTCTATTCTCAGTTGAGATAGGCCGACGTTTAATTAAGAAGATACTTTAACCGCCAAACTCAGGGACATTTAATGTTTACTTAAACTGTCACTAAGTAGAGGATTTCGTTGTGAAATCTTTACTTAGTGTCAGTTTAAGTAATCATTAACGTCTCTGAGTGCGGCGGTAAGTAGTTTTTATCTCTGATTTGTTTTTATCTCTCTCTCTCTGTTTGGCAAAAACTTTTTCAAATATGCTCTAGGCACACAATGGTATCTACCGACTTAAATGTATTGTTTTAATTAATTTACAACATGTACAATACAAAATGAAACATGATTATTTATATTATTTAAATAACGTTCTGTCTCACCTATTTTACCCTAAACCTGCTAAATTAAGTAAATACGTTACGAAAATATTCTTTTAATTAACTTCAAAAATTTTAGGTTTGAAGTTTTATAGCTTAAAGTAGGAATAGCGAGGGTATAATGGAGTACTAATGATACAGAGTAGCTCGTCACAGCTCACTGCGCTCGGCTCTGAGCGTAGCTCAAAAGTCCTATTACCGCCGTCAAAGTAAATCGTTAACGACGGGCCGGATTTACACAGTAGCATAATTTTAAACTAAGGACTAGTATTTCGTATTGTTATAACATAATACCAAAATAAAATTTAAAAAAAAAATACTTAAATTCTTCTAAAAAAGAAAATCTCATTTGCCTAACCCTTTCAGAATATCTGGAACGGTATTTTCAAAACATACATAACATACGCCTTATTTGCTTCTAAAGGGTAGACACGCAAACCTACAGTTATGTTATCCCCCGAAATGGTAGAAAAAGGTGTATAGTACACCCACAGTTATGTTATAGGTTCCAAAGTAACAGAGGGCGGGCCTATTGCCATTAACCACACAAATCCAGACTCCGTGCGTGAAAATTGCTTAATTGAAAACCTGAATAACACTTTACCCGACCCGGAATTTAAACCCAGAACATTATAGTCAGCAGCCGTACTATACGACCACCAGACCAACGAAGAGGAGTCTAGATTTGTGCCTGGTTGATGTCAATAGGCTCGCCCCCTATCACATTGGGACCTAAAACATAACCGGCGGAATTTGGGAGTACTATGTGCACCTCTTCCTACCCCTTCGGGAAATACAGGCGTGATGTTACGTTATGTTTTATTAGGTAATTCAATAAACGAAACTATACTTAAGCGGTGGTCTCTAAACTTCATTAGCAGCTCATAAAGTTAGCTCGTGACCACAGTACAAACTTTTATGAACATCGATAACAAACACGCTAACTATTACAGACTGGGTATGTTCATATTAATATGAACATCAAAGCTGAAAGTTTATTTAACACACACCACAGATAGTTCATCTCTTTGAGCGTTCGTTTATCATGGATCTACACAAAGTTCGCTACCATTTAAATAAATCATATTATTAACTAATTACGCCGGTTTTTCTCACGTGTGTATTCGGGAATGCTTGTCTAGTTTCGAACTGTAACGGAGCCCTTATTCATGAGCTGATTACGCGGCAGAGTTGCGAACAAAACATCTTTTAAATTATACTTGAAACATGAAAGGTAAAAGGTATTTCAATAATGAATGCTATTAAATAGCTACATGAAGGACATCTGTAATATAATGATAATAATAATACAATTGTATTTATTTAGACATCAAATATCCATACTCGTCGTATTTATCAGGTACCAATTAATATAGCGTTGTAAGCAGGGACTTAGTCCGCTGCACTAACTTATGCATAAGGAAACAATCATTCTTATCGGTTATGGTGTTCAGGATGCTGTGGCTACTTCTACGCAGTCGGCTCACAAGAGATGCAGTCTTTGTAATATGCCACTAGGCATGTGCGTGAGCATGTGGTATCAACGACAGTGTAGGTAATGGCCGTTAAAAACATGTGGTCTAAACGACATAGTCATAATATTATTTGGAAATTTTGTTTTGTAAGGACATAATTATTATAACGATCCATAAAGTTGGTCTGTCTTTTCTTCTTATCGTATGGTTGATGAACAACCTGGTGTCAGAGATTAAACCGCCTGTAGACCTCTGACATGGCTTTACACACCGTTGAAAAATCTCTCAGGTGTGCCGGTTTCCTTACGATGTTTTCAGTTGGTCTGTCATTTTTATATTCCTTTCCCTACGTATGTTATTCGTTGTTGCGCTTGGCAGAATAGAAAATTCCTAGGTATATGGTATATGTTTAATACTAGCCCCCCCGTGTGAACTGTGTGCTTGGAATAACACAGTGAGCTACATTTTAGTGCGCTAAATGGCATGCTCGATTCGAGTAACAAGCAAGAAAAGTTTACACGCGCACAGTAATTTATGAGTTCCAAATTTTGTGTGGCTGGTGTACAGCTGGGTTGAATGACCTCAGCTTAACCCTAGTCCAAAGTATTCTGTCACATTGCTCATGTATATATCTTTAATACTAGCCTCCCTGTGTGTACTGTGTACTTAGGATATAAAAGTGCGCTACATTGTAGTGCGCTAAATGGCATGCTCTATTCGAGTAATAAGCAAGAAACGTTTACACGTGCATAATTATTTATGAGTTCCAAATTTTGTGTGGCTGGTCTACAGCTGGGTTGAATGACCTCGGCTTAACCCAAGTCTAAAGTATTCTGTCATATCGCTCGTGTATATTGTTTTAATACTAGCCCCCCCGTGTGAACTGTGTGCTTGGAATAACACAGTGAGCTACATTTTAGTGCGCTAAATGGCATGCTCGATTCGAGTAACAAGCAAGAAAAGTTTACACGTGCACAGTAATTTATGAGTTCCAAATTTTGTGTGGCTGGTCTACAGCTGGGTTGAATGAACTCGGCTTAACCATAGTCTAAAGTATTCTGTCATATCGTGGGCAAACATGTCTATTCAACATAATATTCAGGGATGTGTGACGTAAGTCTTAGGGTGAGCCTGCGTGTTTCGGGTGGTGCCAAAATCTTTTCCGTCCCTAAAATGTTAGTTACAGCGTTGTCTTGTCCGTCAAATATAGGATTTAAGCTGTCGCTGTTTTGGAATTTATTTCGGACAATAAGTACCGTATTTGAAAATCTAATCATGTTTTAGAATGGTTGCCGTCTCCGTTTTAGCCAATTAATCCTCTGGACAAGGACATTGGCCAGCCCGCTTACCATAATCTCATAAAGCAGGACATTTTCCGTTGTGGAAGTGAGACACCACTACTTGCAGTATAGAGCGGCGTCTCGCGTCTACAACGGAATATCTCCTGCTTTAGGAGTTCATGGTAAGGAGGCAGGCTTCCTCCACGGACTACTGTTATGATTAAAAAAAAGACATCGATTATCTATCAATGTTCTATCTATGACTTTTGGTGCCATTTCAGCATGTTGCTCATGCTAAGCTTGAATCTAATTTACTATAATTAATTTTAATTGATAAATACTATATTAATTGACACGATGGCTCAGTTGGTTAGAGAAGCGCCACGGTACGGCGATGGTCGCAGGTTCAAGTCCTGCTCGTGTCCATCATTTTTCAAATTTCTTTTATCAATTTAGATTCAAATTACCTACCAAGATTTGACTAATTTGCTCTATCTACCTTCTCGCAAGAAATAGCAACGATATAACTGAAGATACAAATGAACAAAAACAGGGAGAGAGACTCCTGCTTATTTGAAGTCGTTTATATTAATGTTAATATCACTTGAGAAAGATTTTCGAGCGCCACCTCAAGACTCCACATGCCTCCCACGACGTCTTAAACCAACATGCATCGTATTCCTAAAATCTTGAAAGCTGCAAACATATTTCCCGTCGAGATTGATAATGAGGATGACGACCCAATTGGCGCAGTGGCTAAGCGATTTGACTGCTGCGCTTAAGGTTCGATTCCCGCATGGGACAAAAATTTGTGCGATCCGCAGATCTTTGTCCCGAGTCTATATGATATTTCATATATCTGAAACGCACCTACGATGCAGAAGAAATTCGTAGTGTGGGCCAACGTATTTTTTTTTTTAAACAACAACAAAATTCCTGGCGATTTGTTAGCTTCTTATTTGACCATGTGTACTGCATGGCGGAATGAGGTAGACAACGTTTCGACGCGACGCGCGACGTACAAAATTGAATTACCACATAGAGTACTTTTACTCGGCTGGTGATGCTAACTTGTATCCTTTTATGTACCCTAAGTTGGAGATTAAGGCTTAGACTAGTATTGACAGGCTTGGATACTCCAGAAGATTGGCAAGGTGCGCTTTTGATCCTAGATTTCGTTAGACACCTAAATTATGTAATAATGGAGCTGAGCTTCAGGAGCATATTATTCAGAAGTGTCATAGACTGCCGTGTGGTATCCGACCTAGAATTGACCACCTCCTCTCCTCCTTTGGGTGTCGTAAGAGGCGACTAAGGGAAAATCCAGAAGATGGGCAGCAGCGTCTTCTGTAACTTGACCACCAATACTGCGATCCCCAAGCCGCTTGCCAATCGTGGGGATTATGGCAACCCACCCCCCTTACTATGGGGGAGGCCTTTGTTCAGAAGTGGACTTCCTCCGGCCGATGATGATGATGATGTCATAGACTAACCAAGAGAGAACATATGACGTCGAGTCCGATAATAGATACTTGCTAGGCTTTAAACGCATACTCCTCGAGCCGATAGGTACTAAGTAAGTTATTGGACCGCTGAGCTAAGGGTCAAATATTAGTCCTTATCTTGAGTCTAGTCTGTTTGTGCGATATATATGTTAATCTTTGAAACGGAGCTACGATACAAGGGAAATTTCTTGTGGCCTTATTATGTCATTAGAATATCCATTCGTTGCAGAAATGACAAATTAAGTAATATCATAGAGAAAATGTCTCGTTCGTGATTGGTCTATGGTAATATGGATTAACCTGTTATGTTTTTCTTTCTTATTAAAATGTTGTTTGAAAGAGATCGCTATATGAACAATAACAGAATAGCATCATTCCTCTCACTTGTAAAAATTGTCAGTGTTGAACAACATAACATAACATCACGCCTGTATTCTCCGAAGGGGTAGGCAGAGGAGTACATATAGTACACCCACATTTCGCCAGTTATGTTGTAAGTCCCAATGTTATAGGGGGCGAGCCTTTTGCCATCAACTAGGCACAGATCCAGACTCCGTGCTGCTGAGAATTACCTAATGGAAAACACAGTAACACTTTGCCCGACCCGGGATTTGAACCCAGGACCTCTTGCTCAGCAGTCGCGCTTAGTGGCCACTAGACCAACGAGGCAACGAGTGTTGAACAATTTAAAAAATAATGTAATGTAAAAAATAGAGATGATAACAGATTTAAGCACACAATTTAGCATGGTTTCTAAGAATAGAATAGATAATTTTTATTTTGCTCATAAAACATGGTACAGAAGTAGTCAATTTCATAGTTACAGTCCAAAATGTTTTGTCACCGTTAGGACATAACAAAATTATTCAAATAAACAGTAAGAAGCAATCAAATAAATAACCTTACACGTGTCACATTCTTAGAACATTCTAAAAGAAGCAAGTAAGAGGGTACATAATATTTCTATAACTGTACATGCTATTAAACTCTATATCGTAGTGTGGTAAAGTTGGTACGACTGTGCCTACATTCCTTACAAAGCTAAAAAAGGTTGGTAGTACCAAAGTATGCCGTCGATGGTACCGTGTTGAGTAAGAACGGAAAGTTATACGCCCGTCAAGTAAGCTTGATGGGGTTCTGTACATATTGAATGGATGTCGCGTCGCGTCGAGATTTCAAACCTTTTTCGATTTTCATGATGTGATTTCCCACGTTTCGTACGAATATATTTGTTCAGTAGGTTTTATGATTTTTGTTATGTAATTTTCAATTTTTTTCCCTTAAATATACCTAGTAGCGTGGTTCTCAGAGCTAAATATTTTCATTCGCTATGATCTTGATAGCTTGTTTGTTATTTATTAAATCAGAATCAGAATCGTTTATTTGTGAAACATAGGTATTTACATAAAGATCTTAGGTGTGTTTAGTGCTCTATGTTTTGCCGTGAAGGCGTACAAATATTGTAATAAAAAACAAAAGTCATTCAAAATAACAATTAAACTACTAACATACATAATTATACGTTGTATGCGTTTCACAAACATGATCATCATCATAACATACACAAACACTCAGACTCGAGACCAACATCTGCGGATCGCAATTTTTGTCCCGTGCAGGAATCGAACCCGCAACCCTTAGCGCAGCAGTCCAATCACTTAGCCACTACGCTAATCAGGTGTTTTGTATATCAAACTTTTATACGTATATATACCTACCTACCTATTGTTTTTAATGAATTCTTTCACTTACGCGAATACAAGCTGAAATAAATTTATTCATACAGATTTCACTGCGGTTTTATTTTGTTTTTTGGTCCCGGATCGAGGACTTTCGGAAAGCTTTACAGCATTCATAGTAAAAATTCGTATAAGTAGGTTTATTTGAATATATCTTTATCTGGTTTTTGTATAGATTATTTGGAATCCTACTTCGGCAAATATAATTATAAGTAGATTGGAAATGTTTCGGAGATGGGCCAGGTTGGAAGTACCCTTAACGGACGAACGTGTGCGAAGAATGTGATAACAGCAAATGAGGGTTGTAGCCAAGAGAAAACAGTGTTTGACGAAATGAATGCCTTGCGCATTACCCCTCGTACTTATAAATGATGCTGAAATGTAGGTTAACCACTTCCTAACCTAGCGTCATCTCATTTATTCACATGCATACGACAGTGACAGGTATAATTCAATCAACGGTTAAAAAATAATAATTGTGTCTGAGTGGTTTACGAAGGGGATACTAGAGGATGCGGTTGATTTTTTCTTTAAACCTCGCCCCATTCTTTAAATTTCCCTTGTATTGTGCGTGCGTTTCACAGACATAAAATTATTTATTTATTATAAGAATAATAAATAATAATAATATATATATAAACTGGACGCCTCAATAAGGGAGACGACAGCGAGGAAGACCCAGACGGAGATGGCGGGACGGACTCCACTTGTTTATGCAAGACTGGTCGTTGGTAGCTGGTAACGGGGAGATGTGGAAAGAGAGTGGGGAGGCCTTTGCCCAGCAGTGGGACACTTTAGGCTAATTATAATAATATATATACTCAAAGTAATCAGACTCAGGACAAGCGTATGCGGGTCACATAATTTTTTGTCCCATGCGGGAATCGAACCCTTAGCGCAGCAGTCACTTAGCCACTGCGCCAATCAAGTGGCCTAATCTCCAATTAATTTCATATGAAATTAAACAAGAAATGCTGTCAATCTTTTGATATTGATTGACGACCTGATTGGAGCAGTGGCTAAGCGATTAAACTGCTGCACTAAGGGTTGCAGGTTCGATTCCCGCACGGGACCAAAATTTGTGCGATCCACATTTGATTTGTCCCGAGTCTGGGTGTTTGTGTGTGTGATATTTCATGTTTGTGAAACGCACCTACGACACAGGAGAAATTCCTAGTGTGGGCGACGTTTTTTTAAAAAAAAACATGGTTCCTCCCAACGGACTCATAATATAAAAATAATCTGGCACCAGTGTTAAGTTTGACAGTATAAAACTTGACAATTCGAATGCAATTTGGTGGAAATTAAAATGGAGACAAGCCCACTGGTCGTCAATATCCAAGCAGGAACCAATGTAGCACTGTCACTGGCAGTAAGTGGGGCTAATCCTAACGAATAACAATCCTATCTATAACCTACCCATCGATGTCCACAGTATACTTTCAACAGGGTTAGTTGTGAACAATCTCTTTCGACCGACAAGTTAGTTTCAAAGTGAATGGTACAAGTTCCGAATATCGTGTCCAGTGAGATGTTACTTGAAAAAGATTCAGAATTTTATTCGATTGAAGTTTTCATGGGCCGACGGAGGATTTATTCTGTTTGCTGCCCAAAGAAAAAGATATAAAAGATATTACTTACTGCGTTGAATTTAAATTGAGTTTTATGATAGTTGGTTTATAGATATAGGTTTTTTTAAACGATGCGTGAACCTAGGAATTTCTCTTGCTTCTCTCACAAACATGAAATATCACTAATACAAACACCTAGAGTCGGGAAAACGTCTGCAGATGGCACAAATATATATCTTGTGCGGGAATTGAACGCGCAACCTTCAGCGCCGCTGTCCAATCGCTTAGCCACTGCGACAATCAGTTCGTCAAGCTGGTTAGTTGATAGGTAGGCTAGAAAATGGCTGATAAACACGCATCTTGCACGGAAAAAAAGGTTGTAATCCATCTCAAGATTTACGAGTTATTTATACTAAAGAAATATTAAGGTTTAAAGACTGCCTCGTTGGTCTAGTGGTTGGTAAGCGCGACTGCTAAGCATAAGGTCCTGGGTTCGAATCCCGGGTCAGGCAAAGTGTTACTGGGTTATTCCACTCGGTAATTCTCAGTAGCAGCACAGAGCCTGGAATTGTGCCCAGTTGATGGCAATAGGTTCGGCTCCTATTACATTGGGACTTGTAACATAACTGGCGAAATGTGGGTATACTATATGTGCACCACTACCCACTTGGGAATGCAGGCGTGATGTTATGTTACATTGATCACCATTTAAGGAAATGATGATGGTAAGTTGGATAGTCCATTTATCAGAGAAGGTTATAGGGTATTCTACATTAGAAATACACGCGGACAAAGTCGCCGGCGGAAGCTAGTATATAAACCTATATAAATATATATATTCCGTATGAACCCTCACACCTGTATATTTTGAAGAGTTGGGCAGACTCAGTGTTCTACGTTCAAAGCCATAAAGTTTTAGTCTTACGATATACTGTCGACCATGAACAAGAATTTGAGTTTAATCTTTCTCCACAGTTACCCCCAAAATAAATTACCTTTTTAAAAGAGTAACTATGGAGTTCATTGTCGGGTCTTCTCCATAGAAACGAAATTTTGGAACGAGCTACAAGATTTCACGTATCGGTGCTCTTTGGCTGCATAAAATAGAAACATTAAGACTATAAAAACAAATAAATCTTAACTAAATTTATAGTTTCTCCCTCACATTACTTCCAAGGCCGACTAGCCTTAAGTGATCATACTTCAGACCTATCCTTAATAACCAAAATGATTTAGCACAAAACAACGTCAGAACACTCCACAGGTCGCCAGCTTACCTCTGCATGTCAAAAACAGGTCAGAGTGAGCAGGCCAACCATATAATTACCGGCCGGAGTGAAAGAGACGCCGCACACATTATACCGTATACCAGGTAATCCCGACCTCGTTTAGAATACATAATGCCGTAACAAGGGAGCTTTAAAAGTAATTAAAATGCTTCAGGAGTTTATCTTTTTGTACAAAATTGGTGTCTTCCAGGATTACTGGGTGATCTAGCGTTACCGGGGCCCTTTCCACTTAAATTCCAAATGGGTTTTATTTAGTCTAGAATTTAGAGTAATCTAAAAGGGTATTCTTGTTGTTTTGAACGATTTTTTGTCTTATTGTGCCTGTGTTTTAGGTGTAATTTGCTGCGCGCAAATGTTCTGTGTTCATAAATTGGATTTGACAGGAAAGACATTAAACAATATTTATATCTACAACAACGACTGCTGAATTCCAACCTGTAATAATGAACACATGCGTTAGACGGTTATTTTAAAGGAAAAAGCAGTTTTGATTTAAAAACACAGTTTTTATTTTAAAAAGATTTTTATTTCGTACTTTAAAAAAGTCTTATTATATTATCATCATCATCATCAGCCAGAAGAAGTCCACTGCTGGACAAAGGCCTCCCACTTAGAACGCCACAATGAACGACAACTTGCCATTTGCATTCACCGCTTGCCCGCAACTCTGACGATATCGTCGGTCCACCTGGTGGGAGGCCTGCCAACGCTGCATCTTCCGGTTATTTATTATATTATCTCGATACTTTAAATAGCAGGAAATTTTAATCATAATAATATAATACCAAGAAACATGTTTGTGGGAAAATATTATTGAAATTAGATATTGAACACTGACTGAAACTGAATCGAAATTGTAATGACAAAAGTGAATTATATCCTATCTTATACACACAAGCTCAACGGTTAGCCATTTTACCTTTCCATGCACACAGAGAACAAAAGAAATGTAATCCTAACATGTTAAATGATTCCAACTGCACCTTTGCATTTGGCATTACGCAAGATGGCGTGGAAGGCGCCGCGTGTAAAACGTTTCAACGATGCGCGCAATCTTGTAAACTAAATGTCGCAAACAAACGTCCAATTAGGCAGCTACTGTTTAAGAGTAGTTGGTGATGACTCACTTTTGTGCGCGTTTATGGATACTGTTCCGTATTCAGCTATGCTATGTTAAAACTCTAGCCGAGGCCGAAGATCGAGCTCAGTGGCGTGCCATGGCCTATGTCTAGCAGTGTACTGAGATAGGTTGATGATGATGATTCTGAAATACTAGGGTCATCTCTCACGTCACCTTGCTAGTGATGACCCGACTGGCGCAGTGGCTAAGCGATTGGACAGCTGTCACCCTTTATCCCAAAAAATTACACATTCTATCCCAAAAAATTATAGCGGGAAACACCGCGGGGCACCACTAGTATCAAACCTTCACAGCTCGGCAATTATTTAGACGCCAATCATACCCCCTTAGACACGTGTCAAAACGCTTGACAAATAGAAATCGAATAAACTGAAAAATGTATGACATTGACATATGTCATCGATAACATAGTCGAAACATTAAGTCATCCCCATACATTTATCTCCATTTATTTAAGTGACCGACATAGCTCTGAAAGTTAGTAGGTTGAAGTGGCAATGGGCTGGCCACATACATATGTCGCAGAACCGATAACCGCTGGAGTAAGCGTGTTCTGGAGTGGAGACCGCGTCTTGGTAAACGTAGCGTGGTTCGTCCTCTAACATAATAATAATAACCTCTAACATAACTCCTGACTAACATAAGAGGGCAGGCAATGACTGGATGCATAAAGCAGCAGACCAGGCTTTGTGGCGTACATTGGGAGAGGCCTATGTCCAGCAGTGGACTGAAATGATGATGATACATTTATCAATCTATTCGATTTCTATTCGTCAAGCGTTTTGCCACTTGTCTAAGGGGGCTGGGTAGATGTGATTAAAACAGCTAGAGAATCAGCAAGCAAACAATATAAAATATGACAAAAGCAGTTACAGTATAATTTCTGGGTAACGATTTTGTTGACGGCTTAAGTTGTGCCCGTTCGACCCTTTCCCCTTTCTAAGCAAGTCACCCTTTGTTAACTGAGCCTCAGAAGATACCATCAACTGAGCTCAAAGTTTTGCACCCTCGGGAATCGAAACCGTCAAGTTTTGTGAGCGTTGCGTTACTCAAACGACTATGAATATTTTGTAGTTTCAAAATCACAGTGTGTACATGTCGACCTCTTTGTGTAACTAACTATATACTGTTAATTAGAAATAGAGGGGGACCGAGGTAAGTCGACTACGTCAACGTAAGTCGATTAAATATTAAAAGTACTCTTCTGCTTCAATACTTTAAAAACACATGCAATCTTTCTATAACCTAAAAGCACTGTCTTTAAACACACATACGCTAACACATTCACACACGTGCATATCACACATACGTACTAAATTATTTATGTGTACTTTTTGTTACTTTTTGTTAAATCTTTAATTAATTAATTTGGTTAAAATATTGGTGAAAATTGTTATGTAATTTACTATATTTGTATAACTTGTCTGTCGCATTAGGTTAGTGCATCAATAATGATAGACTTAACTATGATGATATATGTTATAAATAAAATAAATAGGTAAATAAACTAGTCTTTTTTACGATAATAATTACACAACGAAATATAGGATATTACGTCTATACATTCTTGGTTATATATGTAATAACACACGTGAGTGGTATCCATGTTATTAACTA
The DNA here is from genome assembly GCA_905340225.1 of Abrostola tripartita. Lineage (NCBI taxonomy): Eukaryota > Metazoa > Arthropoda > Insecta > Lepidoptera > Noctuidae > Abrostola > Abrostola tripartita. The sequence continues at coordinate 20,063,756 of HG996486.1, forward strand.
TATATTCCGGTTATACTCACGTGTGTGTTCGGGAATGCCCGACCAGTTTCGGACTCGAACGGAGCTCTTAATCATGAGCACACACTTAAGTGCGGACCAGGACCAATTTATAAAGATTAAAAGAGAGTATGCACTGAAAGATCATTTTAAATAGGCTTGAGCGATCTCTTCAAACAATATAATGAACAAAAGCAAAATAAATTAACTTTAAAAACAATTTATTTTAGTACGCACCTGTTTAACTAATATTTCATCATCGTCAGACGAAAGACGTCCACCTCCGTCTCCCAAAGGCCTCCCCTTAGTCTGCCACAATTAATGGCAACTTGCCACTTGCCACTTGCATCCATAGCCTAATATTTGTACCACGGAAACTATTTGAAAAAGGGCCATGATCACAAATGCCTGGTGTCTATGTGCCTATATATAATCTATGTACTTATGTCATTTGGGCACTAGAAACTGTCGTCATTAATGTCATACTGAATTTCCTCAATTTCCTTTACAGCTAGGATGATAAACCCGTGTGAACGTCGCTCTGTAGCCTGTCTGCTCCTCGCTATCATTGCGGTGGTGGCAGCGGCGTCGTACGACCGAGAGCGGCTGGAGATAGCCAAGCAGATCCTTGAGGAGGTGCCTCTCACCGATGGGTAAGATTTTCAGTTTGATTACTATAAGCCGTTCCATCTGTAGGGAAAAGGATTCAGTATTTAGTTGAGTGTTGACGGGAAAGCAAGTCTTAAAGGAGATAACCGGGTGTTATGAAATGACAATAGGCATGCCAGCAATTGTGTGGGGATTATACTGTATCTGCGAGATTGTATGCCTTAAGTTAGAGTGCTATAGTGCATCCCACAATTTCTATGGCATTAAGTTTTGTGGTGCTATTATGATTTACTTGTTTTGATAGCACCGTTGCCCCCAAGACAATGCAAAAAGGCCAGTGATTATAACTTCACAAATTAATAATATAACCATGTCTCTTGTGATAATAAATAAGTAAATACTGATATTGAGTCATTCATCTAAATAATCCTTCTCTGATTACTTCGAATCATGTTAATTTATTTTACGCGAAGATCGAGCTCAGTGGCGTCATGGCGTGCCATAGGAGAGGCCTATGTCCAGCAGTGGACGGACATATCTTGATAATGATGTTTATCAGCTAATTCTTGTATGGTTCCAACATATTTTTTGTCTAGATTCAGATATTACTGTCAAAAACATTATTCGTGTACAAATCAAACACAATAAATAACCGAATTGTGATTTAAACGTATGAAAGGCATTTATTATTTTATCGAACATTAAGACAGAATTTTATTTACTTATTTATTTTATTACTACTAATGTTAATAAACGAATGCTACAGCAAAGCAAAACAGTCAATATCATATTACTTATAACTAAAACACTTTAAATAACACCTACGAAACATTATCGATTAAAAATACTCATAAAATTAAACAAAATTTACGACACTATTATATTCAACATTCTGGCAACTGGCCTTCAATAATATTCGACTAAAACTGTCAAGCTAAATGGTTCAAATTGAATGAAATTTTAAATATACCGTGTTTATACAATGCCTAATTGGTTACTGAAAATTCAGGGTTCTAGTTTTATTCACAACGATGTTTTAGGGGGTCAAAAATAGCCTAAACTGCTTCGAAAAAAGGATGGTACGGCCGTGCCGCTTTTTTGCTCGACTTGGCGGACAGATGTGTCCACAGCACTACTCCCACCTCCAAGAAACGCGAGCGTGAAACGTATTTACGCCAAAGTGATTAGTACATATAGAACCAACGTTTCTGAACGCAGTCATACGGTTATACGCATCAAGGCATCCCATTCAGTTGCAATAATGGAATGGAAATTATGGAGGAGACCTCGGCAAGCCACTTTAGACGCCAGTCTACCGTGACGATGCGATCGCATGGGAAGACAAAGTGCACATTGGTGCAAATCTAGTTAATGAAACAATGATAGATACATAGATAATATACTTGATTGCATACTAAGGAAGACAGAATACTAAAAAAACTAAAAACAGGGCAATTAGCGGTCTTATTCCTTAAAGAAATTACTTCCAGACAACAAGGTGGAGAAAATATTGCGAGCAATGATTAATAATTTGTAACTACTAAACATTGTCTATGTTATTTGATTCGTAAGTTCTCTTTTAATTGCTGTGGTTATCTCCGAAGGCATAGGCAGTGGTGATCGCCTAAACAGTGGTCTATAGCCACATCGCGTAAACAAGAACATAACAATATATAATCTAACAATTTTAACCGTTTTCCAAGACCCAGCCTGTATGGACAATTAGAGATTATGTTGATAAAATTATGTGTTGCGATATTTACTTGTATACTACAATAGTTTAGCAGATGGCGTTTGTCGAGTCTATTGCCATTCTTTGAGAGCGCTAGGTTCGCTTCCCCAACGCCGCACGATTAAATCGTTTCATTGCTCCGTCCCCCACTAAAATAATGTCAAAATGTGACACAAGAATAACCTATTTGGTCAAAAAACAGCCACATACTAACGTCTATTACGTTTATGCTTCATCTTTTTCTTGCTAAGGGCTCCCATACATAACTGCGAATTCGCAACGCATCGCAAACATCTGCGAGCTGCAACGAGCAAATTCCTGTGATACCGCGTCGTATCGCATCGTATTGCGGTTTTGTGTGGGCTAAAGCTAGAAGCAAACTTTTTACAACAAAAACTGTTTCACAAAATGTACGAGTATTTAAATGTAATTTTAGGCCAGTATAAGAGAGATGTTATTGTTTTTGTTCATCCTTTCGGGTAATCGAAGGTTCTTGGACTTACCTTAAGAATTAAGGGATTAAGCGGTTGTTTTGAAATTGTAATTATCTTTTGGAGAATTAAAATGGAGGTATAGTCGTTTGGCTCAGTGTCTGGCTTAAAATTCTACTTAAATTTCCAAAGTGAGTTTGTGTCGCTGGTGTGTATGATTACGTCTGTAATCCCTAAAAGGGGTAAGCAGACTGGATGTGCTTCGCGAGACATTATAAAGCCCATACGATAAGGATGGTACGTGGAAAATTGTCGAGTGCAGTGTAATTTGTAGTGATTAGTGCAATGTTTAAACAGTAGTGTGGGATAAAAATGATTAGGAGCTCTACTTTGATTGTACTTATTTTATTCCATTAATAGCGAAGTTATTAACCCGGTTTACCTGTTCTACTCTTATCGTATGGTTGATGAACAACCTGGTGTCAGAGTTTAAAGCTGTGGGCCTCTGACATGGCTTTACACACCGTTGAAAAGTCACTCAGGTGTGCCAGTTTCCTCACGATGTTTTCCTTCACCGTTTTTAGCAACTGGTAACTAATTTATAGAACGCACATGAATTCGTAAAGACATTGGTGCGCGGAGTTTAAACTTGCGAGCTTTGACTTGGCAGTCCAACGGTCATACCACTCAAAAACTTCAAACATTTTTTTTTGTAAGAATAAAACTTCTTTTGATACGTGTACTGTAAAAAAAAACACTAAAATGGATTTTAGGCTATCTTACTTACCTGTTATACGTGCAATAAATAAATAGAATATGTTTATCTGTGAATGCATATTAGGTGGGTAGCTAGATGACGACTAAATAACTATTTAGACGAACTCGTGTTTTCATATTTTTACACGACTGTCCAAAAATGAGTGTAATGTTTTCAGGGTTCATGTATGTATGTGTAAGTGAGTTTCTTTATTCCACCATAACTTCTGAATGCCTAAATCGATTTTGATGTTTGAAAAGTCGTTAGGTAATCCTTACACTATCGCAAGTACCATAGGCTTTAAAAAAATGAAACAAATGGAACAATATAATTAAAAAACACGACTGCCATGACAAAAAACGAACTAAATAGTGAATGTAAAAAACAAGTTCCATTTTAGTCGGGGGACCGTTCTGTGGAACCCTGTCTTATCTTAGAGGTACACAGAGTGCGATGGAACATGTTTTTCACTTTTTAGTTCCTTTTTTGTCATGGCAGTCGATTTTTATAATTATATATTTTTTTAAGTAATTATTTTGTTGTCAGTAGTCAGTAATGAAGGATACCAGATCTTCTTTTATTTTTGAACTTAACACTTTATTTTGTCTTTCGTCTTAACTCCTTTTCCCTCGTTTGCTCACCAATCTATGCTCTTACACCCAGTCCTTTCATCTCTACAGAAGTATATAAATGTTCTTTGTCTCCAGGCACAACGACCTTCCATGGAACATCAGAAAGTTTCTCCGGAACCAGATCAATGATTTTGAACTGAACACCGACCTGACGGTGGTGGAGCCGTGGTCCATCTCCAAGTACTCTCACACCGACCTGCCGAGGCTGCGGCAGGGGATGGTTGGAGCCCAGGTGAGTGAACTGTTCAACAACGGAGCCTTTTAATTGGCTACTTGAAATAGAAGGTACGAGCTGCGCCCTGCGGTGTTACCCGGTATTTATTTCGGGAAGAAAAGCCTATGTGTTAATCCAGGGTGACAGCTACATCCAAACAAATTTATTCAAAAAAATTGTTCAAAATTGGTTCAGCCGTTGAAGCGTGAAAAAATAACAAACATACTAACACACAAACTTTCGCTTTTATAATCATTTTACCTACAAAATGCACCTGCGACACAGGATACATTCATAGTGACAAGAATGGTGTTAATTGAAAAAAAAATGGTACGAGTTTATTTTTTTGTACAGTTTTTTTTTTGGTAAGACACGCGTGTGTACCTATTCGCAACTGCCCGGTATAGTTCTGACATAAACTTAGCAGTAACGCTTTGCCGCCACAATAATATGCCACTCGAAGAATTCTCAGCTTGAATAATTAACCGAATCGCACCAATTTATATGGCTGAAAGCACATTAAAGCGAGTTATCTACTCAGTAATTAGTTTCAGATCAAACCGGTACAGCCACCTAATTAGTTCGTTACTTCTCAAACGCTCACGTTCCGGTGTTTTGGCGCCAGAAATATCTGTCACATTTCCAAAATTGTAAGGTAGACAGAGGTGAGTGACCACGGGAACTCTCTCGACTGAGACTAGTCGACGCAGAAAGCCAAATAAGCTACGTAACCCAACACTTGGCATTTCACAAACTGCCAGATTTAGGGCTGCGTAATGAACATTTGGGACAAATACACAAATGTTTGGGACACATATTGGTGCCAAATAATATAATAATATTTACAAACAAAAAAAATATGTAACTGTCAAACTATTTAGTTACCTAGTCTTTCAGTGAATGTTGTGGTCTCCTTTAACTGGAGAAGCACACCTGTAATTGACCTTTTCGTGTTGTATTTGTGAATATAATTGTGAATCCTCCATTGGAGATCCTAATTAAATAAATATTGACAGATATTGTGTGTGGTCTAAAATCAAACTTGTTTTAACCAGATAAATAAAGCCTTTTAACCAATTGCATCGTCAAATATGAACAGCAATTGGCTTCTGTCAAATATTTAACAGAATGAGAAATGAACGATAAATGGCTAGTAAATTGCGCCGTATATCACCAGAGCAATTTTAAAACTACGTCCGAATTTATAAAGGGGTTGCATGTTTTATTGATTTTGAATGTGTCGCGGTAGCCCGGAGGATTGTCGACCGGATTTACATGCATAAACAGTTGCCGGTTCGAATATCATAAAATAAAATGTGGCTTTTTTAATTTTATTTATTATATTCTTACCGCCAAACTCAGAGACGTGAATGATTACCTTAACTGACACTAAGTGAAGATTTCACAAAGAAAATCTTTACTTAGTGATAGTTTAAGTTATCATTAAATGTCTCAGAGTTCGGCAGTTAACCGGCTAAAGATTTGACAATCTTTACACAGTGGCTTACTGAATAGACTGCTGCACTAGTTTGCTGGTTTGGTTCCTGCACAAGACAAAAATTTTGCGAGTTTCAGATGTGTGTCCCGAGTCTAGGTGTTTGTATGTGATATTTCATGTTTGTGATACGCACCCACGATACAGGAGAAATCTCTAGTGTGCATGTGGGGCGACGTTTCTATTAAAAAGCAAAAACAGGTATAAAAAGATATTACAGGCATTGGTTGTCTTTATATAATACCAATACTAAGCCATGAATTATTCTGCAAAAGCATTTGTAACAGTCGAAGGAATACAAAGTATCTACTTATAACTCTGACCTCCCCACAGTATCATATTTGACCGTAATTGTATGTTTTAAGCTTTCTGCACTTTTTCTGTATATATGCACTTTAACAATGCCAAATCTCAAAATCCTCCGTGCGCGCAATATTCCTAAAAAAAGATCCAACATTTTACTTCACGTTTACCTATAAACATTTAATCCGGCAAACTATAGACTTACGACCAAAGATGCAAACCCAAATAGTGTTATTTCGTAAAAACCAAATACAGGCCCTTTTTTTAGTAAACGTTGCCCCACACTAGGTTTCAAATTCAAATTTCTCTTGTGTCGCGGGTGCGTTTCACAAACATAAAATATCACATACACACACCCAGACTCGAGACAAAAATCTGCGGTTCGCAGTTTGTTCAGTCAGTTAAGTTTTGCCCCGTGCGAGAATCGAACCCGCAACCCATAGCACAGCAGTCCAATCGCTTAGCCACTGCGCCAATCTTATGAAACATCGCGATGCTAGTTGCACGGTTCCAAAAATGTCCTTCCTATGGGGAAGAACCGCCAAGAAACTCCAAAGGTCTTTTAAATAAAATACGGTACAATATAGTAAATTTACAATATTAAGTTTAATCTGAAATTTAATATTACAGGAGACTAAACAGAGTTCTTTATCATGCGTCTTATTTATGCAGCGTTACGGCCTCGTCTAGCCATATTGAAGACGATTCACAAAGAGAAAATTAAAATGGCTGCATAATGCATATCCGCGGAGGCTCAATTAGACGCACATAGCAAAGAGATCTAATAGCTTCCTGCTGGAGTTAAGGTCATAGCACACATAAGAAATCGGAAAGGGATCGTCACCGCATCGCCTTTCGCTTCGCCGTCAAACAGGCGTCGGCCTTACGTAAGCATGTAACCAAAGCGGATCAGCCGCTCCGATACGTCGACTCGGCTACGGCTAGGCGACGCCGCGCTTACGGCTCACCGGTCCCGGGCAAGGCCATTACGTTATGAATCCGATTAGTGTGCTTTGCAGTAGAGAGTTTTATACAAGGAATACAGCACGGCTCGAGTTGATACGGTTACGATCGCTTCCCGGGTTGGTATGTGTGCTACGACCTTTATTGGTTACGTTCTAGATTCTGCTGCAGGCATGTGTTATGTGTATAGTACACCCACACTTCGCCGAATATGTTTTAGGCCTCATGTAAAAGGAGGTGATCCTATTGCCATCAACCGAGTACAAATCCAGACTCTGTGCTGCCACTGAGAATTACCTGATTGATAAACCCAGTAGGTAACACTTTGCCCGACCCAGGATTCGATCCTAGCGGCCACTAGACCAACGAGGCAGTCCTATTCATGTATTATGTACGTCCGAGATTCGAACATAACGTCATATTAGCATGGCTGTTGGCAGATGTGTGTAGAACACCCACATTTCGCCAGTTACGTTTAGTTCCCATATTATAATAATCGACGACTTGATTGGAGCAGTGGCTAAGCGATTGGACTGCTGCGTTAAGGGTTGCGGATTAAAGTCCCGCACGAAACATACCCGATATGGCCGTGTGGTATCCGGCCTAGAATTGACCCCCTTTCCTCCCGTGGGTGTCGTAAGAGGCGACTAAGGGAAAAATAAATCAAGAAGATGGGCAGCAGCGTCTTCTGTAAATTGACCACTAGTACCGCGATCCCCAAGCCGCTTGCCAAGCGTGGGGAATATGGCAACCCCTCCCTACTAAGGGGGAGGCCTTTGTCCAACAGTGGACTTTTCCGGCTGATGATGATGACGAAACATACATTTATGCGAGCCGCAAATGTTTGTCCCGAGTCTGGGTGTTTGTGTGTGTAATATTTCATGTTTGCGTAAGCGCTTCCACAATACAAGAAAATAAAGTGGGGCGACCATAAAAAGAAATTGGGTGCGGGCCAATACATAGTGACTTCAAAAATCAAAAGACTTATTCTGCGTCATTCAAGGTCCGTTTGCTACTCATCTCTGTCTATCCCATTAGAGGATACAAGCTCGATGATATGCAAACATCCGTACAAATGACCGACCCGGAATGCTAACATACATCTATCCCTAAAAAATAACCCTTTAAAAGTGTACGGCTGTAATAAATTGTACCCAATAACTCTTTTGGAGGCAGCAAAAATATTTATTGCTAGCATAAATTCAAATTAGACCCCAGTTTGCGACTGTGGGTGCAAAAACACACCGATCAGGGTGAAATGGGGATTTTCACCCTTCACATAATCCACCCTAATGTGGGGCATGCGTTTGTCTTACATCTACAATAATCTACATTCTATTTAATGCGAAACTGTGTCCGTCCTTCAACTAAGCAAGAAAGCAAAAAATAAACATTTTTTCATACACGGAGATAGTTTATTGTCAAGTCAATATTGAAACTATAAAAACGGGCGAGGACGGGATGAAAGTTAGTCTATAAACAGACATCAACAGCATGAACACAAATAGAATTTCATTGGTTTCGAAGTTTTCACATCATAATAGACGTACACAACAATTGCAAAGGAAATGGAGCGGCTACAGTTACTTTCAAAGCGTGAATACAAACTAGACGTTATGCGCGCTTTGTAAGAGGCTTGCTGTTTGCCCTGCAGAACGACAGTCTGGTGTGTTAAACACACCTTGTTTATTTAGAGCAGTGGTTCTCAAACTATTTTGTCGACGGATCCCTTGGAAAGCGAAATATTTGATGGAACCCTAAAAAATAATTAAATAGTTCATTTGTAGGTTACTTTAATTTTATTAGGACCGACTTTTCCAAGTTAAAAAAAAAACATTTTGATATGATTATTTAATACCAGTAATACATTTAATACTGAGAGACTTTGTAATCTTTAATAATACAAGCTTTCAGGTCAAAGTTTATTTTAGAACGGACTATTATTTTGAAATGTGTTTGTAAAACCGTCCATTTTGAAATGTGTCCGTACTGTGGACCGTGAGGAGTTTATTCGTCTCGAGTCAACCCTATGTATAGAATTAGGTTATACACATAAAAATGGATGGCCTTCGGAACTGAATCAATTTGACAAGGAGAACTAGTTCTGATTCAACTTGCAAGATTCAATGGATAATACGCTAGATTTATCGTATGTCAGTCTCTATTTAGGCAGCTTACTCATCCGTGGAAGATTTAAAAATAGCGACATATTTAAGATGCGTTACCTTCAGCTAACAGTGCTCTCTAACTGTGTTCCCTAAATTGCAAAACGGTCTCGATTTGTAAAGATCAGTAACCCATTAAAAGCTGGCAAAGTAATCGATGCTCAACTTAACAGATCGACTGTTTCCTATTTATGTATCTACGTTCCCAACAAATACACGTGTTAATTACTAATTTATACCTATATATTTTGCTACTTTATACCGGTTTTTACTCATTCCGAATATTGACATGAGTAAAAACCGGTATACATATAACATAACATAACATCACGCCTGTATTCCCCGAAGGGGTAGGCAGATGTGTACATATAGTACACCCACATTTTGCCAGTTATGTTGTAAGACCCAATGTAATAGGGGGCGAGCCTATTGCCACCAACCGGACACAAATCCAGACTCCGTGCTGCTACTGAGAATTACCTAATAGAAAACTCAGTAACACTTTGCCCGATCCATGATTTGAACCCAGGACCTCTTGCTCAGCAGTCGCGCTTAGAGACCACTAGACCAACGAGGCAGTCGGTAAATAAAAACCGGTATATTAGTAAATAATATGGATGACAGTTACAAAAGTTATTATAGTAAAATACATGAGCACCTAAAAATAATACTACGAGTGGTCGGGTCGACTATTTCACGCCTATTTGAGGACTATACCGGACTATTGTAGTTACTATGGGTCTATAGTGGTTGATCTATAGGTGTTCGTTCGCTAAGCGATTCTCGTTTCACGCAATAATTCACACCAACAGGTGAACACGTATTGTTGAAAGGATACGGTTAAGTTATGAGCGGTCAGCGAGGCTTGCACACGAAGGTTTATCAAGATAGTAATTGATCAAATTGAAAAAAGGATGCTTTTTTAGGGTTCCGTACCCAAAGGGTAAAAACGGGACCCTATTACTAAGACTTGGCTGTCTGTCTGTCCGTCTGTCCGTCCGCCTGTCTGTCTTGCTTTACTCTTATTGTTATAATTACGCGAACCCTATTACTAAGACTTTGCTGTCTGTCCGTCTGTCCGTCCGTCTGTCTGTCTTGCTTTACTCTTATTGTTATAATTACGCTATCTCATTTACGTCTATGCCAAGTTGTATAATCATGTATGTGTGCAGTTCGGAACACTTTTCTCTTTCTTTTTGTTAGCATATGACGCATCTATTATTATTGAGAAATCACTAGGTGTATCACTCATTGCAGAAGCTAAAAAGAACAGGAGCCCTAGAAAAATGATACAACGCCGGTATATAGAGTAATAAAAGTATGGGGAGGATATAACGTTTCGTCTTTGACCGTAATCTATGACATAATATCAATCATATACATTTCCCATTCAATTCGATTTATATACGTCAAGCGTTTTGCCACTTGTCTGTCTGGACAGAGAATGTAAATTATTATGAGAACAATAAAACAAAAATCTCAGTTACAAAGTTTCTAAGTAACAATCTAAGGCAGCTGCAAGAGAGGAATGGCAACGTCTCGAAAAGCGTGCCACCAAGACCTGAAGTGACGACCACGGCCACTCTGTCAAGAAAGAACGAAGAAGAAGTTTCAAGAATATAGAGATGTCGCAGTATTAAGCAAAGAGTATTAATAAAACACAGATTTTATCCTCGCTGTCATACGCACTTTCATATTCACTCCCATCCTTCGTACATGCTCATCGATCTTAAAGGTTCTTGTAATCTCCAAGGAGTCTCAACAAATCTGTCCTTTCAAGCAGAGAATTTATAATATGGTAATTTAGCTTTTCCATTAATATCTGAAACTAATATCCGTCTTCCCAAAAATGAGAAATATTCTTAACAGACTTCAGAAAAAGAGCGGTTTTAATTTAAAGCTAATTGTATTTTTTGTGATTGTGACCTCAGTACAGAACAGTTTTTTTTTGGGATCAGTAAAGGTATTACGCATTTTTAATCATTTTTGGAGTTGGTATGTTTCGATTTCAAATAGAATACGGATTCGAATTTCAAAAACTGCTCATACTAAAATTTTACCAAGAAAAGCTGCGGGTACTTCAATTTTCACGAGTCTCCGATTTTCCTTTTGACGCCTACTTTTAAGATACCCTTACTTCCAAACCGTTAATCCGGCTTTATAGTCTTAAGCCCGTGTAATCCTCCACCTCATTGCCCTATCTTCGACAGATCAGAAATATTGCTTTCCGAAACTTAATTGAGCCCTCATGATAGAAATTTTTGGATTAACGGATTATGTCGCAGTTAAATTACTTTCATGAAGATTTTTGGACGTACATATATACATAAATATAATCTAGCTGTGGTCCCGAAGAGGTGGGAAGAGGTTTATTTATATTAACTGATTTCAAAAAAGGGAGAAGGTTAATTATTCGTCACGCATTTTTTTTTCGTAATGTTCTTTGACCAATTTTACATGCGTACTTATATATGTTTTGATAAAATTCTTTCCGACGAAAGGAGCAAAGCCGTTTTAATAGCCGTATACAGTAGTACGTAATATTACAAAGAAATTCAGTACAACGCCTATACGCTATGTCTTTCTTATAAGGACACCGATAATCAAACATAGATACCCGACACGTGCACATATATTCCGATTCGGGAGCTATCTATCTCCGGTTGGCAGTGACGTACTGTACCAGCCAAGATCTAAAGATACACGTGCCTCTTTTAAGTACCAGTTTAATGTGCTACAACCTGATGTAAGCAAGACATCTGTTGTATGCACAATATGTACATGTTGCCAGCGAACAGTTTGATGTAATTTGGCGGAACTTTGAAAAAATATGCTTTGACATTATTAAGTGTCTTAACCCAAATCCCGCTGTACGCTTAACTTTCAGGTACATGTTAAATATATAACAATGTACAACTACGGGAATGCCCAGTTTAATAAGCCCTGTGATCCAATGTGTATTAACCAGCCATGGATAAAAACGAACTGATTGGCGCAGTGGCTCAGCGATAGGAATGCTGTGCTGGTTGTGTGTTCGAATTCCGCACGGGATAAAAAATTGTGTGATCCGCAGGTTTGCCCCGAGTCTGGGTGTTTGTGTATGTGATATTTCATGTTTGTGAAACGCATCCATCATACAGGAGAAAGTCCTAGTGTGGGGCGGTGTATATTTAATGAAACAAAAAAGACTATTAGGATCATAGCAAATGGAAATATTTAGCTCTAAGAACCACGCTACTAGGTATATTTAAGGAAACAACAACTTAAAATTTAATGCCAAAAAAAATAACATACTGTTGCTTACTGCCATTATTTCCAAGCACCCTATTCATATTCACACGATTTTAACCCACCGTGTTTGAACCGGACTTTCCCACTTTTCCATGTAATGGGTATCACACATCGGCCTGTAATTAGCACCCCGTTGCAAGGAAAGGGTTGCATGTAAATTAAAGCAATTCCAACCCTGATTAGCAAATGTAACGAGAAAACAGACTTCTGTTATTTTAGGATGGTTACACTGTTATGGCAGTGGCACTGGCCGTGTGGTATCCGGCCAAGAATTGACCATCCCCTCTCCTCCCGTGGGTGTAGTAATAGGCGACTAAGGGAAAATTCAGAAGATGGGCAGCAGCGTCATCTGTAACTCTTGACCGCCAATATTGCCATCCCCAAGCCGCTTGAACAAGCGTGGGGATATGGCAACCCCCCCTTACTTCCCCCTTAGTAATGGGGGGGTTGTCATATCCCCACGCTTGTTCAACAGTGAACTTCTTCCGGCTGATGATGATGACACAGTCATCGTATTTGTAATAGGTATCTATATGTGATTGAGGCTTAAGAAGTATGCCAGGATCGCAGCAATTGGAAATCCGTGGTCTCTGCCTACCCCTCTCGGAAACAGGCGTGACTTGAAGTATGTATGTATCTATATGACCCTGAATGAGGAATGAAGAAAGTAGATTTGTAACATCTAACAGATTTTTTGTTGATTTGAACGAATTTCGTAAACGTGGATGTTTGCGTGGGCCTTGCTAGTGGCCATAGGCTTGCCTCATTTAATTAGGCTTATGGCAAGGCCCAAAGTGTCGGTTCGTAGGCCCGTTCAAGGTCCCCTGCCTACCTTTTTGAGGTTAGTAATACTCTGCCTACCTATATTATTTACTACAGGTTATACTCACGTGTGTATTCGGGAATGCTTCGAACTCGAACTCGAACGGACTAGTTTCGAACTCGAACGGAGCCTTTATTCATGAGCTCGTTACGCAGCAGAGTCGCGAGCCAAACGCAAAATAAAAAGTTAATAATATGGATAACACTCACGAAAGTGATGACACTCTGCCTAACTTTTTAAGAATGGCTGGTGTTTGCATGTAGTATAAATCTACTTCCAATTCTGGAAAAATTTATTGCAAAAAAAAGAACTATGAAAATAGAAGAAGTTCTTCTTCACCCTACATTAGGTACTATATAAAGACTAAAATAAAACGTCAATGGAGATACGCAAAAGTAATTGGGATATAACGACTAATTCTAATACTTCAACACAGTTAATAATTTATAATAAATTTATTGTACTGAAACAATTAATAGCACTGTTAGCCGAGTGGTATGACCGTTGGACTGCCAAGACAAAAGTCGAAAATACTTCCAATGCCTTTTCGAATTCATGTGCGTATTATAAATTAGTTATCAGTTGCTAAAATGGCGAAGAAAAACATCGTGAGGAAACCGGCACAACTGAGAGATTTTTTAACGTTGTGTAAAGCCATGTCAGAGGCCTACAGGCGGTTTCAACTCTGACACCTGATTGTTCATCAACCATACTATAAGATGAAGAAGACTAAGTTATCAAGCGCTTTCTCCATTATAGTAACCCGAATCTAAATGGCTGCCCGTTTCCAATTACTCTTACCCACGATAAAGGACAATTTGTAGTGAGGTCATTGACATAATAATACACCGCTGAAAAATGGTGGCCAATTCGACCCTCAAGTTACTGGCGATAAAGCGGAAGTGTTTGCGAGCGCCGTAAAATGTTCCAGAGAGTTCTTATCATACCGAGAATAAGAGCACTAAACTTTCAGAGGGTACACTCGAAGAAAATATCCATTGTAATATTTTAGACGTATGGCATTTCATTATTAGATTCGCTGTTTTTCTTTACACACGAATAGATGATGCCTCATTGATTCAAGAGCTAAGATTATTTTATGCTAGCTTACGCCCGAGACTTTCTCCCGCGTGGATTTCAATGGATTTCGAATATTATAGCAATCGTCTATAAATGGACTATTCTCTTATTGTGCATGTATAAAATAGATGACAAAATAAATATATTTTTTTTTTAATTCAAACCAGTAGTTCCTGATCAGTGCGTGTAACCAAACAAAGAAACAAACTCTTCAGCTTTATTATATTATTAAATATAGTATAGATATAAAAACTATAGGCCCTTTGCAAGCGTCGATAAAAGTCTAGTTTTAAACAATCCTAAATCACGCCAATTATGGTATCCCATAGGAGAGTTGTGTTGTTTTATAAACAGTCAATTATCCACCATTTACCCGCTTACCAAAAGTCTCATGCCCAAAGGCTGGTTTCAATGATTTCCAACCATTTGTCCCCAATATTAACCTTCGACGCATTCAAAGCAAGCCTTTCAATCCCATAGCTGTGAATCCACAAAATAATATTATTACGCTAGTCGTAAATCTTACACGAGCGCGATGCCGCAAATATATTGTTTACTCATAAATCATGGGAATAAAGCCTATAGCGATGGGATTGCCACATGGGGTAGCCAACTTATTGATATTCAGGCAGGGGCCCGTAGCCATATAGCTACCCTGCTGATCAGTCGATCTACGAGGCTAAGCAGTGCTTGATTCGGTTAATCTTATGACTGGTGACTGTCTTATAGTCGAGATCCTTTCGTGTCTTGGGAAGACGTCAGACCCATTATTTCGTTCTGCTTTTCTCAGTTTACCGTTTCATCAAGCTGTGAGCGTCAGAGTACTGATAGTTCAACTGTGTTTGTGCACAGACTCTTGTGCAATATTATAACTCCAGCGAGAATGGCTTGATCGTGATTGGCCGCCTAACCCGAAATTCGGTCAGGACATTATTATTATTACCTAACGAACTGACGGTGGACGGGTCGCCGGTGATAACCCATGATTTAGGGGAACCACCACGTTTTATTAATGGGGTAATATCCATAGAATATTTGCGTAATATCTATCGGTAAGTTGCAACCAGATTCAAACAGCTGCCGAAAGTCGAAGATGCAATATTTTTGTTTGATAAAGGGTAACTTTTAACTCACTTTATTCTCACATATCGTAATGTTCTAACAATAAGTAATATCTGTGTAAATCATTTACTAGGCATTTTTTGTAAAATAATATGGTTATTGATTGTAATGACACTTTGGACCGTACAAATATTTTGGGATTACATATTTTTTGTACCATGAATACAAATGCAATTTAAGATCCATAGGAACCTAAACTAATCGCATCGGAAAAGAATGGCTAGCCAAATGTAATGGTAGGCCTACAGATCGTCACGCACTCCGATTAGATACATAACAATAAAAGAAACAACAACATCGCATTCGCATCCAATTCTATTTCCGTATCTCATACCAGTTGGAATGTTTTCTCTCATGCAAAACTGAGCAATATGATATCACCAAGTTGATCCTACTCCTTTATTAAAACAAGGGGTTCATACACGCTCATAAAACGCACAGACTCTTGCCTATACAGCTTAACCCAAAGCCATTTACGAATTTATAAAAGAACCCTTTGCAAACTGAGATTCAATTACGCCTAGCAATTTTGCTTCATTTAATTTTAAACCTTGCAATATGTGTGTTAGCGCTTGAATTTGCGTGCAGGCTGTCTGTTTGGTAGGAAATGATTTGTTTTGCTTCTATTGTTAGGAATTTCTTCGGTGAAAGTATTTTTTGATGCGCATTGGAATCGCGAATTTACTGTCATAGGAGTGCTTGACGTTCTACTGTATCACGGATTGCAATCAGTTCGGATGGATTTATGTTTGTGTGTACGTATGTTTCCTCATAAGGAACGGAAAGCAGGATTTCTATACTCATTTTGATAGAAAGTATTTGTTCTACGTATTCCAGCGTATTGCTTTAGTCAGTCTCAACAAAGAAAGTGCATGGTAACTATTATTTCTTCAAATTTATAAATTTAAATGAACCAACTTAAAACATAACATACATTTACTGATGTGTCTTACATAGAAATGCACTCCAAAAGAGAATGATGATCTCAACTCGAATCGTAAAACTTTTAATACCTTTCTACTGGTCCTTAATTGTGACGTCTGCATGTGCTTACCATTAATTCCCACCGCCATGTTTAACTCCAGATTCAGCCGGCGTACGTGCTGGAAATACTAATTGCATCTTAACAAACACTCGTACGTACGAAGCTTAATTATGTTTGTAATCAAAAAAACATTTGACTTTTAAAAATTTGGTTGCTTTTAACAGTATTCTATATGAAAAATATAAAGAAAAAGATATTATGACCGTAAATACATAATTATTTTATAGAGAAAGAATACGTTGTTTGTAAGTTTTTATATACTTGACTTTGATGCCGCTACTGAGAATAAGCTAATGGAAAACCCGTAATAGTTTGCATGACTCTGGATTTGAATTAAGAGCCTATTGCCACACAAGGACCTATTAAACCGTGCACAAATATAGGCTCAATGCTGCCACTGAGAATTACCTAATGGAAAAACTCAGTAACACTTTGCCCCTTTGCCACGTTATCCCACAAAGTCGCAAAAACATACCACGTGAATGTTCAGCGATAATATGTCTCCGCGACATGACTGTCTCCTAATAAAAACGCGGCATAACTCTAAATAAGTATAATAAACACGTAAACACACCATACGAAATTCAACAAACGGCGCACGAAACATCCCTTCGATTGAATTTACCGTTTGAGTATTGGACTTTAGAATCAGACAGATTTGTAGAAAATCAATTAACGTGTCGGGTTCGCAACGTTATACTGATAAACGCGTATGACTGACATGGCCCGAAGGGGTTAAACTGAAATGGATGTGCACAGTAAACACATTTTACGTTATACAATACACGGTTACACAATAATCTAAGAAGCAAGCAAAGAATTTTGATTCCCTCATATTATATTATCGTAGACTGGTCTAGTGGTCGATAAGCTGCTGAGCATGAAGTCTGGGATTCGAATCCAGGGTCGGGTAAAGAGTTACAGGAACTTTCCATTAGGTACCTAATTCACAGTAGCAGCATGGAATCTGGATTTGTGCCCGGTGGATGACAATAGGCTGGCCCTATCACATTGGGACCTATAACTTAACTCGCGATGTGTGGATGTACTATGCACCTCTGCCTATCCCTTCGTGAAATACAGGCGTAATGTTATGTTTAATATTACTGTTTTAGCTATACGAAAATGGTTGAACAAAGTCTAGATGAGGAAAATTATGATAAATAATTATGAGTTAGTTACAGAGCTTTGTGCCTAAATTGTGTGCCCCGTATACAAAATTGAATCGTAGGAGGAAAACGTAATATCAGTGAGTTATAAAATAATTATTCATTTTTATGGGTGCCAATATTGTATCTAATATTTGAACTCAAAGGGAAAATTTTCATTAGAAGACAATGATAATAACTTTGCTTTTAATTTAGTCAAATGAAATATTTAATCAGTAAGGCTTCTATTCGAAATATTGGTAAACCCTTAGAAGGCCGCCGATATATAAGTTGCTAGCTTTTACCCGCGGCTTTGCTCGCGTTAATTTAGATTCTTGGTTACTATTATATATGTATGTATATATTATATAGCTTTTGCCCGCGGCTTCGTCCGCGTTAACCCTTATTTAAACGCCTTAGAAGGTTGAATTTAAAAAGTAATGTTAGGGTTTTCACAGTTCTAAATCTTTCTACTTGCCAGATTTCATCAAAATCCGTCCAGTGGTTTAGTCGTTAAGGTGTAACAGACAGACTTGCTTTCGCATTTATAATATTAGTATGGATATGGATTACGCTAATGTTCAAACGGCGGGCTTACTATGAGCTTCTAATGCATGTCATATTCCGTTGTTTATTCACTTCCACATCGGAAAAAGTCCTGTTCATGGTAGGGGCAGGTGCCACGCTATGTGTTGCATTGCTGGTCATTTTCCGTTGTCGAAATGAGACGCCGCATTACACTGCACATAGCGACGTCTCACTTCCACAGTGGAAAAATCCCGCTTTAATAAATCATGGTAAGATGATCTTTATGCACACTTGTTTAGAATCAGCATAGATACACAACGTGTAATTTACAAACAATTCTTCGAATTTCCACGGGCGATACTAGAACAATAAAGTAGAACAGGTATTACTTAATTATTTCTCCTATAGCCACTAGCTAGACGGCTGCATTTATCCCAATCAATTCACGTCGGTACACCTCTGCCACAATCTAGACGGAGGTGATAACACGGCTCCCGTGACATGAATTATTCATTCTGATAGCGAACGGGCTCCCCACTTACTGTGCACTAGCAATTATCTCCTTGACCACGATTGGATTGGCCGTGATGTCATACGCCAGTCCCAAAGAGTTTGGTAGGGGCATCGTGTTACACACCCAATTTGCCAAATGATTTATCAGAAGTATTAGTGTCGATAAGCTGATACTTGGCCTTGAAAACAGATTTAAAGTATATCTTCTAAGCGTTAGATATTATTTAACAAACACATTAATAATACAGTCGTTCTAAACACAGTTAATGACAACATCAAACTTTTTCGTAATACGTTAAAATATAATTAAAGTATGCAACATGAATAATATTTTTCTCTTAAAAGCGGTTCCTCACAATCCTCTCTCCTTGTTCGTCGAACTGTTTCTTGTATACCCAAATCTTCTTGGCGTCGGACATGCCGGCGAACGTGGCGCCACCTAGCCAGGCCACACAGTAAGCTTCATACGACTTTATAATATTGATGGGTCTATTGATCAGCTCTTCTACTTCTTTGGACAGCCTTTTGTAGAACCCTGGCAAGGCTGCCGCCATTCCGCCGTGGATGATGACAGCGTCGTACAGTTCAGTTTGGAGTTCTGAATCACACTTCATGACTGTGGTAACAAGACCCTCATGGATCGGGACGGCGTCTGTCTGCTTTCCTAAAATTAATTCAGGTTGGAAGTACATCTCACCAGCCATGAATGCCTCCTCGCTGACGTCTATTTCCTCACCACTGGGAAGCTGAAACTTTCTATTGTAAGTATCCTTATCGACAGCGCAGTTCTCCGTCACGTAAAGGCTTTTCCTCCGTATGTTGTTGACAATGGATTTGGTTTCAAGATCGAAGTCATAGCCACGTTTACCTAACTTCTCCTTGATCAGGGCATAGACTGTGTCACCGGCGACGTTGGTTATCATATTGGCGTAATTGATGGAACCTCCTTCGTAAATTGGGTTAATTTCGGTCATGACGTGGCCCAAGTCTACCGAGAGGCCGGTGGTGAGCCCTGATCCGTAGAGGGCAAGTACGCTTTGAGGCTTTACGCATAATGCTGGGGCATTCAGTGTTTCGAAGAATATCTCGCAGCATTTTACCCTGGAATAAAACGTATAGATATGTTAATATTCAACAGCATAGAAGCAGAGTCCTAAATGGAAAAAGTTTCCAAACAAAAACTAATTGGTAGCAAAACGAAACTTTAATTTTAAGTAAAAACAGGTTCAGTGTCAATCTGTAATACCCTCACTCGATACCGTAATCCGTCTTCCACACAGTTACATTAGTATTCAGTTGGCGTCCTAGTTAATTCCCGGGAGATACGGCCGAGAATCGAACCCGAGTCTAAGGGTAGGGCCCGGCTTACTAGGTCTATGATTGATTACCTATTAGGCTGTGTGTCCTTTGATCACCGTGGACGAGTATTATATGGACTTAGTCAGATGAACTGGGTTCACAACGGTCTTTTTCTTATCGTGTCGTTGATGAAAATTATCGATGACATATGTCGTAAAAAGCATAACTATTCCGTCCGTAACTACCCCAAGTGTCCGTACTCGGAATTATAAATAATTCCAAGTACGGACACGGTCAGCGTAGTGTGTAGGGTGGTGGAAGAATTGAGGGTAGATGAAAAATCATCTACTGTATAAATAAATAAATACGGGGTCATGACACCGCAGTCTCAGCTGGCTGAAGGCTCTAGAAGTCTCCCTTTTATCCGGTTACGCCCAATAAGACCCCCCTCGGGGTTAACGGCATGGAATATTATACCGAAAATAAAAACCGCAGTCTCAGTCTGCTTGTGACCACAGCCTGTGCAACTCAGTCGAAACGTCAAGCCAAAATTAAAAACTAGAGTTCGCGCTTATTCCCGTGTCGTAAATTAATTATTGGTCTAATCATAAGTACCACACGCTTACAAAACATCATATTTATGTAGAAATATACTACATTTTTCCATTCTTTTTCTTATCGTATGGTTGATGAACAACCTGGTGTCATAGTTTAAACCGCCTGTAGGCCTCTGACATGGCTTTACTCACCGTTGAAAAAATCTCTCAGGTACGCCAGTTTCCTCACGATGTTTTCCTTCACAGTTTTTAGCAACTGATAACTAATTTTTAGTACGCACATGAATTCGAAAAGACATTGGTGCGTGCCGGGATTTGAACTTGCGGCCTTTGACTTGGCAGTCCAACGGTCATACCACTCGGCTATCAGTGTTGTTATTTTTCCATTGAATCATTGAGTCGACTACATTTGAATACGCTTCATTGTTATCTTCCGTCACTTTTGCTTAGTTTACTCTTATCACATTTCGCATTCATAGTTGGCTTTAGACACTCCTGACCTTGGCTTCTCCAGGACCTCGCTAATCATACGTAAAAGGGTCAGTATATCAAAATTATAAGTGTTATACTCCAATACTTTTGGGGTCAGAAATATTTGAATACGCACGAATATTATAAGCACAAAACATGACGACCTGATTGACGCAGTGGCTGAGCGATTGGACTGCTGCGCTAGGGGTAGCAGGTTAGATTCCCGCACGGGACAAAAATTCTGGTCCGTAGATGTTTTTCCCGAGACTGGGTCTTTGTGATATTTAATGTTTGGTCAAACGCACCCAAAATACAGGAGAAATTCTTAGTTTCGACGGGCGTTCCTAGGTCGACGAAATTTTTGATAAAACAAAACAATGGCTGACAGTTTTATTTGAATAACAGGCTGGGAGTAACCTGTACCGACCGAAGAAAAGTGGCCACTCTAATTTTAGCTGCCGGGCTATGTATGGGCATCCATACGAATGCAACAGCAGCCACCAGTCACCAGAAACATTTAAAGTTCTTCTTTATTATTTATACTGAAATTGTTATTACATATTTTCTATTTTATTGTTTTTAAAATTGCATAAATAATTGCAATGTAGATCAAGAAATATGAGAGATCTCTGGCACCCATAACATAAGTTAAATATTAGCTTGGGTGCCAGAGGTCACCTAGGGATGTCTTTCAAAACATAGTACGTAAAAAGCAATTGTTTTTTTTTATTATTTTAAGTTAGACATAAGTTTGTGGTCAATAAATGTATTATTATTATTTAGAAAAAACAGCTAAGATAAACATTCACAAAAAAAATTCTTACAATTTCACCGTCTTAATGTTATAATCAATGACGTCTTAGCTATGAATGTGCTCTTCATCATACCAGCGCTTTAAAGCCGTCGTTATTAAAATATTTCTCCATTGTAAGAGCTCAGTATGAATCCTGACTTAATGCCTGTAGAGCTTAACAATGAAATATATTGAGGCCCACAATAGACTAAGCGATCAGAATTATAACGAGATCGATGGGCGAACAATGAAACTTTTTGTGAGAGCTAGCGTCCGACATTTTAGTTTTTGGCTTTCTTTACTTTTGCAAGCCTATTGTTTGTTTTGTTTGGTTGATCTGGGGTTACGTGACTGGTTTCTTCACCTCATTAGGTTTCTTTACTGCTTATGACAACAATAGTCAATGCGAACGTTATCCTGTCTGCCCGTTGCTTTATCATGACTAAACAACATTAACTATACGCAAATGTCCTTCAGATGGTACGAGACGGGTTGTCTGTCAGGACAGGTTGACTCAAACTCACTGTGGTTCTTCCTTTAGAAGACCACGGTCATCTCAGACCACCACTCTCTGTTTTTCACATAAAATTATTGAACTTGTCTGGACTTTAAAAGAGACCTTGACCTCTGAGTTTGCTTCGGCATTTTTTCTCAGAGGTAGTGAAGTAGGAAATGCCGACGCCATCTAGTCTTTAAAAAAAAATCCGTTTAAAGGTGTTTCCTATAAACCTATTTGCTAATATAATTAATGCTAACTAAAGACACAGAGGTCAGACTATAACCAAACTAGCTGGATGTATTTATATTCTATGTACAATGAGCCTCGGTTGCACTAGAAAAATTATATAAAAAACAAACGTAATATTTTCTTTACTCTATAGCAACAGATAATTCTTGAATCACGTAACTGGACCCCATTTTAGGCAGCTCAGAGTAAAATGTCCAAACAAGTTGCCGCAATCAAGCCTCGGATAGATGACCACTATTTGTCCTGCATGCTACGCGCATGTTTATGACAATTGCTACCTACGGACAGTTTCAGACTGTTGTTGGGGTACAAAGGCAGTGACACAGATGTTGCTATATGCCAAGTTAAATTTCCTTTATGGTTGCATTCTGCTTTGTGGGGTCACAGTGATATACTATATCAGTATATAGCAATGATAACCGTATGACCGTTGGACTGCCAAGTTAACGTCGCAAATTCAAACCCTGGCAAGCACCAATGTCTTTTGAATTCATGTGCGTATTATAAATTAGTTATCGGTTGCAAAAACGGTGAAAGAAAACATCTTAAGGAAACGGGCATACCTGGAGATTTTTCAACTATGTGTTTAACTATGTCAGACGCCTACAGACGGTTTAAACTCTGATACCAGGTTGTTCATCAACCATACAATAAGAAGAAGAAGTGATATAGACTGGTGGCAGTAATCTAGATTAAACCTTAAAAATAGGTTTCTGCGCTTCTTTTTTATAATACTTATAAACTTTGCCCAAATCTCACAGTCTTCAGCGCGCAGTATTTTTAATAAGAAACCCGTCTTGAACTAAGAAAAGTCTTCACTTCTTGTAATAAATGTAAGGAAAACGTTTCTATATAAAATCGACACCTACGAACTTTTAGTACGTTTCCAAGGTGTTTTTCCACGTTTTACATTCAAAATAAAGTCTGAAATAACATCCCTGTCTATGCACTATGTTTGTACCAGCGTTTGTGGTATTTCGTGTTTGTGCAAAGCACCCACGATACACAAGAAATTCCTGGAAAGGGGCGACGTTTGAGAAATATATATTTTCGAAGAGAGCTTGTACGCTTTTAAATGATAACCTATTTCGAACAGCATAATGTGTATACTGCTGTAAAAGTTGATTAAGAATTTCGGAAGTAAAGGAAAGTATCAAAATTCGTATACTACAGTTTTTTATTAAAAAATAAACTATTTTTGATCGACATTTTCAAACACTTCTCTTATGAGAATATTTCCACATTAACTTGCCTTTCTACTCTAGTTGGGTGCACAACATAATCTAAACTCTCAGCTCTGAACCAACTCGGCTCATGCACTAATATTTCAAAGCCAAAATAATGACAAAAGAACACAACAGTAAGGTTCAGACATCATTATAACGACACTCGATCACGCTGTAGTTCAGCATATCTAGCGCTGACATCCAATTTCCTGTTCAGAGTATACAAGTAGTGAATAATGAGCACCTATTATGTTTTCCATTTTAATTTCCGACGTGTCGTGCGCAAAGCCTTCACTTTCTCACATATCGACACACACCGAATTTAATTATAGAAGTAGGTCATATCAGCTTCGAAGTAGGCACCTATCGAATTTAGGCTCGTGGCTTCAAAGCGAAGATGATTTGAGGTTCAGTCCTTATTTGGATATATAACACATTATATATAACAGATTTATTATGGGAATAGTACCTGTGGCGTCACTAATTTTCCAACTCAATAAAATTGACTTACTATTTATTAATTTGTAAGTAAATAAAATCGCTGTTACTGTTAATTAAAATTTATAGGGTCTTTAGGGCTAACATAATGCATTTTATATAGATATGTAGTGTTTTGGAATTATTGGCTACCGTTCCTAACATGCGGCGACTCCTCCGTACCTCAAAAAACTCGTTAAACAGTAAGTCCTGCGCCTGATCTCTCCCTAGTTGTGTAAGTTTGCCGTCTTATCGTTTGTGAGAGCAGAAAGTGCATCTATATTTGCGTACAATTTCGTGCACTGTTATGTCGCCCTAGTCTATGAGAGCCGTTGACCAGCTGGCGAAATCGGCATTGGGCCAAGGATCAGCAATAAGCTGGCTACTATGGGTCTTATGATTGTCTAAGGCTGGGTTGCACATTAACAAACATCGCAGGTTAAAGTCCTGCTCGTGTCTATCATTTTTCAAATTTCCTTTATCAATTTAGATTAACAAACATGTTAAAAAACCGGTAGGCAAAAAATAAGTTGCACCATTTGACAATTTGTTAGATGACGTCATAACTTTAACAGTAACCGTAACCGCCCAAACTTCGCTGGTTAAAGCTATTGTTTAAGTTAACTAGCGTTTAATAGCTCCAACATATTATCATGTCCATGCTTCGAGAATTAGTACTACTAGTATTGCCATATTGAAAAATGTTTTTCGCCACTGATTTGGGGTAAATAAGATCTCATTTCACTAGCAGCCCTGATAACTTCAACTATACCAAGGAATACGATGGTGTAACCCAATCCACAGTCAATGTTAAAGTCAGTGTTACTGTTATCGTCAAATTTGACATAAACCACAACTTTAACCACGAATATGGTGCAACCCAGCATAAGAAATGTAGGTTTATAGTATCCTAATTTTCTTCTTATCGTGTGGTTAACGAACAGCCTGGTGTCAGAGTTTAAACTGCCTGTTATAGATAGGCCTTTGACATGGCTTTACACACCGTTGAAAAATCTCTCAGGTGTGCCGGTTTCCTCGCGATGTTTTCCTTCACCGTTTTTAGCAACTGATAACTAATTTATAAAACGCTTATGAATTCGAAAATACATTGGTTAAAAGGAGTAGGTACATCATTATCTGCAAATGCCTCGAATCAAAGGCAAAATTCTAATAAACATGAGAACTTATTATACATAATTGAACAAAGAAATGGAAAATAAAAGAACGAATAATATCTACTCGTAAAGCTACAAAAACCGTCGCTG
Source organism: Abrostola tripartita (assembly GCA_905340225.1). NCBI lineage: Eukaryota > Metazoa > Arthropoda > Insecta > Lepidoptera > Noctuidae > Abrostola > Abrostola tripartita. The sequence goes on from HG996486.1 coordinate 20,089,440, forward strand.
GAAGAAAATCTTGGATTATTAAATGCAATTAAGTCAAATTACTGGGCTCATAACTTTTTAAAAGACATAAAATTGAGTTCTTGTGAAGATAAAACGTCAAATGCAGGAGCCGCCGTTATAAATGTGCCGGCCACTTATCATCGCGGCCTCTCCAATAATGGAGAGAGCAGGATTCCAAGTGACTGTGACATCAATGATTGATGTCTATGTACGCCTGCCTCGTTGGTCTAGTGCTCGCAAAGTGCGGCAGCTGAGTGAGAGTTCCGTGTTCGATACTCTGGTCAAGTTAGTTGCACCCAGCTTACCCCCATCACATGGTACCTATAACATAACTATCGAAATCTGCGATGCGTGACTGTATACCTCTGCATACTAATATGGAGACAGGACACTTATAAAAACGTTTACCGTATGTATTGAATAGCTTGCCTGTGGACATCAGAACGAACACAAATAAAAATAGATTTAAAAGACTAGTAATGAAACATTTGTTGGATAGTATACAAACATAATATAAACATACATTTAAGTAATATAAAATAATAGTTTAAACAGTGAGAATCAACGGAGTCCACAGACAAAATGTTTCATACAGTTTTGTGGACCATAGTATACAATAAGTTTACCTGATAATGCTTTAATAAAATAATAATACCTTTAAAAAATAAAGGATTTATGTTATGATAAACTATTAGAAACAAGCGCTTAAATTTTTATATATTTTTTTCTGTCTTCGTCTTAAAGACCCGTGTTTCGAACCCAGGATCTTACTCTCAGCAGTCTCGCTTTCCAACCACTCGTCCAACGAGGCAGTAAAATAACAATAAATTATGCTATTCATTTAATTAAAATCCGTTGACTCTAACAAGTTGCTATAAAATTGTAAGTCAATTTGTTAGCCAAGGGTATTGTTAATCAAACATAAAACACTGAATTCCAAAAAAATAAGCGATTTTATATGAATAATATTGTAGGTATACGTTTAAATAAAATTGTAAAGTACAGAGCGGTGAGCTGTGTTGTCAACGCGCTCGATAGATGGCGTTGTAAAATTCATGTCATTTTCTGAATGGCGGTGTTAAGATTTTCCGCCGCTTCGACGTAGTTCGTTAAGAGTTCCATTTCTAAAGGTCTTAAGTTCCCTACGGACTAAAATATGACTTTCGACTTTGTTGAGTATCTGACAAGCATTGATTTCGTTTGTAATGTTACAGTCAACCGGTTGACCATATTTTTACTTGGTGTTATTGAGAACTAATATTTTTTATTTGTGATTTGCACGAAGCGTAATATCGCAGGGAAATAAATGTCAGTTTTTTAAATAACTTCCAGCCAACGGAATAATCTTATTTAACACTAAGCGAAGGGAAGCAGGAGATTTAGTTGAAATGGTTTTTCAAAAATAATCCTTTCACGTTTGCCTGCTGCTTTGCGGGGTGCACGAGGGATGATACATATATTTACGCTATTATTTATCACGAAATCGATTCAGTGGAGGTATTACTGCAACGCTATAAAACAACATCACTTTGATTGTTCCCCAGTGACAAATCCCAGTTGAGGTCTCAGAGTGGTAAATCGATTTTTTTTAATGGAATTTGTTTAGATTCGCTTTCTTATTTAAACAAATATTAATGGGCTTATCTATTAAGTTGTTCTCCCTATAGCGTGGGCCTTTCACAAATATTGGTATGACGATGACGAGCATACATAAATACATATACCACTCATAACTATTTAAAGAAAACGTCGCGCCCCTCTATGAATTTCTCGTGGGTGCATTTCACAAACATGAAATATCACATACAGAAACACCCAGACTCGGGACAAACAACTGCGAATCACACAAATTTCTGTCCCTTGCGAAAATCGAACCTGCAAACCCCAGCGCAGCAATCTAATCGCTTAGCCACAGCGCTAATCATTCTCAAACTCTTAAAAATTTAATTTCCGTACATACATACATAAAGTCACGACCACGGATTTCCATTTGCTATGATCCTGGCATACTTTGACTTACTTTCCAATTGGTCTCCTAGAAATTTTGTCATTACCTGATGATGAACTTCGAAGATATGGAACGGAACTCCTCATAGGATCACAGCAAAACGCCCGTAACTTGATGATATGATGATGATATTGCTTAAGTAGTAGTCGATAACTGACTGAGTTATCGACTACTACTCCCACGAGGGAGTGGGGGTGCGTTGACCCCCCCCCCCCCACATATATCGTGTGAGGTATCGTTTAAAAGGGCTTTTTGTTTTGTGTGTGAAAGGATTTCAAATACTAGTCTCACAAAAGTTTGAGGCGGATGAATTCCAGACACCACTAAAAATCGTGAAATAAAAAATTAAAACCTCCTTCAAAAAACTCAATAGTAAAAAATAATATTTTATCACATCACTTTACATAAGCGAAGTGGAAGTCAGCGCAATATTTTTTTTGTTATTCGCTATATTGTTTGTGTTCCTAATGAACGATTGTTTTTATCATAAGAAAACAACAAAACATCGTCGTCCCTTCGATGTTTTGATTCACATTCCAAGAACAGTTAGAAATATATTTTGCGGAATGATATCTATATCAGGATGAATTCTAGACGAACACAAAATATCAACTTACGTCTATGTTGGGTTTTCACAATATTCTCGCAATGTGCTGGAAATATTATTGGCGTGGAAATGGTATAACCGTATCCACCAGACACGAGCAGACTTTCTCGTATGCTTTGTAGGGACATGGTATAGAAGAAGTAAGGAATACCATCAATGATATGTGAAAAAGTATAGATACGTCATAGCTAACAAAATGAACGGGATAAGTGTTCCGAACTCTTGAGTCCGAACTGCACTAATCCTATGTCAAATCGGACAACAATTGTTCTACCCAAGACTACAATTATTATCTCCTTTTTGAGTCTTCAAAATGAGCGCGTTAGTAACATATCTGTACTTTTTTAAATATCATTGAATACCATACTATTATTATATTTTCCTATAGGTTCATGGAAAGATTTTGTGTGCATCCATAAAGAGTAACGTTTAAAAGTAAAAATACGACTGATAATATTCGACGACTTGATTGGTGCAGTGGCTAAGGTAGACTTACGGTAACGGGTTCGATTTCCGGGTGTATTGTATATTTTTGTGAAACGCACCCACAAAAATAAACGCCGCTCCAAATTTTTGGTAAAATAAAATACCTTCAGTTACAGTTTTTATTTGGAACCTTTATAAAATAAATAATGAAATCCAAGTTATGTATATGTATAACAATACTTGAAACTTCTATAATAAAAAATAGTCAGGAAACTGGCTTACAACTCCAAGAAATTGAATCCACATAAAGATTTGATCGGAAATGAATTACTGACGAAGCCGCGTAGAACCGATGCTGTTTTAAGAATAGATCCAAGTTTGCAGACGGCTGCAATCTATTCCTAGATTTAAGTAAGTCTATGTGTAATTCATTTTGTTTGCGAGGTGCTGTAGCATACAGAGCGAGAACAAAAACAAGAATAGCGCCAGCCTTTTGTCTGACACCAGTTCTGGTGTGAGACGAAAATGAAGGCTAAATAGCTTTGTTGTCAAAATATTAAAGCATATTTCTATTTCTACTTCTGTGAGTATAATTTTACTTTGTGAGTATGAGAATACAAATACCAGGATGTTTAAAATAATGGGCTTTTTTTGTATCGCTGGTGAGTTTCAACAAACATCTGCAAATCACAATGTTTTTGTCCCGTGTGGAATCAAACCCGCAACCCCTAGCGCAGCAGGCCAATCGCTTAGCAACTACGCCAATTAGGTCATCCGTTGCCGGCTGTTGGTTATTGGTTTTAAGTTAAGAATGAATGTCGCAGAGAGGTTTTGTCAGATTGTGGTAAATGGGAATCCAACGTCTATTTCTAACTGCCGAATATGCTAGGAATGGGCGTGCCTTAAACTGTTTGGTCTTTCTCTTTAACCATTTCCTAGCACGTTAATTCAAGCCTAACGTCATGTTCAAAAATAAAAACTTTTGCAATTATAACAAGATGAAGTAGGATCAGTAATATACTCGTACAATAAAAGCAATGAAAAGTCTGACATAGGGCAAACCCTCGACGGACGCAACATTTCTTTTGTAACTTAATTTAAATTTAATCATGGCCGTATGAAAATTTCTCATCAAAATGCCCAAACAACCAAACTCCCGCACTTAGATATACCATATATTTAGATGTATATTATTACCATCCCGCTTTTGTTCCCCAAGGAAGATTTGTACGAAAGTTGTACGTACAGAATCCCATTGAAGATGATCCATTGCAAGCCTGGTGTACAGAAAATTTACTAAACAAAGCCAAAAACTTGGGTCTATTTATGGATCCTTTGATCAACGCGAAAAATCCTCTTCGGTCCCTTTTTGGTTGGTCGTAGTCTTCTGGTAAGAACTACAACCATAGCGAAGTTCATTTATGTATGTGGGTGTATGTTTGGTTACTTACCTTACATTTGAAAAAAGTTCTGAGTAGTATTTTCGAATGAACCATCAGAAAACAACTGGATTTTGATCCAATCTAAGATTGTTTTCGTCAAAAATTATTTAGTAAGTAATTATTTTGTCACAACCGGGTTTACTTTAACATATCTTTTGGGCCACTTTACCTCAGATTTTCTGATAGCATAGAACCTCGTAAAATCTTTTTTCTCGATAATTATGTAATAGAACCACAGCCTAATTCCGAAACTTTACGGACTAGCTGTCGCCATTAACAGAATGACGTGTTAAAACATCAACAATATAAATTTGGTGGCTTGTCTGCTAGCTTAATAAATATTTCCGTAAGGCAACATGGCTGCCAATGTATCCGGCTCATATATCATGCATCATTAAGGCTGATTGATAATCTCCTCATTAGTCAACATCGGTATTGCGGTATACCGACCGGTCAAGTTCCAATTTATAATCGCATTGAAGACGATTAATGGCCTTCTGTCAGTAGCTAAATGGTTAGAGAGCTGATCTTGTGAATGATTATTTCAGAGCGAATGGGCTTAACTCTATCCCTCTGATATATAAACGATGTATAATTAAATAAACTAAAATATTCACACACATAATTATTTTTAATGCCTGACATTTCGTGCGCTTCACAGACTTCATGGTCGCAATCGAACTAAATAATTAAATCACACAACAGGCAACACTTTCTGCATACATTCACACACACACATTGAGAGTCATCAAAAAACACGTTAAGCCGTTGGTACTGCTGATTTCTCTCCAATCATTTCAACTTGACGTCCCATCGGACTATAATGCACACGCTTTAGCACAACACACTCATATGCTTTGTTATCTACGCTCGTTTGCCTATTCCAAAATGCAGTCAGAACAGCATAGTAATATTTGACTTTATTTGCATCGTTTCATTGCAAAAAGTCGTTCCACACATCATGTAAGCTTTGACGGGTGCTTACGAGCGTTCATACAAATAAAATATTTTTGAACGGCATGCATTTGAATACACGCTTTTAACTAACCTTCGCAATAAATAGGAATAAAAGGGACGCTTCGCTGTAGAAATATATTTACAGGGTTATGTCAACAACGATTTGTGTCATTAGCGCCTACATTTATAATAGTTAGTATAGCATGATAGTCGAGTGGTATGACTGTTGGACTGCCAAATCGAAGATCGCAAGTTCAAACCCACGCACGCACCAATGTCTTTTCAAGTTCATGTGCGTACCATAAATTAGTTATCAGTTGCGGTGCGAAACTACGAAACCGGCACACCTGAGAGATTTTTCAACGGTGTGTAAAGTTATGTCAGAGGCCTGCAGGCGGTTCAAACTCTGACGCCAGGTTGTTTATCAACCATACGATAAGAAGAAAAAGCTCGTATAGAAATGAAAACAATCTATATAGTTTTTGCCATCGTGACTATTTTAAATGCATTTAGATCAAACAGGACTATATGGTATTTTATAATTTCGCAATATAAAACCATGAGCTTTTTAATTTGGGATTTTGGATGTGTAATCTGACTAATTACCTTAATTACAAGCGATCACCATCCATGAAAACATATAAATCCAGTGCAGTAACAACATTACCATATTTGATCAGTATGAGCATCCATTAAAATGCTATCTGAATATGATATAAAAAGGTATTTACAAATAAAACCTCATAAAACGTACATTTTCCATAATTTGTATTCACAACGCTGATATCCAATTACTGAGGGAATTGAGAGGTATCATTCACAGTTCTCGTAATATAAATATGGCGGATGGCGTATAACTTTGGGAATTTACAAAATTATGTACACACGACAACCGAGATCGGTCTGCAGGGCACACCAACATAGATCCTGGTGTGCGTAAAATGAACGGTTGTTTTACTTGCAGGTTAGGGTATGGGTTAAACATATCCAAGTACTCTAGCAATGGTGCTTTAAGTTTTACCTATATTGCAAACATACGTACATAGTCATTACGCTCTGATGCGTTTGACGCTCTGATGTTGTTGAAGATCAGTAGTCTTCGTACCCACCGCTTGTCATAGTTCCAGCTAATATCTAGTGATGTATTTAATCATCATCACATAACGCCTGTATTCCCCGAAAGGGTAGGCAAAACGCCTGTATTCCCCGAAAGGGTAGGCAAAGCTGCAAAGATGCTGACTTTAGTCCCAATGTAATAGAGGGCGACCATATTGTCATCAACCGGGCACAAATGCAGATTTCTTGTTACTACTTAGAATTACCATTAGGTAGAAAACCCAGTATTACTTTACCTGGGATTCGAAACTACGACCTCCTGCTCGTCAATCATGCTTTAACCGCTAGACCAATGAGGTAGTCATATTACCAATAACAAAAGCTGTCGGGATCGCATCTGTCAGGACTCGGTTCCTGACAATAGGAATCACTACATAGTATAAAACAAAGTCGCTTTCTCTGTCCCTATATCCCTATGTATGCTTAAATCTTTAAAACTACGCAACGGATTTTGATGCGGTTTTTTTTAATAGATAGAGTGATTGAAGAGGAAGGTTTATATGTATAATAACATCCATTAAATAGTGGAGAAATACTTATAATATATATTTTATACCCGTGCGAAGCCGGAGCGGGCCGCTAGTCATATATACAATATGAAATGTATCCAAGTTGTGCTAAAAGGATTATGTCTCAAGATGTTTCAGCGGAATATGGCTTACCACTGACCCCGTTAGGAAAGGGAGACGTGACAAGACATGCGCTTAAGAAATTACCCTACACTGTCACCGCACTCACACCGAATCGAAACTCAAGGATGGATAGAAAGAAATATTTTTAGCACCATCTCAAATTAGTCAGTGGCATTTGAGATAGACGTTATATGACATCTTTAAAATAACAACAACTTGGTTCTGTATATAAGAGACTAGCTTTTGCCCGCGGCTTCGCTCGCGTTAATTTAAATTGTTGGTTAGTATTATATTTATACCTATATATAGCTTTTGCCCGTGGCTTCGCCCGCGTTAACCTATTCAAACCCCTAGAAGGGTTGAATAAAAAAAGGCTGTGTCCTTTCTCGTGTCTTAAACTTTCTACATGCCAAATTTCATCAAAATCCGTCCGGCGGTTTAGTTGAGAAGGTGTAACAGACAGACAGAGTTACTTTCACATTTATAATATTAGTATGGATTAAGCAACCTTAAGCTACTCAGGCAACGGGAGATATTGAAGACGAACTAATTAGGACCCGCTGCGCTGGGGCTTTAAGGTCGAGTCGCGTCTACGTTATTGTGTACTGTTTAGCGTTTCAGATGCACCGCTCGTGTTTGTTCTTGGCTTGTTTACTCGCAATCACAACGCTTATCTGTGTATAGTTTTGTTGGACATTGTTTATTTAGTTAAGGACAAAGCATACACCAAAAATACATGTTTAATATAACATTTCATAGTGTAGCCTTAATTAAAGGCTGTCACGGCATGCATTCAATTTACATAGGAGAAAGAAAAATGCAGTTTCAAAACAGATCTCACCCATTCAGATCTATCTAAATAAGTGAAATCCGCTTTGCGCTGCTTCGTTGTTGTATGGCATATACCTTACTGTGTACCTTTTATTAATAATAAATAAATAATAATAATAAAAAAAATTAAATAATCATAAATAAATAATAATAAATATCCCTATTCCTGAAGAGAATTCTGTCTGTTGCCTCGTCTGAATTGATGGATTTAACCTAAACTTAAATTCACTGTTTTGCATGATTTTTGTTCAAGAAAAGGTCTTGGACGACCATACTTGACTAGCTAACCTCTCAGCATGTCATATTCCCAAGAGGTAATTAAATTGTTGACTACATGCCTTGTCAACATGAAGAATAAAAATACATACGTTATTATACGCCAGTGTCCCGAGGTAGTATGAGGAGTCTAAGGATTGGTACAATCCCGTCAAACCCGTTTTACCTAATTCACTCTTAGAATTTTAATATATTTATGGCACTCCTAACCTGATTTTCCTCAAGAATACAGCCTATCTGGACGGAGTAATAAGTTCGTCAAAGTCTAAATAGAATATAATTGTCATTAAAACGTACTTGTCCTGCATAGTGGTCGGCGGCGCACAAGACAGCATCACAGCTCTGTCTTCAGGAGCAGCCTTCAGCTCCCTATAGAACACGTGGTGCCACACCCTCTCCATGTTGTCCCAGTTGGTTATTTTCCCTTTAATTACTGGGTAGTCGAGTTCCAGCTCATGCCGTCTTTCAATAGCGTCCTCCCCAATATACACATCATAATGGCCTCTTCCGTAAGATCCGTTGAGGTACTTAGGTCTTCCGACCACCGTCCGGAAGATGGAGACAGGATGGTTGTCACACGCGAACCCCGCTTTGATGTCGTAACTACCATTATCAATAACTACTACGGGCTTAGTGAACGGCATTTTCTATTTATCTCAGGTTTAGATATTTTATAGTCTTTTCAATACTTTTTATATTTTTATCTTGACATATTTTCTGTGACAGGCGACGTAATGTTTTGTCTTGGTATACAGCCTCATTTTAATCTGTCAGGCCACATTTGACAGCTAAGTAAAGATGGCTGGACACTAAGTAATTGGGTAGCGATGCGCGATAAAAAATACTTGACGAAGCGCCGAAATTTCGCTCTCCGGAATACGAATATTTCAAGATTATATTCTGAGTCACTTTGAATGACGGAAAATTTATAATCTTGGCTTAACCTTAACCCGAATTTAAACAAAGTTTTGAAGTCAACTTAATACCTTACTTGGAAGTTTGACTCGTAAGATAAAAACAGGGGTGGATTTGACATCATGTACTTAAGTTTCATCTGAGCAGTAAACTGGTATAACAAAGTTTGTAGTACATAGGTATGGTTAGGCAAACAACTTTGATCATTGAGTGGGAGTCTGGTTTGAAATAGATCATGTTTATCAGTAGGTATTACGTAGCGGTTGAATTTAGTACCTACTATAGGTCTCGTCGTTAGTAGATAACTTGTACGGTAGGTATCATGAAACCAATGGCTTGCCTGATGATAATTAGCAAGTACTTTTTTTTAATTATCTCGCATGCATTCCCGTCTGCCTAGAGGTTGGCGGCCGGTGGTGGGTATCCACTTTAAGGTAATATTGACCCACCTTTGCTGGTCCATACGCAGGACATGGCCAGCTAACATTCAACGAGTATTCAAAAATATATCTCACTAGCAGCACGGAGTGAAAACGGTTTGACATTTACACCATCTTATCCCTGACGTGTCTCCGGTCGTGTCTCACCATCCCATCGGACTATGTGTACTCCTGTGCACCACCATAATATGCGTGATTGTCCAGAGATTCCGAAACAAAATTTAGTTTAGAATAATATCACGGATTGCGATCAGCCTTTCAATTAGATAACGGATGATTTATTTTATTGTCTGACCTTTATTGGTTATTACATAACGCCTTTATTTTACTCAGGGGTAGGCAGTCGGTTGGCACACCCTCACGCTATATTTCGCCAGTGAAGAATAGTATAGTAACTTTGAAATCAATTTTGTTGTCTGCAACCTGATAAACATCAGTTTGCGTTCTAAACCAAAAAACCTATGCGTATTGTTACTTATTGAGCGTGCATATATAACAGTGTCTATTTCGTAGTGGCTAGGTAACTCTCAGATGAATGATCGATTGAGATTTATTCTTGTCGGGTTTCAGCATATGCAGGAAATTTTGGAAACCGTGTGTAGGCTAAATGTATAGGCTTTAAAAGGCTAAAAGTTGAGGATTATAATTATGCTTTATTATGTTACAATGGATGCAAATGGCTAGTTGTGGTCAGTCGTCGTTTATTGTGGTCGGTGTCGGTCTAAAGGGTAGGCCTATGTCCAACAGTGGACGTCCTCCGGCTGATGATGATGATGATGAAATAGGGTAGAAAAATGCTACCAGGCATATGACTTCATGAAAAAAAGAAAAACGTCATTACCAGTCAAGCTATTTAGGTGAAAAATAATTAGGACCATACAAACGCACACCGGATTGTTTTATAAATATAATGAAAATCACTACATTGTTTTTATGATTGCTGGCAACGGTATTCCCTCAGTAGCCAGTGTGCAATCACCCTTAGCTTCGTGATAAATTACTGCGATTTATTCCTCACAAATAGCCAACATATCGTATTCTATGCGCGGACCGCGATATATTTTTGTTGAAACCTCTAAATTTTTAGCTATGTCTTGCTTTAGCGGTGTAGACAGAAGTGAGGTAAATGTGATAATAAAAAAAATGTACGTAAAACGGGGTGAATCAAAACTCAAGGGTGACAAAAACAAAACTTTGGAACTGATTTTAACATTAAATTATTTTTTAAACAAAATCAATGTCAGAGACAACTCTCTCTGTGATTGTGGTCTTGACTATGGATCCCTTGCTCATATATTTTTCGCCTGTCCATTAATTTGCAAGTCGTTTAACTTGTATTTTAAACTTACGCAAATTAAAATTCCTCTACCTATTAACTTTCGTTCCCTTTTTTGTAACTTCTGTCCTTCTATTACTAAAACTCTCTCTAAATTTATCAGACAAAATAATATTTAATTGTAGCTCTTTAGGTTTTAATAACGATTAAATAAAAATAGATCCACAAAAATGTCTAACTGCAAACGTAGCAGTCTTAACTCGAATCTGGCAGAATAGTTGGCGCCCGACTCAATTGCCACAAGAAGAAAAAAAAAACATTAAATTATTACAAATCGTTGACAAAAATTACTCAAGATTGTTGTCTATAATACAATTTAAGGTATAGGATCCTTATTGGTAACAATAAATACTCTTTTTACTATAATATCCGTTCCACAGTTATGTTTCTATTCACCCTTGAGTTTGATTCACCCCGTTTTCCGATAATTGGTAATCTACCTTTCCGTACCTCTAATATGGGTTGCGTACCTTCACTAGTATTAGAGTGTCAGGTTATTTAAAAATGTATTCACCGTCCCATCGGACTATGAGAAAATAGGGAGTGCACCTGTGTTTAAGCGCATACTTGTTCACTATAATATCCCCTGATAGTTGTCTAGTCTCAGATGATGGCCGCCGTGACTCAAAATCAGTATTTTATGTTATGAGTAGTATGCGTACTTGCTTAGATAAAGTATCTGACAGATAGCAATAGATTTGCCCCTTGTTGCAAGGACCGAATGCAACATTTTTGACTTAATAATAAAATATCAATAGGCGTATGTGAAAGATAGCAATAGATATGCCCCTTGCAAGGACCGAATACAACATTTTTGACCTAATAATAAAATATCAATAGGCGTATGTGAAAGATAGCAATAGATTTGCCCCTTGCAAGGACCGAATACAACATTTTTGACCTAATAATAAAATATCAATAGGCGTATGTGAAAGATAGCAATTGATTTGCCCCTTGCAAGGACCGAATACAACGTTTTTGACCGAATAATAAAATATCAATAGGCGTATGTGAAAGATAGCAATTGATTTGCCCCTTGCAAGGACCGAATACAACGTTTTTGACCTAATAATAAAATATCAATAGGCGTATGTGAAAGATAGCAATAGATTTGCCCCTTGCAAGGACCGAATACAACGTTTCTGACCTAATAATAAAATATCAATAGGCGTATGTGAAAGATAGCAATAGATTTGCCCCTTGCAAGGATCGAATACAACATTTTTGACCTAAAAATAAAATGTGTAGTTCTGCTTTGGCTTATGAGAGATGGCTGTAAATAATATCCATAATTTTTCAAATTTCCTTCATTAGTTTGAATTTAAGCCTAGCATGTCAAAAAGTTTTAAATATACCTTATATAAGGCAATTTAATTAGCTGAAAGGACAGTTAACAGTTAATTTTAATTAGTCAATGATTAATAAAAAATTGTAAGTCATGAACTGTCTTCTCTTATGTTAATAATACCATTTTAATGCCAACCTGGAGAATATAGGTCACTCTGAGTTAATTGTATTACCCGTTAGAGCTATCATTAAGAACCGTTGGCTATATATATTTTTTTATCATATACTAGCAGCGCTCCCTGGTGTTACCCGCTACATTTTTTCGGGATAAAAGTAGCCTATAGGTTAATCGAGGGTGTCAGCTATCTCCATACCAAATTTTATCAAAATAGGGTTCATTCTAAGGAGGAGGCCTTTGTTCAACAGTAGACGTCTTCCGGCTATGGAGATGATGATGAGTAGCCAACTGACAGCGGGAACGCGGCCCAAGCTTGCAAAGGGTAGGGTTTCAGAGAGAGGAACCTCTTTATATTGCGTGTCTTGTCCAAATAAGAAATTATTATAGGTATGATTACAGTTCTCGTAAAGATTAACACGCCTTCTATAAATCAAATACAGTCAAACATGTATGCTCAAATAGAAATGTTCACATATCTAAATTGGATCTGAATAATTAATGTTTGGATGCAATATCCTGTACGAATCATCTGAGGCGAGAAAACGAAAATCTGACTCATTTCAGTAATTGCAATTAGTTAGAGCGTATCTTGGAATGTACGTACAATTAAAACAACGCTTTGCTTAAGTTCAGACATGTATTATAGAAAATAATTTCATAAACACATCAGCTTAAATATATCATTTTGATTAACGAGCGCTTTTAAGTTTCATTTTATGACGAACACATGAAAATGAATAAACTTTGATCATCAAGTTAAGCATAAATGGACTGATTACGTTCGTCACCAAGTGTTTTTATATTGTTACTCCACTTGACCTGGTTAAACTTTTAACAGTCTCATTACAAAAAACTAAAGTCCAGGCTTATCTGAAGAACCATGGTCTAAATTTGTCCTTATTACAAAAGTTATAAAAACCGTGGTTTTCTTAGCACTGTCATTTGAACCATTGTTTGTATAGCAACCACAGATTAATACAAACATCGTTCGTTCATAATGTTATCATTCTACAAAAACGTTCCATTTGCCCAGAAAAGAAAAAAGTTTAATAATAGACTAATGATTAAATATTCTATAGAAGTGTTAAAAATATTGAGACTATTATTATTTTGCTTAGAATTTAATATCAATTATATCGTCAACTGTAGTTTTGTTTAGAATGAAGCTTGTTGTATTAGCTAGTAATACAACTAAGTACATCCGTGTAACGAAACGTGACGTAATTCGAACTTATTTGTTTATGAGATTTTTGTTGACGTAATTTAGTATGTTAAAACCAAAAGTATGTATTTTATGCTAGTTTATTTATTGATAAACATAAATAATGCGTTAGAACGGCATTTGTAGTGAAATATATGCGAATATATTGTCATACCGGGAGCCGGTATGGCTCACAGACGAGAGGATCTAATAATTCCTCTTGTGAATCGTATTCTATTATATTTTGTATGATGAACCAACAAAAGCAAATAATATCTGTTATATCGGGTTCAATATCCTCAAAATCAATTCGATCAAAATCGACCATTATAATATCCATGTTCAGGTAAAAACAACAACAATAAATGATAACCTAAAAGATGAAATTTGTCAGATATGATATTTTAAACCATAGTTCTTTACTTTAAACTAGGGGCCGCCCAGGTTTGGCGTTAGACCATAGAATGGACAATGGTTTTTCGAAAAACCACTTTTTGTAATAACACTTTCCTATAAACCGTGGTTTTTAGAGGTTTAAAACCTTGGTTTTTAGATAAACCGCTTTTTGTAATAAGGCCGTAAAAGTTTAAACTTAAATTCTGAATAAGCAGACAACCACTTGAATCTAAAGAAATGGATGAAAATAAAAACTTCGGAAACTTGCTTTTTCCCTAGCTTCCAAACTCCCATTCCAATATTTAAAAGAACTTGTATTTTACGCGTTCGGATCCCGAATCTTCGTATTCTTCCCTGGTAAGCCAAAAGCCCTTTGAGATAGAAAGGGAGGCCAGTATGGAGCCACCAGACCACGCCGCGTGATGCCTCATTGACATTGCGTCCACATTAGCAGTGACATCTGGCAGGTTTTTCTTCAGCCGATGAGCCAGTTCAGTCTTCAGTCGATCTACGAGACCAGTTGTCATACTGGAACCTCCTGAGAAGACTATGTTGTTGTAGAATTGGGACCTGTTGAGTAATTGTATTAATGTACGCTTCTGTAATTTTTGTTTTGGCTTATATAAGTTTAAATACTGACGTTGTTGGTAACTTTGCTAGTTAACATTCTTCCTGGCATGAAAGCAAGAAACGAGGTCTCTCTTTTATTTGGGATACTGACTTAATATATTTAAAACGTATCAGTTAAAAGAGACCAAAGATTTGGTTTTACAGAAAGAAATTTGCTGGGATAGGTCGCTGGGTGCGTTAATTTTGGAGTTGCAATATTCAAAACAAGCAGTATCCATTTAAGTTTCCATAATAATTTAATATAGAATTCAAAATGTGTAAATAAATGATTTTTAGAAGTGGATATCGGTACAGACGCTCTGTAAGGTAATACCTGTAGTCAAGATCACATAGATCAATACTATGGCAGATAGTATCGATGATGTTCCTGCAGTTGAGACCGGCGAGGTCTGGCTTGAACAGGACTTCAGGACATTGGAACCTTTCTTCGCCGATGAGTATGTGCTGGCCATCAGGCAGGTTATATTTAACCTTGCCCTCGCCATACCCTGCCGTATTAGCCAGTTCGTTCTCATAGTCTTGCGAGACGTAGCATATTTCTTTCTGGAATTTGTATTATTCAATAATTTTAGTTACAATATCAATGCGATAACGTTTGAAGATTTTTATAAGCACTGCATATAAAAACAGTTTTGATTATGTACTTAAATTTTATTCTTTTTTTGTTAGTTATTTAGCAATCATAATAAATCAAGGGTTTATTTTACCAACTCCAAGCGAGATTAATTAAAATTACTTAGCGGTCAATTTACTAACCATATTGTGCCAAATTCTATTCTAATTCAGTGGCTACTTAAAGACAGTACAAGTGCTTAGTGCCATACTTTAACAACTATCAAACTAGTAAATTTTACAAGTTAATGTCTCCATCTTAACCTTGATGCGGTCCAGCAGATCAATTTCATACGGCGTTGTAAACGAATATCCCGCTTTAAACATTAAGTTCTGCAGTCTTTTGGTCAGCATCTTCCCGGTTATAGGGGAGGTGACTGTGGCATACTTCAATGGGAAGCCTTCGAAAACCGGAGCGGCATAGGAGCAGTAATAACCATTCTCCCAAACGACTCCTGAAGTCCTGCCACTCGCATGAAGAACCAATACAGGAGACTTGGCGATATACAAGCTGTTAATAGCGAAAGACTCGAACAGGATTTCTGCCATTCGCTCCCTGGATTGGTAAAACAATACAAGTTATTAGTTTGACTGTTTTGTTCCTCTGGCCTTCGCAAAGCAACTGCTGAGCGTGAGGTACTGGTTTCAATGCGAAAGATTCTCTGGATCACTGGTTATTGGCAAAAAGCTTGCTCTTATTATATTGAGACTTATAACATAATTGGCGCTATGTGGGTATATCTACTGTTAATGACTATATACAACTGCCTTTCCTTCGGAATACAGACGTTTTGCTATGTTATGTAGGTCTAGATTGAATCTGATATAATCTAACTTATAATTTTCCGGCACGAGAGGAGGAACAGCATGCATTATCTTCACACTCTCTGGCGGCACGTGGAGTTCTCTGTAGAACACGTGGTGCCAGAGTTTCTCTATGTCATCCCAGTTTTGAATGAAACCCTTCCTTACTGGCCACATGAGGTTTGAGATTCCCCGTTTCTGGATAGCTTCGGCGCCGCAAAATATCAAGGGAATGCCATCCACCAGCCCTTCGCGACGGAATCTGAGGAAGAAGTAATAAGAATGATGTATATAATAAGAATGCTTGTTTATGACCGAGGGATCTCGTCTTACCCAGCAAAAAAAGGGATCTCGTCTTGTTCCTAACCGGTTTTACACTGTCGAAACTTCTGTTTAAAATGTTTTACGTGGTAAAGCTGTGTATTGTGTAAAATAAAGTTTTCTTTCATATTTTTAATAATTGAAGAGATCACCTACCATGTGTTAAATCAATCCCTTAATAAAGGCAAGCGCTGTACGTTCAATTTTTATAATAGTGGTGTCACTGCAGACCTCTCTACCCCCTTTATTCATAAAAATTT
The DNA here is from genome assembly GCA_905340225.1 of Abrostola tripartita. Lineage (NCBI taxonomy): Eukaryota > Metazoa > Arthropoda > Insecta > Lepidoptera > Noctuidae > Abrostola > Abrostola tripartita. Next base: position 20,106,115 of record HG996486.1, read on the forward strand.
CAATTTTAAACCAAAGATTAAATTATTTATGTCACCAGCGTTTGCATATCAAAGAATAGAGATGTCAATAGACTTAATACGGGGTTTAGTTAATGGCGGTATGATTCTCGTTCGGGAATAAGAAATTCAGATATCATATAGGTTTAGAAATAATATTATTTAAACAAAAAATGTACTTATAACAGGTCCCCAAAGCAAACAGGGCGTAAAAATATTTTACGACAAACCAATGAATGTAAACTTTTGGGAACCTACCGCTGAACTCTACGGAACAAATTCTAACAAAGGTATCAACTGTTGAAATCAGCTCGACTTAACTCCGTCCGGGAGTTGGAACTACATTTATGTGCATCAGTTTCATAGTGTCGACGGTTTCGCAAATAGCGGCCGTGGTTAGCGTGTAGTGTGATCCTATGCAAACAGACTTTTTGCTATAGCTAGAATATGTGAAAGAAAAGTGATAAGAACAGTTTTTTTTTTCACAGTTTGATCTAACAAATCAATTTAATTTATTATACCACACGGCTTGTAGTTTCTTTCGTGTCATTTTGAAGATATGTAAATACAGTATTTCTTTCTTAAGTTTCCTCGTCTAATTTTTGAGCATGATTTTTTTAAATCATATTATCAGGCTATTAATAGAATCTCTGTGAACATCAAAATTACCCGCTCATTTGCAACGCCTTCCCAGAACAACGCTTACAGTACGCTTACAATACGCAATAATTATTGGGTTACTCAATCCAACGTTGCCAGGGAACCAGCAGGCGTTCTACACAATACCTAGAAATTGTATACATTACCTAGGTGAAGTATATCATGGAAAATATTATTCATAATATTTCATACATTGCCTCGGTATTACCTGAAGTACACACATTGCCGGTAGCATTTATATTTCATTCTCTTTCAAAACATATTCAGGTTTGTGGTCGTTCCGCGAATTGGTATAAAACACCACTTACACAGCTGCAAATGTTCCCAGGCTATAAACACACTACAATACAGTTATTGTGGCGAGCGAGCAATGAATCGTATTTTTTCACACCATCGCGTCGTTGCGTTTCAACTATTGTTGATTGTTGGAATTGATTATTGCTGAAAGGGCACTAGAGCCTTCGTAAGAAGATTTGGTGAATCGAATTTCACCATGTTCTGCAGTTGTATTTAATCTTTGATGTATTTAGTGCTTTTTTTATAACCTTCTGGTGGTAATTGATGTGTTTGTGTTTCCTTCCTTTCGATCACGTTATTTTAGTAAGAACGAATAGTAAAAATCGTTATCTTTAATACCATGTGGTGAAGCTGCCTATGCCTAGAATGCAACCTACCTGATTGTACGTTCTTGCTACTTGTTGACTGGCCTATCTTTATACTGCACGACGTGTTTTCAAAGGCATTAAGCGGATTTGAAAAAGTATAGAAGAGTTCTTGATTATTTTGATCATAACATGGGTAATGTGTCTGCATATAAATTAATAATGTGTAATGTGAATCCTTTTTTAGTTACTGAGTTTATGATTGTATTCCTTTTCAACACAAGCGTAAGTTTTGATAAGAAATAAAAGTCTTATGTCCTAATGTCTTCTTTTCTTAGGCAATTTCGTTTTCAATATAAAAGTTAACAATGTCAGTATATTACAGTGCCGTGCTTGTAAAATGAAGCACATTTTTATTATCGTCAAAAACTAAAGTAAACTGCTCTGAGTCCCTACGTCTTCAGCTCACAGGCGAAGTTTAGCACTAAGAAAAAGTTAATACAATGCATGGAACACTTTTCTTTCGTGTAACCCAACCGGGACTGCGACCGGTTCGCATTAGTTTTCACTTGAGTTTGCGTCAGTATTGCAATTATTTTGCAACCTTTTCTCTTACTTCCTGCCTTGTGTGTTTTCTTTTATATAGTTGTTTATATTCCTTCTTTGGTTATGTTAGTATTTCTTCTTTTTAATGCGAGAGACAATACTCAACTGGCAGTACAGAGCATCCAGGACGATCTGCAATATCAGCCGAACATGCGAACATTTTTTTATTGTTCTTACGACAATCATGACTTATTCATATCGGCTTCTTACTCTCGACACGACTGCTCTTATCCGTGTCTTTATTTGGCATATTTCTTAACTCCCAACTTAGTATTCACAAAGATTTCGCGTTCTTTAATGTAAAAGTCATGTAGGATTAATGTGAAGGTTCCCATACACTCGCTTTTTCAAAACAACTAAGTATTAAAGAAGAACCTTTATAATTCAAAAATGATTATCCAAATAGAATATGAAACAACAGATGTGTCAGAAATATAAGCTAACAATTGAATTCATCCTCCTTTATAAGGGAGAAACAAATACGGTTTCTAAAGTTTACCCCGTCGCTAAAGTAAACACATTTTTTAGATTTCTACGTTTCAACAACAGGGCAAGTTGGAACAGAAATAAAGCCCCGTTTCCATCATTCGGTCTATCTTGAAACTTGTTTCGGGTTCCGATACACTTGACCGTTGTTTTAGCAACAAATATTTTGAATCCAGTTCGCTATGGCGAAAACTTTGTATGGAATTTTTAACAAGTTCCAAGTTTCAAACAATATTTAATGCACTTCTGTTTGTTCACTTGGTTCTAGAAAACATTTACGAAATAAAACTTGAATGGACAAAGACATCAGGAGGTTCCAAAATTAATACATGGTAATGTTTGTTTGTCCCGTCAAGGACATAACATAACATCACGCCTGTATTCCCCGAAGGGGTAGGCAGAGGTGAACATATAGTACACCCACATTTCGCCAGTTATGTTGTAAGTCCCAATGTAATAGGGGGCGAGCCTATTGCCATCAACCGGGCACAAATCCAGACTCCGTGCTGCTACTGAGAATTACCTAATGGAAAACTCAGTAACATTTTGCCCGACCCGGGATTTGAACCCAGGACCTCTTGCTCAGCAGTCGCGCTTAGCGACCACTAGACCAACGAGGCAGTCATGGACAATATAACTTTAATGAAATTGATGGTTAATCTTGATTAGAATTATATCGAAACGTATGCCAAGATGGTAGCATATGCAAATACTAGATTTTTCGAAACTGGCGGATAATTAATACATAATACTAATATTACCTTTATTTTTTTATTGGAATACCATTTCTTTCTGTACCATCCGATTGAACCACGCAAAACTTCTAGCAGATGTAAGCTGATTTTTTTTTAAGGACAATATTTGCAAAGTTATTACCTGGCTACTGTAGTGGGTAGTACGACTCTTGGTGATGGCTCTCCTGCAAAACCTGCCTTAAAGGTCTGAGAGCCAGCATCCATAACAACTCCTAGAATTTCTTCACACATCTTGGTCACTTTATTTTAAAAATTATCTTTATATTTATGTTGAACGGTGTTGACAAGTCTAGGCCATTGAGATTTTAGCGAGATTATTAATATTTTATTTTTTAGTTTCAACAGTGCCTTACAATTTGTGTCGTAAGGTTGGCAATAGGCAGAGTTTATAGGTTTACTATATTCTTACACTACGTTTTTCATAAATCCCTCGTATTTAGGTCCCGAGCATTATTATCATGCTTCTAAAAGCGGTGGAACCTACAGAAAATAAATTTATATATTATTTCAACTTCCTTCCTATTTTTCCGAATTAAATTCCTAATCTAACCTAACAGATATACCTACTTTACACTTACCACTTTTTTATCAACATCTACTCTACAGTTTGTTGTGTTCTTCAACAGTTCTGGTCTGCGTTCGTGCCCTGCGGCACGCAGAACAAAGATGCCGTGCAGCTGACCCTGGAACAAATTGATGTGATCAAACGGATCGTCGAAAAATACCCGCAATACTTCCAGTTTGCCACCTCTGTGACAGGTAAGGGACATAAAAACACGTTACTCCTTTTTGCGTCGCACAGTTAGGTAAATAACGTAACGTCACAGCTGTATTCCTCAAAGCTTCCTTAGATCTTTTGCCTACGAATCTAAAGATGTATAATACACATGTCACCAGTTATTTTATAGATGTCAATGTAATAGGGTAGAGCCTATTGCGGTATTGCCAATAGTCAAGCACAAGTCCAGTCTCCAGAAACGTGCAGAAATCAACTTGCAGTCTGTGTTTGCACAGAACAAGAAACTTTCCAGAGGGAACTCCTACAAGTTTTATTGCTACTGGACTTGTATATTAATTTGAGTTCTAATAAAAACATAACCTTTATAATGATTTCTACCACTTACTAGACACTATTATAAAACTATGCCTGGGACATACCACCTGCTTGGAATCCCATCATAGATTCCATTAAAATTAATTCAAAGCGTAAAACTGCAAGACCAAATGACACAGTGAGCTCATTTTGCGTGAATCGGAAAAATGTAAGGTAGTTGATAGTAATTGTTCAAATTAGACGTTTAACACCTCAGTCTGCCCGTGACCATGAATGCTGTAAAGGATTCGAAACGTCGGGACCAAAAAACCAAATAAAAACCGCGATAAAATCCGTAAAAATAGTTTTATTTCAACATAACCTTTATTTTTTTACGTTGCGTCATAAAACTTTAAATTGTCAATCTAGATTATACTATACGGAGTAGTTAGGAGGTACACATAATCTGACGTCGTCTTTGGATATCAAATTGATACAATCTCGACAATATAATATTTCCCCTTTCAAAGTAACGTAAGTTTTTCATATCATAAAATACAACATTTTAGTGCTCGTAAAATGTATTGCCGACTAGTTTTTATTTGTAAACTTGGAGTTCTTATAGTTTCTAGATGACATAAATAAAGATACTTTCAAAAGAAACTTATTAGCTTTGATAGACGGTGAATTATTGTTGCTTAGATGTGCCTGAACAATGAACATCCCTTGTAGTATCATTTTTATTAATATTACTGCCATTGACAGTATCGACATTGATTAAGCTACACTTAGGACCACTTTCTGTATTTTACCGGACTAATACTCGCCTATCTTTAACATTTCTTTACACCTCTACTTCATTTTCAATGCAACAAGAATAAAATAATTTCCAAAAAGTTTAGATTTAATCTTTATTTTACGACTCCAGTAAATCGTGTTTCACGGAATTGGTCCACCATAAATATTTTATGGGGTGTGTATATTCGCTTGCAATGTTTCGAATCATAACAATATTTTACTTTCTCGGCTCAAGAGGTACTTACACAAGAGGCACGGCCATAAAGCCTCATCTGCGTATTCTCGACGGTCGGGATGCTGTGGACGGAGAGTACCCATACGTCGTCATGTTATTCCGCTTGACTAGAAAGGGGCAAGTAAAACGATTCTGTACAGGGTCCACCCTGACCCAGAACTGGGTCCTCACAGCCGCGCACTGCATGCAGGAATTAACACCACCAAACTTCGGCGTGTGGTACGCAAACTTCACCGTGCCGCCATACAAAACCGGTCAATTCACAAAAGTAAACAAAATATTTATTCACCCGTCGTACAGGTATAACAAATTCCAGGGCTTGCTTGTATACAACGACATTTGTATGTTGTTGACAGACAATATAAAGTCGGAAAAGTTTGGGAGACTGTCGTCGGTGGATCACCTGACGATGATAGGACTGCCGGTGACGTATGTTGGTGGTGGCCGGACGGACGACCCCGACGGAGACCGGTTCAGACGGCTGCAGGTCGGCGAGGGTGGGATCATCAGCTGCGAGCAAAGATCGTTTACGAACACGAAGTACATGATATGTGTAACACCGAAGTGTGACAATAGATTTCACTCGCCGCTCAATGGAGACTCAGGCGGGCCACTGTTGCTTGCCGGCAATATTATAGGAGTGTGTTCATTTGCATCTTTCTCCAGAACCATGTCGGAACCAGTGTACGCACCGGTCAGCCCATATATAGATTGGATATTGAGTGTGATGCAGAACGGAACATAGTTTTACTCTTACACATGTCGAACATAGTTTAAATAAAAGATTATTGGACTCGAATAAAGTTAAGGTTTATACAACGAAGGAACAACCGAGGAAACGAAGACTAACATAAGTAGACGAGCATTTGGCATCCACGTTCTACTAAACTTCATTGCATGCCTCGTAACAATCTGATCCGCACTTACACCTAAGGAACTTGTTTGAATAGAATTAGAACTGAAAATGAACTAGAAATAATAATATTTGTTTGTTCTGTTGTTGAAATGTACATATATTTTTATCATCATCACGTTATTACCTAATTAGCCACACTAGGCATATAAACTTTACAATAGGTATTTTTTATGTTCTGCAAATAAAATCATAATTTAGCTACATAGTCTTTAATGTATAATAAGTCTTATAATGTATTATTATCTTTATTATATTATTTTTATTTTATTTTTTTAAGTACGTCCGGTCGTCCGTGTGTCACTGTAGGGTGCCAACTGAAAACCAGCGCTGGGTGTTCTATACTCAGCATATGCTGAGTTGGCGACCTTTTCGGTATTGCATGTTTGATAGTACTACTGATAATATTTTCTTGTTGTTTTACCTTTTGTTTGTGCTGTCACATGTGATGTCGAATAAATGATCTTTGATTTGATTTGATATTAAGTACATAAAATATAATTATAATATTAAAGCATTGTCTACAAACATAACAAGCTTTTAATAAATTAACACAATACTAAGAAGAGAATTCAACGCAATAAAAATGTATACTTGTGGTGTACACGGAAGGTCTAAACAAAAATAATACGTCGACTTCATCTGTTTCAAAGCTATTTTTATACCAATTACTGCTAATGGAATAAACAGAAATACCGTCGACGCATAGATAAAAAACAGATGAGGAATACAATCAAATTTTACTAAAGACTACTAAAATACATATTAGGTACAAAATAGTCAAGATTTTATTGATTACAATTGGACATAGACTACTTAAATCCCAGAAAAGACCAAAAAACCACGCACGTCGAGGTGGCAGGCGGAGCTCGTCGATATAAATTGAAATTGAAGAGGTTAGTACCATAAGTCGTAACTAATAGCGAAGCTGTGATGCTGTGCATGCATCCGCCGTCAGAGTAGGTCACCGACTGGCGTGTGCGTCCGAGCGCAAGAGGCTCGCTACCGCGCGAATAGAGTGCCCAAAACTTTATGAGACTTCTGAAGTTAGGCCCAAATTTAAAACCGCACACGTACCTTAACATAAAACACACATCGCCTGTATTCCCCGAAGGGGTAGAGGTGTTACACCCACATATCACCAGTGTTATAGGTCCCAGTATAATAGGCGAGCCTATTCCCATCAACCGTGCTGGTAAATCGAACAAATTCTCAGTCTGACTCTTTTTTATCGTCCTAAAAACCTGCAAAATGGGTAACACGCAACTTCTCGTGGCTAACATCCGAGAGCTATAAAATTCTGCGCGCACTATAACTCTCCCGAGTGCCTGTCCATAATCCCGATCCGGATTTGGACTACTTTTTCCGCACTGTGGTTCCATTTATTGTACTGCTTTACTATTGGGTTTCATTGAGTATTAGTTAAAAAACATTGACTATCCACCATAATATAGTCTCAGGAATACCTTTTCAAAAGTTTGGTCCTCAATCGTTAGTACATGTCAAATGTTTCATTATAAATCTAAGCTGGACGCAAAACAGACGAGTTCTTGTTCACTACGCGCGATGATCCGCTTTGCGCGATCGTTTTGCTTGAGTCCTTTGATCCTTGCATATGTGCATCCGAATTTTTGATGAACCATCCAGGAGAAAAAAGAAAATATATAAGCGACAGAAAAGTATATAATGATCCCGTGGCCATGACTGCTGTAAAGGATTAGAAACATCGGGACCATAAAACGAAATTAAATCCGTAAAAATAGTTTTATTTCAAAGTAAATCCTGAAAGTAAAAAAATTCTAACATTCATATCAAAACATTGTCAAAACCCGTCATAACTGTCAATAAAAGCTTCGTTCGTAATCAGGCTTCATTAGCTCCCATTCACTGACGCAAGAGGGCGCTAAATGAATTAATGTCAGCATTGTCACCCTTCGAACTGGAAATGAATATTTTATTGCCGCTAGTCTTTAGCTATTGTCTGACAAATATTATCAAAATTTTGTATGGCGTTCGTGGCGAGAGAATTTATGAAACAATTTTATGGTGTTATAGTCCTTTTTAAGTTTGGCTATCTGTAATTTGGCCGTGGGATATCCGGCCTAGAATTGACCACCCCCTCTCCTCCAGTGTGTCGTAAGAGGTGACTAAAGGAAAATCTAGAAGATGGGCAGCAGCGTCTTCTGTTACGTGACCACCAACACTGCGATCCCCAAGCCGCTTGCCAAGCGTGGGGATAATGGCAACCCCTCCCCCCTTCTAAAAGGGGGAGGCCTTTGTTCAACAGTGGACGTCTATTGGCTGATGATCATCAAGATCATCATCATCATAATCATCTTTTATTTTATGTAGTATCTTCAAAAGCTTTTATAGGCAAATACGTCCCTCCGGGTGGGAAATTTTGCTTTTGCTGACCCGGATGATAAAAAGCTTAGACTGAGTCCAATTTTACAACTTGCATATTTCCCAGAACTTGATTTTATTTGTTAAAGTACTGACTAAGCCTAATTTCACATTTGAGAACTATTCATCATGTTTCGTAGATATTGGTCTCAGGTATGATAATATGACCTCTAAACACCAAAAATCTTTATATACACTGAAAGAACTTACTCTAAAGGTCCTCTATATAGTGTATACTCTCGTACTTATCTTATTTTATAAAATACTAGCTGCGCCCTGCGGTGTTACCCGCTACATTTTTTCGGGATGAAAAGTAGCCTATGTGTTAATCCAGGGTGTCCGCTACATCTTTACTAACTTGTAGCAAAATCGGGCCCGCCGTTTGAGCGTGAAGACGTACCTAACAAACATACAAACGCACTCACAAACTTTTACCTATATAATATTAGTGTGATCTTCTACATTTCTTGTCCTTTGTTCCAGACATCCTCGAGGCCCACAGCGCCCGTCCCCGCAAGATCGCCTCTCTGATCGGCATTGAGGGGGGCCACTCTATCTCCAACTCCTTGGGGGTCCTGCGGTCGTACTACACCCTTGGAGTCAGATATATGACCTTAACTCACACGTGCAACACGCCATGGTAAGTGGAACCCCGCTGAGCAGACCACAGCGAAGTTTAAAAACGATTGAGCGTTCAATTCGGAATTTTCACTTTTTTTTAACTAGCCTGTTCAGTATTCCACTGCTGGGCAAAGACCTCCCTATTATTTTTCCACAAAACCCTGTCCACTCCCATCACTGGCCAGGTCTTTCTCGCAAAGAAATGGCCCGTGATGGGTTTGGACAGGTTTTTGTGGAAAAATAATAGGGAGGTCTTTGAAGGACTTTCTCGCAAAGACGGCCAAATTATCTTGATTTTTTTTTAAATTTTCACGTTTAGTGCACCAATACTGAAGCGCACGTCGCGAGAAGAAATTCGTTTGAAACAACACGTGTCATTGCTGAGATCTTACTTAACAAGAAAGTGTTATACTCGCATAAACAAGAACTTCACTCGCGTAACCACCCTAGAGAAGTGGCAAAACGCAAACGAAATCGAATAGAATGATAAATGTATGGGGATGACATAATGTTTCGAATATGTTATCGATGACATATGTCAAACCCATATTTTTTTCATTCTATTCGATTTCTATTCGTCAAGCGTTTTGCCACTTCTCTAGGGGGGCAGATACTCTTAAAACGAGTAGTAATGCATACTGTAGGTTTAATCAGAATTTTACTAGGTATAATACATTAAATATCGAATCAATTTACCAGCAAAAATTGTTGGTAGTGACGGATCAATTAATGTATCCTACTAACTACTAGTAAATCTACAAAACTCAAATTAGTTATCACTTTCTATAAACGGTGAAGGAAAACATCGTGAGGAAACCGGCACACCTGAGAGATTTTCCAACGGCGTGTAAAGCCATGTCAGAGGCCTGCCAGGTTTAAACACTGACACTAGGTGGTTCATCAACCATACGGTGTGAAGAACAAAACTCACTGTCTAAACACGATCCTCGACATAACTGACTCTGCTTGTCCGATATTAGTTCTATAAAGTCAATATTGAGCAATCAACATAAATAGCGTTGAACCGTGCAGGCCTCAGTTTTATGGTACCATACCCTGCTAAAATCTCTTCGGTACTCCCCTCTTTATAGTAACTACATAATATGTTCAGAGTTGCATCACAAACTTCTCAAGTGCAAGTACAATTACATTGACATAACATCACGCCTGTTTTCCACACAGGGGTAGGCGGAGCTGTACATTATAGTACACCCACATTTCGCCAGTTATGTTACAAGACTAGCTCTACTGTTCACAAATCCAGACTCCGTTGCTACTAAGAATTAACAAATGGAAAAACCAGGCTACACTTTGCCCGACCCGGGATTCGAAGCCAGGAATTCATGCTTAGCAGACACGCTTAGCGACCATTAGGCCTATGAGGCAGTCCAATTAATAGTTACCAACACGGGCCGCTAAACACGCTATTTTACATCCCATTATATAAATTTCACAGGAATTATGTTTGCCTGAAATATGAATAATTAAGAGAACGCAACGTTTATTCTAAAATGTAGTTACAAAATAAATTCGTGGATATATCAATAATGTAAATAATTAAAACAATTGAAAGAGCTCATTTGGATTGGTTCGATAACTTGAAAGTTTGCCTAAATATCAATTCGGATTTCAATTAATCCTAATTTCTTACTCCGAACTGCCAATACTAATTAGTGAAACTTAATAATAACAAGCTGGAGTTGAAGTTTATTTAACTAATAAATAAATAAGCAGGAGTGAAATGAATATTATTTTCTTCTAATATTGTTTATAAGAAAGATCTGAGCGTTTGTAGGGTATAATCGACTTGAGAATAAGTTTTAATAAGTCATAAGTTTTCTAAGTTTATAAAAACCATTCGCTAACTGCGAAATAACTAAGAAATACAACTTTTACTTCGAGTGGGAAACGCGGCTCCTGTTTCTGGGGGAGTATTATTTTAAGATAGTGATAAATACAACATTTATCGTGGTATTGCTCCCGTGGCCCATCTCACAAGAACCCTTAATTTAAGATAAAATGACTATGACACGGTTTAGCATATGCAAAATATGACGCCTCTTCTTTACTGTTTAAAGAGTGACAATCAAAACAGCCGTCATATTGACACCGATAGTTAAATAAACAGCGATTGGACTGCTGCGTTAAGGGTTGCGGGTTCGATTCCTGCACGGGACAAAAATGTGTCCCGAGTCTGGGTATTTGTGTATGTGATATTACATGTTTGTGAAACGCACCCACGATACAGGAGTAATTCCTAGTGTGGGGCGACGTTTTTTTTAAAAAAAAAAACTAAAGACGGAACAGTGATTGCAGAAGTATTACCTACACATGAACGCGCACCATTTCCATACAATCGGGCAGAAAATCCAAGGCTTTGCAAGAAAAGTTTGCACAGACAAATGCTTTGTACGAAGCCTTTAAGCAATTCACTTGCATGACCAGTGGTATCGACGGCCTCTATGTTCGTATCTAGCTCAAAGACCTCACGCGCTCAAAGGAGTTTTTGTGCTGCTACAAGCATATAGGCTAGATATACTTACCTATCTACTATAGCTAGACAAATAACGCGCTATACAAACAACTGTGTTCTTTCCACGTCAATTTTATTACTGAACTAGCTTCCGCCCGCGACTTCACCCGCGTGGATATCAAATGTTTTATAGCCTATAGCCTTCCTCGATAAACGGGCTATCTAACACTGAAAGAATTTTCCAAATCTTATCAGTAGTTCCTGAGATAAGCACGTTCAAGCAAATAAACGAACAAACTCTTCAGCTTTATAATATTAGCCCTTTCATGGGCGGTGGCGTGTATATACGTTCCAAAACAGCTACGAGTGGTGACAGAACGTACTACCACGTCTATTTTTACTTGTTTTAAGCAGACCGTTTACTCACGTTCACTCGCCATACAAAATTGTACTAGCTACGTCTTTCCGCTACAACGCATGAAAATTTCAAAATTGTTTTGTCACATTACATTATGATTTTTGGTGCTTCAAAAAAAAGACGTCCTGCTCGTGCGCTGGTGGTACATAGAATACGCACGACGCCATGATACGCCCCCGCGTCCCTACATTCCCGTTGCCTCAGTCACATAGTGTCAACCTAGGGGTACTCGCGCGCGCCGCCGAGAACCGGCTGCTTTTGAGAATGATTTTGCGTAAAAACAGATAAACTACGAGTCGACGTCAATAAACGTCTAACCATTTTGTATGAAGAATTGATGTGTCATTTTACATATACCACCGTTATCGAGTACCGTCCGCAAAAGGGTTAGTATAGATATTTTATAATTATAACATAACATAACACACCTAATTACCAGTTTGAAATATAATGCAAGTGAAAGCTTCTGCACTGGCAAAACAAACGCTTTAATGTGGCTTGTTTGTTTCATTGTAATTAATTTGCGGTGGTTCTAATGAGAGAGTTGGTATTGTGTGCGTTTGACTTTATTATAGAACTGGACGGTTTTGAAACCGGATTATTATAGAGAGCTGTTGGTACCGACAATGATATACGAGAATAAAGTATAGATATGTCATATGCTGTGCCGTGTGGTATCCGGCTTAGAATTGACCACCCCCTTTCCTCCCCTGGGTGTCGTAAGAGGCGACTAAGGGAAAATTCAGAAGATGGGCAGCAGCGTCTTCTGTAACTCCACCACCAATTCTGCGATCCCCAAGCCGCTTGCCAAGCGTGGGGATTATGGCAAACCCCCCCGCTTAAACGGGGAGGCCTATGTTCAACAGTGGACGTCTTTTGGCTGATGACGATGTCATATGCTAACAAAATGAACGAGAAAGGTGTTCCGAACTGCACACATACATAATTATGCCACTTGACAAAGACGTGAAAGTGATAGCGTATTTATAACAATAAGAGTAAAATAATTAATAAGTGTTTGAGCGCTCATGTCAATTACTGCTAGACAAAATGTCGCTATTAGGATATTTTTGAGTCCTCAAAATGAACGCGCTACCACTAGTAAAGAATTGACAACCCGATTGGCGCAGTGGCTAAGCGATTGGCCTGCTGCGGTAAGGGTGTCGGGTTTGATTTCTGCAAGGGACAAAAATGCGATCCGCAGATGTTTTTTCCGGAGTGTCAGTGTTTGTGTATGTGATATTTCGTGGGGCTCGTAGCTATGTGGCTACCCCGTAGATCAGTCGATCTGCGAGGTTAAGCCGTGCTCGCCGCGGTCAGTCTTGTGATGGGTGACCGTTTTCACATGTCGAGACCCCACCGTGCTTTGGAAGGCATGTTAAGCTGTTGGTCCTGCGCCTGATCTCTCTCCGGTCGTGTCGGTCTACCGTCCCATCGAAGTATGAGAGTGAGGGAATAGGGAGTGCACCTGTGTTTGCGCGCATACTTGTGCACTATAATATCTCCTGCGCAGATGGCTAGTCTCAGCTGAGACAGGCCGCCGTGACCGAAATTCGGTCAGGAGGACATTATTATGTGATATTTCATGTTTGTGAAACGCACCCACGATACAGGAGAAATTCCTAGTGTGGGGCGACGTTTTTTTTTAAAGAAAATAAACTACGTAGGATGGCTAGCCGTACAGTGAATAGAGGTGTTAACCGACCGATGAAATCCAAATAGTCTGTAAGCGGCAACCCACACGATCCGTTTCACTGTTGTTCACTTGTGGACCACTTACAGGCTGGTACTATGTTCACATATAAGCCGCTTACCGAAACCTACCGACGCTCAATACGTCTGCGTGGAGACAAGTTGGCTCATAGTTAATGCAGCAGTAATTAAGTATATCTACGTCTTACTAGGAGCGCTAGTTGCTCGTGTTATTGAGAGTTCGTCTGAGGATTAATTAAATTGAAAGCTTTGCACCCCGTTTTATGAAAATTACGGATAGAGGAGTATGATTGTTACACTCACAGTTAATATGATTTAGAGCAGAAACCTTATTTTTTTATTTAATATGTATTAGAAATAAAATAAATGAATGCAAACCACATTTATCTTTTATTTATTTTTTAAATTATCGCCCCACACTAGGAATTTTCCCTGTATCGTGGGTGCGTTTCACAAACATAAAATACCACATACACAAACACCCAGACTCGGGACAATCATGCAGATGTTTGTCCCGAGTCTGGTTGTTTGGATCGCACAAATTTTTGTCCCGTGCGGGAACCGAACCAGCAACCCTTAGCGCAGCAGTCCAATCGCTCAGCCGCTGCGCCAATCAGGTCGTCAATATGCAACACACTACTATGCGTTTGGCACACACACACATTCACTATAATTATATTAATTTGACACATCATTTCATTGACGTAATATATTTTTTATAAATACCACATATTATAAGTATAGTATTTTGTTTATGGTTAAAGTCTATGGTCAATTTCAAAAAGGACAGTATAATTTTTCTGTCTGTAATCTTACTGAATGACAAACATCTAGTTAAATAAAAATAAAAACAATTGAGCGTAGGAAGAATGTGAGATTTAAAAAAAGTTTATTTATTCTTTACATGGAGAAAAAGTGCAGAAAGCTTTAATTTGTATCATAATTAATTAATTACGGTCTATTTTTGGCTACAGCGGGACCGCTAGTTATAATAACAGCTTATAACTGTCCCTAAGAATAATTGTTGAATTCTAAAGAATGCCGTGGTATCCGACCTAGAATTGAGCACCCCCTTTCCTCCTGTGGGTATCGTAAGAGGCGACTAAGGGAAAAACCAGAAGATGGGCAGCAGCGTCTTCTGTAACTTGACCACCAACACTGCGATCCCCAAGCCGCTTGCCAAGCGTGCGTATTATGGCAACCCCCCCACTTAAGGGGGAGGCCTTCGTTTATTAGTGGACGTCTTCCGGCTGATGATAATGTCTAAAGAATACCAAAATCGCGTCATTGTCTGAAAAAAAATTATTACCGTGTTTGTGTAGCATCCGTAAATCCTCGTATGACGTCATCATAGTATAATATGTATTACCTTAAAGTAACTTACAATGTATTTCTTCAGACACAATATTACTTTATAGTTACTGTATTTCTTTCGACACAAAGCCTACCTGCCTGACAGGCTTGAATTGTTTGTAGTTCGTATACCGTACTGCGAGACGTGAACTTACTTATTATAATAAATTAGCTGTAAAATGTGTCACAGTGAGCCGCTGTAAATCTTCCTTAGTTGAGGTAAGGCCTTGGAATTAGCGCCTACGCTAGTGGGATTATAAGTACCATTATATGCACACCAGATGATATTAGTACCATCATAACACTAATACTATAAAGGCGAGAGATTGTGAGTGTGTTTGTTACTTCTTCATGCTCAAACGGCTGGACCGATTTTGATAAAATTTGGTATGGCGTTAGCTGACACCCTGGATTAACACACAGGCTAATTTTTATCTGGATAAAATTCAGTTGATAACACCGCGGGGCGCAGCTATTTTGATAATAAACAAACACGTTTTTATTTTAAACGACATCCCATCCAGCGCTTTAACGGGAAGATACAAACACAGTCACTCCTGTATCGTGGGTTAAAGTTAAAGGTTAGCAGGCTTCAAATATAATACGCACAAACGCCCAGATTCATTTATTTTTCAAATAATACCCGACACTTGGGATTTCTCTTTTATCAGTGCATTTAAAAGATATGAAAATAAAGCATGCACAAACACCCAGCCTCTCGCAGAGACCTGTCTGCGGACACCACAAGCATTGTCCCCTACGGTCACCATTTCCACAACCCATTTTTAATTCTCGCTAAGACCTATTTCATTTTGCGCATGTAAGTTTTATTTTCTCTATGCCTTATTATTTTCTACGCTGTCGTCCGTATTTCTAATGTATTCCTCCTTTCGCAGGTCTGTTGAAGACATTTCTTAAATAAGCAGTACCTTTATACCATTTTACGCCCAATGTTTTATTTTTATAATATTTGTGTGTAGATACTTAAATCGTACATTCATAAATACAATAAAATCAACGACAATGCGTCCCGATTGCAGTCGATAACAGATAGACTTTGTCAAAGGCTTTCCACGAACCATTCAATCACTTACGAGTATGCTTTCCAGTATGATCGATATAGGCGGAACAGGAGGAAAGGGGTCCTCGGACTAGGAACCGTATTTGTGTACCTGCCCTTTACTTCCAATGCTTTCTATGCGTCTCTTTGAATCTATCTGTAGTCCTGTCTTCTATAGACGGACATTCTATTGTATATACTACTGAATTTCGTGTGGGAACAGATTCAGAGTATAGTGTTTGTTGATTTATGACGACTGAAGGTTGTTTGAACCTAACGTAGTCCCCATACATGATCGATGAATTAAAACCATCTGAACAGGTGTACCTAAAGCTTATTACTACTTTATGAAAAGACTGTCGCCATACATTAGCACAGATACAGGCTAGTATTATATCACTAACCGCTGCATTCAGAGACTTAAATAATAATAATTACTTAAACTTTTTTTTTAATCGCTCCACTCTAGAAATTTCTCCTGTATCGTAGGAGCATTTCACAAACACGAAATACCACCTACACAAACACCTAGACTCAGAACAAACATCTGCGGATCGCACAAATGTTTTTCCGGAGCGGGAATTGAAACCGCAACCCTTAACGCAGCAGTCCAATCCCCTGTGCCAATCTGGTCGTCGTCTATACTTATAGATAGTTTAAGTAATCATTAAAAGCAGTTTATGCAGTGATACCTGTACCTGCAAGTACCTCTTTTAAAGCCCAAAAGGATGAAGTACAATTATCAGTTAAGCATTATTACTCTTGCCTCTATTACTTCACCATAAAATGTACTCGTCATCAAACGCTTGATGTAGATCAAAGAGATTTAGAACCCAGGATTAATGGACGTTGTACGGAAGTGGTTGCGATTGGTGGCGAGCTATATGACTGCCAAATGAAAGGAAAAATCGTGCATTACAAGTATTTTCAGTACATGTACATTGTGTATTATGTATAATAGAAGGCTATAAAGCCTTGCAACCTTTTAAAAGAGTATGAATATTCTTTGATATCAAAGAGAGTGTACATTAGTGAAGTGTTCATTTTTTTATTAGCTTTGCGAACTCGTGGTGCGATGGTCGGACTGTATGTATATTTTCATCGCTTGGGGGCTCAGGTTCAGGCAACGATCCGTGAGGGGTTAATGTTATTTATTTTTTATTTAAAAAAAACGTCTCCCCACACTTGGAATTATTCCTGTGTCGTGGGTGCGTTTCACAAACATGAAATATCACATACACAAACACCCAGACTCGGGACAAATAACTGCGGTTCGCACAAATTTTTGCCCCGTGCAGGAATCGAACCTGCAACCTTTAGCGCAGCAGTCCAATCGCTTAGACACTGCACCAATCATGTTGTTATGGAATACGTTCATTTTGTAGATTATTTTGGATTGGACTAATGCTTTGCCTGATTTAATGGCAGTAGGTATGTGTGTGTGCTTTTGAGGATAAAAATTTTTAATAAAAAATTATAACCTCCTTCAAAAAACTCAAAAGTGAAAAATAATATTTTATCACTTCACTTTACATAAGCGAAGTGGAAGTCAGCGCCAAATCCTATGCGTTCGCTTAGTTTATAGTGTTAGCTTTTAAACTATGAACCACGCACGTATGGCAGCATTCTCATAAGTACTATTTTTCTGAATCGCTTAATGGATGTTGGGATTTGGCACCGACTTCTACTTCGCTTATGTAAAGTGAAGTGATAAAATATTATTTTTCACTTTTGAGTTTTTTGAAGGAGGTTATAATTTTTTATTTAAAATTTTTTATTTCACGATTTTTTGGCTTTAGATTCTGCTAATGTGGTTTTGCTATTTGTATGACCATTTAAGCGATTTAAATTTTGTTTTGTGAAATGGGTATTTAGTGAAATATAATAAACCACACGACGATAGATCGTTGCAGGAAATGAAAAGACTACGAAATCTGTCTTCCGATATTGAAGGTAGATAAGTAAGTCAGTAGTACATAAGTAAGTCATAATAAACCTTTTATTTACGAGGCAAAATTATCCAATGAGTCCTCCCACCCTGGGTGGAGGGACTGTCAGACTTGTACTGACAGTCATACTACTGTAATACTCATCCACAGTGTTCCTTCAATAGCCCTTTACGTTCCAGGGTCACGGTTACCCAGGGACAGTACCGCGATCACGGATCAGCTTACGTAATTAGGACGCATGAAATTTGAAGAGTTTTGTTCTTATAACCGAATATCTCATCAGAACAAACATCTAATTATTTTTCAGTATTGCGTTTTTTTTGTAAAACGTTGTAAGTGACCTTAAACATTTTTTTTTTCGAAATTGTTTTTATAACCTTTGTAGTGAGTACAGGCGTGATATTATGTTGTGTGATGGCGTAAACAATGCTTAGATATGCTATAGCAACAATCGCGGTTAATCTGCTGTTATTTATTGAAGAGTTCCCCCGATTTCTACAAGATCCCATCATCAGGTATTGAAATGGTGACAATGGGACCACACGGGAAGCACCAGCTTTCAAATAAAAAAAGAATCATGAAAATCGGTTCACCCAGTCGCAAGTTATGAGGGAACAAACATAAAAAAAAAAAAAAAAAAAAAAAAATACAGTCGAATTGATAACCTCCTCCTTTTTTTGAAGTCGGTTAAAAATAGTTAAACGTATGCAATTAATTGGTAATTTGAGCAAGCTTGGTCATGCAATTACAGACCTTGTCGGAAATAAACAGTGATCGGTGATGACTGCCTCGTTGGTCTAGTGGTCGCTAAGCGCGACTGCTGAGCAAGAGGTCCTGGGTTCAAACCCCGGGTCGGGCAAAGTGTTACTGAATTTTCCATTAGGTAATTCTCAGTAGCAGCACAGAGTCTGGATTTGTGCCCGGTTGATGGCAATAGGCTCGCCCCCTATTACATTGGGACTTACAAAATAACTGGCGAAATGTTGGTGTACTATATGTACACCTCTGCCTACCCCTTCGGGGAATACAGGCGTGATGATTTTTTGTATAAACAGTGAACGGCAATAGTCTGGTTACGTTCACACGAGTAAAAAAATTTATCAGAAAAATGTACGAGTTTGTGTATTGTAGTCCCATGATTAATAAAATCATGTCTACTTATCCCTCTTAGCAATAATAAGCATGATAATATACAAGTTAGATACAACATCGAATATTTTCAAAGTTCAGAATGCTACATAAAATCTGTATTCCATAAATTTATCAGTCCTAAGACTCAAACATTCAAATCTAAGTTAAATTAAGTGTGGTTGTCTGTGGTCAAGTTAAATCCTGGCTGGATGTCTGAGTGTTTGAGAGCGACCCTGACGTGTAGGATAAGCGCAACAAATGTCAGACATGTGGTACTCCTGATGCTGTGATGAGCGGAGCGGAATCGAACGTATAATCGCTCTAACCACCGCACTCAGAGACGTTAATGATTATTTAAACTGTCACTAAGTAAGGATTTCACAAAGAAAACCTTTACTTCGTGATTGTTTAAGTAATCATTTGATGTTTCTGATTTCGGCGGTAAGGTCGACTGGTAGAAAATGCCTAAGGCAATGAATGATATTTCAAAAAAGTACAGATATGTTACTAGCACGCTCTTTTTGAAGACTCGAACAGGGATCAATTGTAGTGTTTCGTAGTACAATTGTTGTACGTTTCAACATAAGACTAGTGCAGTTCGGACTCAAGAGTTAGGAACACGTTTCTCATTCATTCTGTTAGCATTCGTTGACATATCGTTGGCCTAAGGCATTAAGGCTTTATCCCTCTTACTAAAAACGATGCTAAACAGTGTTTTAAGTTAACCATATCTTAAGTCTATTGACATCCTATTCTCTGACATGCAAACGACAGTGACAAGTTTAATTTGATCAATTGTTCAACATTAACAATTTTTTATGTAAGGGGGTTATTTTTGTTTTTGTGTAAAAAGAATAAATAAATAAAGAGGAGATAGAAGTTTTTCCTTAAGACTACCTCGTTGGTCTAGTGGTCGCTAAGCGCGACTGCTGAGTATGAGGTCCTGAGTTCGAATCCCGGGTCGGACAAAGTGTTACTGAGATTTTTCATTAGGTAATTCACAGTAGCAACACGGAGTCTGGATTTGTGGTTTGTGGTATCTGGTTGATGGCAATAAGCTCGCCCCCTATTACATTGGGACCTATAACATAACTGGCGAGATGAGGGTGTTACTATACACCTCTACCTACCCCTTCGTGGAATACGGGCGTGATGTTATATATATAGAAGTTTTTCCTTATACCAGGAGTTTTTAAACACACATTTGGCAGCTTACTGTGACTGCCAGTATTATGCAAACCTATTGCCAATCTCTAGTTTCTCACCGAATGTATCTTTAAGATTCATATTCCAGGCAAAAGTGTGTAGTTGTTCCTAAAGCGTCTACCCGCGCATCCATCCATTGTGAAAGATAAGTTCGCTCCCGTAATCTCTGTTAAAGATTTTTCTGAAGTGGAAGCCTAGCGCAATTCAATAGGGCCGTGTGCAATATAAGTATAAGTAAAACATAGATTAGAATGGGTATGGGACATTAGATTAGATGTATAGGATATAGGTTTTTTTAAAGTATAAGTTCTAATATATGTCGCAGCGTCAGCACAGTGCTGCCCCCTATGGTGCCCGAATTAATTGTGAAATCGCCATCTATCGGATTAAGTGTCCAACTACAAATCGGAACGTACAGCGATTTACTTGGGTAAGGTCGATACAGTGATGGCAACACTAGTGAATCTGTCATTTGACATTATATGCAGCAGTGCACTGCAGGGAGGGTTTTTTTTTGGGTTGTCTGAACGAACAGACATATTTCGGAGTACCAGTGCCACGCTACGTCGAACTTGCCGCGTTACCGATTATGCGCTGTGTGATCGTTGATTATATTGTGATTAAATAGACACGTGTGGTTGCTAACGAGACTTTTATTTCGTGGCTATCGCGATAACTAAGCCTTGTGGCATCCCTCCGTTATATATTTACAATGATTTGACTAAGTGGTACCAACCTACGATTTGAAGAGAAAAGTAGGCACTAAAATGTCCATGCCTATGGCATTCATAAATATTATGATGTGAGGCAAAATATAAGTGTGCAATCTCCTGATGAAGGTAAACACTGCTGCCTACCATTTCGGGGAAAGTGAGCGTGATGAGCGATAGGTGGAACTGTACAACCGTTTATTCGAATTCCCGTAAGTGGGGGGGGGTGTTCATTGACACTTTTTCATAACTTTGTCTTGTTATTTACTTCTTTTATAAGTTATTTACTTCTAAGTACACAAGTACACACTAAGTACAAGGAAAAGTCATAGAAATATTTCGATTACGGGCTATACGTTCTAACATGATTGTATACAATTAATTAAACAGTGGTGTGGGAGCAGAGAAAAAAAAACAAAGAAACGCGTTTCTCCGAATTTAATGAAGTCGGAGTAACGTAAATCTGGTTTACGTAAAGTATTTATGTCTCATAATAATATTACATCCATTAATTTGCATGAGAAACACGAGATTAAAATTTATAATAACACAGTGTATTAACAAGTTCTGGCACGAAATGACACATCACTGATCACTGGGCACGACGGTAAGATTCAATTACAAGGCACACACACAACCACAATACATTTAATTTGTTTAAAATAATATAAGCACTCATTATCAGAAATCATTCATATTGTTATAAGCATCAATGTAATTAACGTATTTCAACGTTTTTTTTCCATTCCATACTCGGTGCATCTACCACTGTTCGTGTTCAACTCTGCATCACCCTAAGATTGATTGGTAGAAAATGCCGTTTGGCATTAAGTCCGCCCTTGTGCTAAAATGTCCATCAGATATTAATAAATAAATAAAATAGACCGCAACCACTACACCAAAGAGGCAGAAACTAAAAAAAACCGGCCAAGTGCGAGTCGGACTCGCGCACGAAGGGTTCCGTACCATCATCTATAAAAACGGCAAAACAAATCGCGTTTATTGTATGGGAGCAGCCCAAAATATTTTTTTTAGTATTTGTTGTTATAGCGGCTACAGAAATGCATCATTTGTGAAAATTTCAACTATCAAGCTACAAGGTGACAGACAGCGAAGTTTTAGTAGTAGGGTCCCGTTTTTACCCTTTGGGTACGGAACCCTAAAAATGTAATATAACGGCTGAATCTCGACCTCTGTGCGTCCTCTAGTAGTTATATTTGTATGAATGAATCTTCCTCGCTCCACTTAACACGCAATCCTCGCCTTATCATGTAGATACAAGGGCCACACTAAGTCTGTACAAACGACATGGCATTTGTAACTCCCCCGAACTAAATACTTAGGATTCTAACATCAAATGTGCTGGTTAATGGGCCGCCATTTGTCTTGAGTGAGGGGCCGACTTAGATGTGCGGTAGACTGACGGATACGGAAAGAAAAAAGTACTGTGTACAGTGTGAAAGAAATACTGTGAAGCGTTAGGTTATTTATCAGACTTCATCAACATTTTGCCGTAATATAAAAGCTTATTAAATATTATATGATACAATTTATTGATTTACTTACCCTATTTTGGTACCACTGCCTCGTTGGTCTAGTGGTCGCTAAGCGCGACTGCTGAGCAAGAGGTCCTGGGTTCAAATCCCGGGTCGGGCAAAGTGTTACTGAGTTTGCCATTAGGTAATTCTTAGTAGCAGCACGGAGTCTGGATTTGTGCCCGGTTGATGGCAATAGGCTCGCCACGCCACATTGGGACTTACAACATAACTGGCAAAATGTGGGTGTACTATATGTACACCTCTGCCTACCCCTTCGAGGAATACAGGCGTGATGTTATGTTATGTTTATTTTGGTACCATTTGGTCATGTCATAGGTATGAGTCACTTCATATGATGGACACGAGCCGGACTTGAACCTGCGACCTTCGCCGTACCATGGCGCAGCTCTGCAAACTGAGCTATCGGGTCGCTGCTTGCGACCATCGAATTTCAAGTTCCCTTTTTGCATATACATGTAATAAAACACGGCTTGGCGTAAAAACTACTAAATAGAATCCGCCCATACTTATTAGCTAATATATTAAAAACAATTTTAAAATAATTTTGCTGTTTCCGAATGTCCACGCGGACGGAGTCGCGGGCACAGCTAGTATCTAATAAATAACTATGTGAAAATTCATTTGCTATTTTATTCGAGAAGCTTTAGAAGTCCATTTACGCGAAACTTTAATCACTTGCCTGGACGAACCCAACCCCTCCCCCCTCCACAAAAAATCTGGGTACGTGCTTTATAGGTATTACAGAAGAAAAGAGAGAATATTTTACCATCAAAATTTTATAATTTTTGTGAATATAAAATCGTGTTTTACTGTGGCGCGTCATATTGACTGGCCTGTTGGTCTAGTACAGTGATTCCCAAAGTGGTCCAGGTGGACCCCCAGGGGTCCACGGGAGCCTTGCTGGGGGTCTACGTAGGCGTCAATAAAAAATGGGGGTCCATAAGATGTTAATAGGGGTCCACGAAAATTTATCTGCATATAGTTTTTATAAGGGCCTACCTATATTGTTTTAAGTACCTAACTAAGCAGATAACATTTTAATCTGGCAAGCGACTCTTACTTGTCCAAACTTGCGTATTCGATATTACAATTTCGTGTACAGACTTGCAAAGCGCAATCCGTCCGACAATGCTTAGTGCTTGTTTAGACATGATCTTGATCAAGACTATAAATACTCGATGCCAAAGGCATGCTCATTTATTTGTTTCCGGAATTTCGAAAAAGAAGGTGTGAGAAAATTTATATTAGTGTTCCTAGTGCCGGAGAAAAGTAAGTACGTACCTTTTTTTTGTTGTACCTAGTTCTTAAGTATTTTGTTTCGTGTACTGGTCGGTTGATAACAAATGCTTGTATACAATGTGTCCTAGGGATAAGTGACCGCCCGGCGTATTTAGAATATTTGTACAAAATTAAATTAAGTAAAGACGCGTGACGTGCTGCAGTTTTTTTACGATATTTCCTAAGTTTGTTCATCTTTTTCCATTATTTTTGTTTACTGACTAGCCGACATCATAATTTATCAATTAAAATCATTAGACAAAACTAAAATGTAGTAAAAAAATTACTTATATAAAATCACTAAGGCCGCTAAGTCACAAATGTAAATATAATTATTAATGATTTCGTACAAATATTCAAAAAACGCCGGGCGGTCTTATCGCTCGGACACATTGTATATAGCTAACTTAGTAACTTACAGATATTTTAATTGTCCTCTTTCGATTTGAAGACAAACACAGCACGTTTTATTCAATTGTT
The DNA here is from genome assembly GCA_905340225.1 of Abrostola tripartita. NCBI lineage: Eukaryota > Metazoa > Arthropoda > Insecta > Lepidoptera > Noctuidae > Abrostola > Abrostola tripartita. The sequence goes on from HG996486.1 coordinate 20,130,554, forward strand.
TTTTCACGAGAGGACTGCCTCTCTAAAAAGGCCGAAAAATCAATATTGCAGAGCAATTACTGTTTTATAAAACTACTAGCGCGTGAACTCATTGATTTAATGAAATTTTAGTTATTGTTTTTATGGTCACTTTTTTGGTCAATTTGGGATTTCGACTTTTATTTTTTCCTACACAAATATGATCAATATTCGATACTGAGTAAACTAATTTTTATTTCTACTATTAAAAAATTGTGGTAAATTAGGTATTTAACATTGATATCGCTTCGTGAAAAAGTCTGTACTTGTCTTAGCGGTTTATTAGTTGGTCCCTTTACAAGCCGTAATACTTTTTCAATATAATGATAATCATAATAATATAAAGCTGACAAAGGCTGCGTTGTGCTACCTATATTCAAATAAAAACTTGGTTACTATAACATTTTTTTTTACAGGGAAGGTAACTGATACAAAACATGGCTACAGCAAAGAAAAAATGTCGACAATACAGTGTCGATTATTTGAAATATGGTTTTGTTCCATCAGAGGCAGATAAACACTTGCCCATGTGCCTAATATGCAATAAAGTTTTAAGCAATGACTCTATGAAACCATCAAAGCTCGAAGATCATCTAAAAAGGTGTCATACTGATAAAATGGGTAAAGATTTAAAATATTTTCAAACATTGAAGGAAAAATATGAAAAGAGACCCACCATGCACAGCATGTTCGCTTCAACATCTCAAAGTAACGATGATGGCTTGCGGGCATCTTACAATATCTCATTACTAATAGCAAAATCTGGAAAACCGCACACTATCGGAGAACAATTAATTTTACCCGCTGTTGAAGAGGTTTTAAAAACTGTTTTGCACAAATCTCCATTTGACGTACTAAAAAGAATTCCATTAAGTAACAATACTGTACAAAGACGCATTGATGAAATGAGCTCTGACATCGAAAGTTTTTTGTGCAATCATCTGCAAAAAAGTCATTTTTCTATACAACTGGACGAGTCAACGTTACCCGGTAATGAAGCATTATTATTAGCATATGTCCGATTTATCATGGAGGAAGAAATTCACGAAGAATTGCTATTTGCCAGAACTTTGGAGACTGACACTAAAGGCGAATCAATATTTAATGTCCTGAGTAATTTTTTTACGGAAAAATCGATTCCATTTACAAACATTATTTCAGTGGCAACAGACGGAGCTCCTGCAATGGTAGGGCGATATCGTGGGTTTATAAGTCATCTCAAAAGAATTATACCAGGACTTACAGCTATTCATTGCGTAATCCACCGACAACATCTTGTGGCGAAACATTTAAGTGACAGGTTGAACCAATCTCTTCATTTTATAATAAACGCTGTCAACAAAATTAGAAGCAATGCATTGAATACGCGTTTATTTGCTCAATTGTGCGACGAAAATGACGAAGACTTCCAACGACTGCTCTTACATACTGAAGTACGCTGGTTGTCGAAAGGTGCATGCTTAACGAGATTTTACTCTGTTTTCGATTCCGTATTAGAGTTCTTAGAAAGTAGAGATCCAGATTTAAAAGAAAACTTGATCAAATTCAAAGGAGACATTGCGTATTTGACAGATTTGTTTAAAAAATTTAATGATATTAACTTGCAGTTACAAGGGGACAGCCTGAATTTAATAAAAACAAAGGGGATAATTTCGGCTTTTCTTGGGAAATTGAAATTTATGAAGCAAAACATTAGTCGGCGCGAATTATCTCAATTTCCAAACTTGTCGCAGGTAGAAACTATTGATGAGGATATCCATACCTACAGTCAACATTTAAGTGCCCTGCATGATGACTTCAAAACCAGGTTTGAAGATATGCTGACGATGGATATACCACCATGGATCGTAAATCCATTTGATGAAACTGAAGTGGCCAATGTATTATTACAAGAGGAGCTGCTTGAGCTAAGCACCAATGAGGAGCTGAAGGTGAAATTTAGAAAAGGCTACCAAACATTTTGGCTGCAAGCAGAAATACACGAAAAATATCCTGGACTGTGGGAAATCGCAAGGAAATTTTTGATAGCTTTTCCCTCATCATACCTTGTCGAAAGAAGTTTTAGTGCCGTTACAAACCTCTTAACAAAAAAAAGGAGCAAACTAAACATCACAGAGCGGGGGGATTTGCGGTTATTGCTCACAAAAATAAAGCCAAACATTGATCGTTTGCTGACACTCCATCAAATACATCCTTCCCATTAATTAAAATTATGTCCACAACCTATAAGTATTACCTTATTATTATTTTTTTGTAATTCTTTTCTTTTAATTAATAAAATGTTATAAAATGTACCATTTTTCGTTTTTATTTAAAATTTAAAATTTTAACCTATCAGAATATAGGGACGGAACTCAGAAGCGACACAATTTTTATTTTTTGTCGACTTTAACAATGTGGTAGGAATGTAGCAGCAGGGGGTCCACCGACACCAGTTTAATTTTGAAAGTGGTGCACGAGAAAAATAAGTTTGGGAACTACTGGTCTAGTAGTTAGTGACCCTGACTGCTAAACCGAAGGTGGTGGGTTCGGTTCCCACCCAGGACAAATCTTTGTGTGACGGGCATAATCATTTGTTCTGTGTCTGGGAGTAATTTATCTATATTATGTATGTATTTAGAAATATATAAGTATGTTTATCAGTTGTCTGGTTGCCATAATACAGGCTCTGCCTAGTTTGGGATCAGATGACCGTGAGTGAGTTGTCCCAAGATATTATTATATTATTATTTAGTTTTATGTCTTTCTTTTCTTCACAAGTTCGAGAATATTGAAAGGTTTCTGTATCTTTGTTATGTAATTGTAAATTGAGGATGTAACAGCCGCTGTGGCAAAGCAATCGGACTGCTGAGGGTGTTTGTGTATGGTGATGTCATGTTTGTAAAAAAAGCACCTACGATACAGGAGAAATTCGAAGTATAGAGCGAACATAATATATATAAAGAGACGAAAATTACGTGTCGCCTATTAGTGGCCTAAGATATACGATGCTCGACTGCTAAAGACGATTACAAAAAGCCCAGCCTCATAATATTTCACGAACAGACACTTACCACGACATCCCCCATTTCCTTATATAATATAAAACTCAGCGGATGGGAAATAGCAGAAAATTCAATTTTGCTACAACAAAAGAAAAAAGGTCACAATTAAAATAGCCTGAAAGAAATTCACTTTACAGTTAACAAAGTGAATATTTGGATTAAAAGGAGGCTGAGAAGTTTACCTTCTTGTTCTGAAGATTTAATGAGAACATCTTAGATGTTAGTCTGTTGATAATACGCGGATACTGAGGGGGTTAATCAGGCCGTGGAAGGACGAATTTGGAAGACAATTTACTGGGAAATAAGATAAAAACGTTGACGAACGCATTTTAGAGTTATATAGACCATAATATACACACCTACATATTATGTAGGTGTGTAGATAGGTGCAGGCATATCGATGGGCTCTCTTTATGCTGTATGCGTAATTAACAATTGTGCCTAATTTGTTTTGTTTACAACGCACTGCGTGTTCATGCTTATGTATTTATAAATGGAACCATGGATTTCGAAACCATCTTAAATAAAAAAAAACTCGCACCGTCAAATCAATTGATGCGTAGGTACTTACCGTATTAACCAGACAATTTGAATACATTACTAGCCTTGACGGTACAAAAAGACACTATTATTAAAACATCGATTGTTAACCTAAAATCTAAATTAATTTTGAGACGCCCCAACCGGAGCAATCTTCAAATTGGCGAAATACAAATTTAAGTGAGGATACTTGCGTTAATCCACAAAGCCTGTTGAGTGTCAATCAATGGTGTAAAGGCCATGGTGTTAAAGCTTGTCCCGACCCCATGCAATTCACTATCCTTAAAGAATAAGACCCTACAGGGATATCCTTTAAACTCAGCATTCATCCGACAGTTTGCGAAAATGTTGACTATCTTTACGTTGTGACTCGATTTATTATACTTTTATTTGAATTGTCCTTCCTATTTTATTTACACCGATTCTTTTTTTTTATTCTTGTAATGACTGTCCAGGGCTTGGGCGTATAGGCCGTGCAAGTAGTAAGCCTGCTCTAGTGATGAAACTTTAGGGAGTCCGATTCACCCTGGAAGGTCATCCTTGCTTATCCTTGACTACGCAATTTCTACACAACGTCATGCATCATACAAACTTCTATATAAAATTGGAAGAACGCCTATTTTCCTTAAACACATATTATAAGTAATATCTTAACCACTCAGTCAGCAGGTAGCGTGCCGGATGGCCTACGGTGCAGCTTACAATAAAAGAGCATCGTCACCTGTGGAAGCTGTTTTGAGAATTACACCGTCTCTTGCCCGATTTGGAAATTGCTACCCTATATATAATATAAATACGGTCTAAAGACCTGAAATCGTGTTTAACATCTATTACCAGTTCAGTAAACTGTTAATTATAATTACATTACGTGTTGTCTTTCTCTTGTATACGGTCTAGCTCAAGGGATATCACAAGGTCGGCGATGAAACGAATTCCCCGAAAAAGCCTGTTCACTCGTGCATTGAAATTACTAAGAACATTATCTCCAGTCTTTGTAATATGTATTTCTTTGAATTTTGTCTTTAGGTTTTTGTGAAGGAGCTGATTGCGTCTTTTCTGGCATCGATATGTAAATTTGTATACTATTAGTACCTACAAAGTCAATGTATGTATACATAGATGTATTATTTCCATCAGCTATTTAAGTACGTCCACTATTAAATCTGTCTATTTATTTAATCATGACTAAAACTATCTATTTAATTCTACCTTGCAAGAAACAAATTTAATTAAGGTTCCTTTCCACTATCAATATTTGCCATCATTACCATGAGAAGACACAAGCTCTCTGTCTTCAAGTCTCATAATCTTTGGTTTCTGACAGCCACAAAGTCACCACTCATACATACCTACTATTTCATGGTAATAAATTATTATTCTCTTCTCCTCCCTGTCCTATAGATATAACAATACGTATTTTTGTGCCTCCCCTTTCCCCTTCGCCCATTTGACAAATGAGGTGTTATTCCATTTATACGAAGCTATGTATATTATAATAATATTACGCTGGTACGAATTTTAAATGTACGAAAATTTTTTCAGCGACCGCTACTTGAACAAACCTTAGATTGTAATATGAAAGTTGATGTATTAAATTATATCAGCAACAAACCTAGGTAATAATTTGTGCTAATGTATGCAAAATGCAAGTGTATAGTAGTATCAACACGGTCTAAACTCGAAATAACATCATCAGAAGTGAGACAGGAAGGGAAGGTAACTGAAGAAGAGTGAGTTTCCAACTAAGTAATGGTCCCTTAGAATATTTATTCTCGTATTAGAAATTTCATTACAAAAATAAAGAAGCTACTTTTGCAGAGCATTGAACCGAAAATGACATCTATTGCACTTGTATTAAAACAAATCAGAGCTGCAATAAACAGTTGTTATTGTAACAATATATTGCTTTTAATACCATCCTTATGACTACGGCTTAAAAAAATCGGCTAACTTAAATAAAAATAGGTTGGTAAAAATGTTAGTTACAAAACGAGTCTAGAGAAATAGATACTTCGTATATTTTAAAGAAGACTTCCAGAACGCTTCGCCTTATGGAATCATTAAAAATGCAATCACAATTTTAAAATTGCTGTCTTCTCAAAGCTATGGCTTTATAGTAGAGGTAAGGAAATAGGTTTTCGCTCCTACTTTTATTAGCCGTGATCGTCTTACTGCAGGACAATGGCCTCCCTTTCCTTCCTACGGTAGGCTACGGTTGTCCACGTATTGTTATAGGAGTCAACCTCGTCCCGCCACCATCTTTCGAGCCTACCATGACGCCGTTTTAAATGGTGTCACATGACACATGGTGGCTCCTATTATCACCTTTAATCCTATTGCAAAATTGTACTTTACTCGAGGTAGTTTGGTTAGCGCTCTTCCGTTGTTCCGAGTGTAGGCTAAATTAGTTAACGCAGTAGCTGAATACATACATATACCCTTTTATAGGGGCTCCTGCACTTAATCTGGGTTTAGAGAAAATGAGATTAAGAAATTCGATGAAAGTTTGTGGGTGTACCATACTGCTTCGTTTTACCTTTAGGAATTTAATAAAATTACCGTCGCAAATCGTAATACAATCTCCTTCTGAACTGCAAATTGCATAAAAGCCCTACCTAGAAGTCGGTAATTAAATTAAAGGTCTTTTAACGTACATTCATAGAATACGTACAGATGTCGCTGTATATTTGTATTATGTTTTGTATTGAAAGATTACATATGCAAAATATCAAAGTGAATAGCTATTAGTTTCCATTATTAAATGAATGCTATTATATTATATATTATTCGTGAATGTCGTTCAATAAGAAATTATGAGCTTACTCTAGAGATCGGATGAATTCGATGCTACTCCGAATTGCGAGCCTGAATTCATTTGGGTCGGACGAAAAGAATTATTGGGATTTCAAAGAAAATATTCGAATACAGACCACGATCGGACTGGAATTGAAAGCGCATTGTTGTACAATATCCGATATATTGCAGTTTAATAATAACATTTTCTTCTTAATTCATTTTATTGATGACCTAATTGAAGTGGTTTCAGTGGTTGATTTAAGTAACGAAATAATATTTCAAGTGGTTTGATTACCTCGTTTGGTTCCATGCTGCGTGACTGAATAATTATTGGGTTCAATTCTCGGGTTTATCGGTGTTACTTGGTTTTGCAATTCATTTTCAGTAACATCACGGACTCTGGATTTAAGCGATTCATGTGTAGACTATACACCAAACCTAACTCTTCAATTTACACAGTCGTGGTTTTAATTTGATATTTTCAGTGCGTTTCTAGTTAGCTAGCTGTGGATAATATTTAATTTTTAGAATTATTTTTTCTATTAAATTAAATGTCCATTAAACCAGCACAAAATCGTGACTGTGAATAGCTAACACTAATAAAGACAAAATTAAGTGTCTATCCAATCCACCCGACCCCTTTACTTTTGTTTAATTTGGTTCTTTTGCTTATCTCCCTTCTACAGAAAAAACTAAATTAAACGGTTCAGCGATCGCTAGCGAGAGCCGTAACTGGAATGAATCAAATAACAGACAACACTGATATTGAAACAAGGTACAGTGTGTATTTAGTCAGACTGTTGGTACCTAAGGCAAACCAAACGAACGAGGAAAAACGGGCTAATAATACTCAGTCGGTAGAATGAAATCAATAAGGTTTTAACTTACAATCATATTTTTTACAACGCGCATGAATATACTTTCTTTTAACTTTTGCGTTGCATGATAATAAGAAAGAGTCTGCTTACGAACACGGCTGGTGCAACCTGATCAAAACGTTCAACCAATAAAGGTAAATGCATGAGATCGCATTTATTCCCGTAACGTCATTTTATTATAAACATTGGATGTGACCCTTAGTACGTCCGGCACTGCCTTGGCGACCATCCTCGTAGACTGGTTTAGAAGATAATTTTAATAATAAGCCCAAAACACCAAATGCAGAGAGTTATGTTACAACATCTGAGTCTATGCTTTACATCCCAACTAAAAGTTCTACAACTCCCTTTATTATAGGAAACATGAATATTGCAGCGGTTATAATTTCGCCACTAGATAGAACTGTACATTTTTAATTGAATTATAAAGGCTGTGTTGTCATGCCTGAGATTAAGGAAACGAGCAAGGTAAGGATAGGATATAATGCTCAATTATTACGTACATATTAAGTGTTCACTAACTTGTTTTATTATTTCTGTTGACTTGGTGACTCAGCTCGTACCTTTTTACACTATTCTCTAGTCCATGCGACATATTGTTATTTCAAGTCTAGTTTACATTATGCCTCTATATATTTAGGGCATTTTTGTAGGTGTAGATACCTTAGGATAAACACTCAACAACAGCATTGAAAATACTAATCGATAAAAAAATGTTTATACAACATTGAAGTCTATTTGGATGATATCATTATTTCGACGACTTGTTAAGTTGTTAGGTGAAATTTAAATGAAGTGCAATTATTGATAACGATTAAAAACCTTATAACCAACATGTACAAAAACGAAGTTTTGTTTTTAATTGGTGATATTTGTTTAATCTCACATTTAATTTGTTATTTATGTGTTACTCGAACCAAGCAATAAGACCATTAAAAATATGGGATAATATTAATTTTTTCTATATATTTGGCGTATCAAAAGAAAAATATTATACACTGACGAATGTTTTGTTTATACATGAAAGCATTCGACATTACTGTCTTACTTTTCCTCCTCCTGTAATTGATACTTAAAGGCTCTTCAATTTTCGATGTACCGGAATATAACGAGGAAGCTGTTGTGGCAAAAATAATACGCTCCGTTCCTAAGAGAATATCTAAAGAATTAAGGAAAGAACATAACATCACGCCTCTATTCCCCGAAGTGGTAGGTAGAGTGTACGTAAAGTGCACCCACAATTTGCCAATTATTTTATAGGTCCTATTTATTGACCCTATTGCCATTAACCGGGCACAAATCCAGAATCCGAAAAGTAGCTTATGGAAAAGCCCAGTAACACTTTTCGTAGTCGAACCAAGGACCTCATACTCAGTAGTCGCGCTTAGCAATCACTAGACCAACGAAAATACGAACTAGTCTTTAGGAAAAACAAAGAACAAAATGGATATAAAGCGTTCGTAACAGAAGGACTAACAGTAGTCACACTGGCCCTACAGTTAAAAAATGCCCGCGGCATACAATGAAGCAAAAAACATAAAAAATAGTCCGACTATGTCTGCAATTGTTTGCCTTCTCTTATATCATAGGCAAAATGCTTTGCTTCACAATTTTTGGAGTTGAAACTGGACCCAATCGATACTTAATTTGATAACTTTACAAAAGAGAATATTAAAAAACGCTGGCAATTCAAATATTCCTACAAAAGCAAACTATGTTTAAAAGCAATACTAGCAAACTTAACAACCAATTTTGTTATACTGCAGATGCCATATCTATTTTTCTGTAATCCGAGGAAGCCTTGTCCCTCGTACAATATAGTAGCAATTAATTCTCCGCCGTTGCGAGCTCTCGGCTACGCGATACTTTTTAGATTTATTAAGTAACACACTTCATGACGCTAGGATACATTTTAAGTAGAAACATTTTTATTCGAGAATACCGTATTAAATATTTAACGTATTAAAGCTGATTCGTTGGTTTAGTGATTGTATAGTGCGACTGAGGCGCGTGAGATCTAATGTTTAAACGCAGTTTTTCCAATTGGTAATTTCACTAGCAGCGCGGAATCTAGATTTGTACTCTGTTTATAATGACCTCGCTTATAGGGGTATTACGTAATTGGGGAAGTGGTTGTACTTTTCTCCTTTGATCTCTACGGGGAATACAATCATGACGTAATGTAATGTTTATTTGAATTGAAGATGTTTTTTTAGTGTCTGGCTCTTCAGAGCCTCGTTAAGAGAGTCTTGTGTGCTTAACCAAACAAACAGCAGGAGCTGATGAGCCTCTAATCAGGCTTTAAATACATAAAATGGCCTCGAACTCAAGTACGACTTGACTGAACACGTTTGCTGTATACACTTTCGGTGAGGTTTGGGAAGACACAGTATTGAACAAGGTTAAGATGATACATGCTAGTATAATATTATGAACTATACTTAACCCTTTACCCGTGAATATGCATAGTTATAGGCAGTAAAGACTAAAAAGATTTTTTTTGTAAAAACATTGTATAAAACAGAAAATCTTAACCGTCCGACGCATCTTGGACGACTTCGACGCATTAAGCTCCGCTTCCAACCGTATGATAGAGGAAAAAGCTGAATTAAAAGATTAAGTCATTCCACCACCACTTTCTCCCTCTCTACCACTCCCCACGTTTCTTTGCCAGCCTCATCTACGCGTAGGTTCCACTTACGATGCCCTATTCCACCTACACTCTTGATATTGTAATCAGGAAACCGCTTTATTATTTCCCTAAGGCCACTTTCTACAGAAAACATCTAGTGGGGTTATTTTTCACGTACTCATTGATCCAGATAAAAACATCACATAATATAACATCACGCCTGTATTCCCCGAAGGGGTAGGCAGAGGTGAACATATAGTACACCCACATTTCGCCAGTTATGTTGTAAGTCCCAATGTAATAGGGGGCGAGCCTATTGCCATCAACCGGGCACAAATCCAGACTCCGTGCTGCTGAGAATTACCTAATGGAAAACTCAGTTACATTTTGCCCGACCCGGGATTTGAACCCAGGAGCTCTTGCTCAGCAGTCGCGCTTAGCGACCACTAGACCAACGAGGCAGTCAATAATGATCCAGATAGATAGTATTATTATCTCTTTTTTACGTTATGATTCATCCTGTTTTGTCTCTTCGGTTTAAAACGCAAAAGGAGACAAATAAAACACATTTCAAGGCAACACCTTCGTAAATAAACCCTTAATACAAAAACAATTGTCACTCGGCAAAGATCACGGTGGCACTAAATCTGCCAACTAAATCAACTACATGCGATCACGTAGTGTTGGGGCGGGGCAAGTTACTAGGGGTGACTGAAGACGTGCTGTTTGCGTTCCCAGATAAAAAAGAGTTGGTATTGAGTTACGAAAAAGCTAGGGAAACAGTTTGACAGGCTTTGACGGGGTCGGAATGACAATGTGAATCGACACGCATTTTCCAAAAAGTTTGGGACATACTGAAGCTTTTACAAGGTGTAAAAACTTTAAAAAAAGAAGAGAGATAGATAGATAGAAATATAAATCCGTGGTATTCCTACCTACTGCTGAGAAAATATGTGTTGCCTGTATGTAAGTAAAAATATAAACATATTGCCATTTTATAAAGCGCTACCTCAAAACCCTGTAATACATTTTCCCACGGTAAAATCACTAACACTTTTTCTACTCTGGAAAATCTAATCCTAACTTCACCTGGATTTAACGCAGTTATTTCCGCTTGGTAACTATGAAAGTCACTTGTTATTTTTGCGATAAAAGCCCGCCAATACAGCTCAAAATGTATGTAACAGGGGCAAACATATTTATAATTACACTGTCATTACCTGCAAAAACCCTGTATGCATATTTTATGAAAACAAATTTTATTGCTACTTATTTAATTTTACGGTTTTAATAAGTAACGGAGCCTGAAAAGTAAACTGTAGTGAAGTTGTCAACGCTGTGATTCAAATCAATATGGTACATATTGTTTCAGATGAATCGAATCAATGAATAAATTTATTTCAAAATGCTTAATGAATTCTCTAGTTGGACCTACATCGAAATAATTGTTAATTGTATCTGTTTCGCCGTCTCTATAAATATTTTAAACCAGGTTTCTTGCAAAGACGAATAAAAGCTGTAGTAATGCCCTCTCGTCCCTAGCAACAGTGGGAGGCCCAACACGCTTGTCCCATAAATTGCATCGATACAAAACAAACTCCTCGAGTATTTCTTCCGATAAAGCGTGAAGTTCGTTTGCACTTGTAATAAAATGCAATGCACTGAAGGCGTGTTCTCTAATTTTATGGAATACGTGCCTTTGGATGTACCAACTGTATTGATATTGGATCTTGTATTTGAACAGCGAAAGGTGTACCATGACTTTATTGAGTGAAAGTTCAATTTTTCCTAAAAGCATCGAAGAATAAATAATTACTAATCTATATTCGTAATATGTAATATGCCCTGTAATATGGGTTGGAAAGGAGCTTATAGTAAAAAAGTACACAGTATTCGTCGGTGAAACTTAATTAGTTTTCCAACGTTTAGGTACTTTTAATAATCGCAGCTTTGTAAAACACGTTAATAAGATTATAGTGCTAAGCTCCGGAAGGTCAGACCTAGGGTACGAGACTGACCTATTTCTCACTAGCTCCAAGAAGCTATCAATTAATCCAATTAGGTAATGCATACTAATCCATAATCGTGCAATCAGTGATATGATCATATTAATAAACTGATCAAATCAATTACTTAGGGCTAATACTCCGGAGTGTTTGCGGAACCCCGCTGACATTCCCTGTCGACGACCAAATCGCATTAATTTCAATTCGATATACATCGCACGTTTAGTTGGGCGTAACGCGGTTTGCGTAACAAGATTGTCCGCCGTATACGAGTGTGTGCGCTCAATGCGATCGGCTCCCGTCAAAGTAATTTACGATGGTAGAGATTGGAATCGCTGGGTTAGTTTTAGGTTTTGTGTTCATAAATTCGCGAATATTGTTTCGTCGAACGAAGTCAAATTCAATAGGAAGTGTTTGTTGGTTTCCAATAGTTTAGGTCTGGTCCTACGATGCATTCGAATATTAATTGTATGGTGTAAAAAGGCACCTAAAGCTAACTTCGCCAATATAGCTTAGAGAGCGATAAAAACAGGATATCATCTATTAACACGAAGCAAGATCACCAATTACTGTGTGCTAAGAACGTGAGGAAACCGGCACACCTGAAAAAATTTTAACGGAGTCTAAAGCCATATCAGAGTTCTACAAGCGGTTTAAACTCTGACACCAAGTTGTTCATCAAACATACGATAAGAGAATAGCAGGACATTTTCCGTTGTAGAAGCGAAAGGCTGATAAGTGCAATGAAGTGCGGCGTCCTGCTTCCACAACGAAACCACACAAAATGAAAACTGTGTGTTAAAACATTCTCGAGTATAATTTTACTTGAAACACAGATTGAAACAACATCAAACTCTACTGATGCAAGAGATGTTAACAATTGAACGTGTGTAGTGCCTTGTAGGGGGAAAGGGATAGGAAGTGGCGCGTATCACGCCGGGAACGACCGGTTCTAGAATGTATTGTGTTAGGGCCACTGAGGAGAGTGACGGATACGCCCGTATCAATCATTCTGCTTAGCTGGTGGAACACAACGGCGTAGGTACAGGGTATATTATGGACGCGGTATGTACAACATCGTACTCATAGAGTCGAGCGTCCCGAGTCTGGGTGTTTGTGTATGTGATGTTTCGTGTTTGTGAAACGCACCCAAAAGACAAGAAAAAGTCCTAGTGTGGGGCGACGATTAAAAAAAGAGGAAATAGTAAACCTCATTCATTTTTTAAAAACACGTCCCCGCACAATGTGTGTTTCTTGTATCGTGGGTGCATTACACAAACATGAAATATCACATTTACAAACAACCAGACTCGGGACAAACATCTGCGGATTACACATTTTTTTGTCCCGTCCGGAAATTGTACCCGCAGCCCTTAGCGCAGCAGTTCAATCGCTTAGCCACTGCGCGAATCAGGTCTTGTGTGTCGACTGTGAGCTTTATTTGTTGCCTCGGCAGTGTGGCTGTTCATATTATGCACAAACGGACCACTGAAGTATTAATCCGGATTAGATAGTAGTATGCAGGATTTCTATGAATCTATGAATGGTAAACAATATATTTTTCCTAGAATATACGTTGAAAATAAAATGTCATTGTTACTAAAAAAGTAATCTAAATCCATTTGAATGTCTCAAGTACCTATTATAAATAAATAACTACCTACTTATAGTACCTACTTGAGAAATTCAAATGGACCAAGATTACTTTTATCATCATCATCAGCCAATGGATGTCCACTGTTGAACAAAGGTCTCCCCCTTTAAAGGGGGGGGGGGGCATAATCCCCACACTTGGCAAGCGGCTTGGGGATCGCAGTATTGGTGGTCAAGTTACAGAAGACGCTGCTGCTCATCTTCTGGGTTTTCCCTCAGTTGTCTCTTACGACACCCACGGGAGGAAAGGGATTGGTCCATTCTAGGCCGGATTCCACACGACTCATTACTTTTATAATCTTCTTAATCTTGTTATTATTTTTATAATAACAACGTGATTTATATCGACATATTCTATAAGCTTTTGAGAAGTAACATAATATTGCGATCAACTTATTGCCTATCTAATAAAATACGCCACGAAATAACATAATAGGAATATTCAGTAAATTCTGTTGTCTGATTCTTAATATTATTCAAAGAACAGGAGGAATCATTCCTTTGGAACAAATTCGATTATTCCGTTCAATTGATAGAGCACACAGATATATGATGTGTTTGAATTGAAAGTTATCGACTCAGCTGATATTGTCTCTTTGAACTTTACTTTGTAAGATAAATTGATCAGCCCTCTTACCACGAACTTTGAAAGCAGGACATTTTCCATTGTAAAAGCGAGACGCCGCACTACACTGCCCGTAGCAGCGTCTTGCTTCTAGAACGGAACTAAAGCTAGGTGTTCTAATCGCTATATAACTATTTATCAATAATAAGCGGTACATTGACGGTATTGTTCACGTCCTAATAGTGTTTCCCATCCCATCCCATATGGAATAAAACAATCATATGCCAATTTTTTTTTTTTTTAAAAAAAACGTCTCCCCACACTAGGAATTTCTCCTGTATCGTGGGTGCGTTTCACAAACATGAAATATCACATACACAAACACCCAGACTCGGGACAAACATCTGTGGATCACACAAATTTTTGTCCCGTGCGGGAATCGAACCCACAACCCCTAGCGCAGCAGTCCAATCGCTTAGCCACTGCGCCAATCAGGGCCAATTATTTATTACACCAATAATTTCCGGATAATCTTAATAGTGCCATCTAGAAAATAGTTCTCACGCAAAAGCGCCATCTATTGGCAAGTAAGCTTTAACAAGAAAAACACAAATGTTGAAATGTTAAAACACACATTGGACAGTAGATAAAGACATTGAATAAATAAACCTAGATAAACACTTTCAGATATAAAACGGATGATAATAATAATTATAATAATTAGGTAATTACTTTAAGTCTCTGAAAACTCCACTTCCTCTTCTTATCGTATGGTTGATGAACAACCTGATGTCAGAGTTTAAACCGCCTGTAGGCCTCTGACATGACTTTACACACCGTTGAAAAATCTCTCAGGTGTGCCGGTTTCCTCACGATGTTTTCCTTCACCGTTATTAGCCACTGATAACTAAAAAACTCCACTTAGATATTCTTCTTTTGTCTACAAATTAAACTAAAAATATAACTCAACAATGTCCTAAACATGCTACAGTAATGGGCCGAAATTAATTGCCACTGTAATACTATATTAAACATAGTCCTCGGTCGATCCCGTTAAATATTATTTTGATAAAACAATAGTATTAGCGAAAATTAATTTGAAAACGGTTCCCAAGTTCAGTGTGTCAATTAATGCCTATCAAATGCAATTAACAAACAATTTCTAATTTAATTTACGTTAGTGATGTTCTTGTTAATATTAAATACAGGTATTAACGCTATATGTGATCTGAATTCAATGACACGTGAGTTACACACTCGGATACAGTTAAGCATAAATCAACTTTAATAGATTATAATAAGGTGCTGTTTCGGATAAATTTGGTGGGAATTTAGGAATTGGGTTATAGAAAAAAAGAAAGGCAAATTGATCGATGTTGATGAAACGTTTTAATTTAAGCCTTGTGATAATTACATGAATAATATTATTAAAAACATAGCTTTAATAATCCTTATTTCAGTATCATGAGTGAGATACTAAACAGATAATATAGAGGACAACAACCAAAGATTGCAGTGCTTGGTTGCTTGCTAGAAAGCACAATTATATAAAAACATTTCGCGCAAAACTCCCACCGAAGCACAAGTAAAACATTTGTCTGCATTTACTGAAACAGCCAACTATTTTGAGAAGCCTAGCCTTACCATACGGATGTAACACAGAAAACCCACTCCGTGCAATGTGCGAACTGGCTCACTAATTGCAACGATCTATATATAATTTCAATTTTAAGCAAACGGCTACTAGATTAGTCAGTTTAGTATCTAATGAATTTATCACCTTACATTCATAAATGCTGATAGTTATATTTTTTAATATTTCCTGTGTATGCGGCCGCTTGTTGACGCGCATAGACAGAGTGGGATTGCTGTATTAATCTATATTGCAAAATGAACGGTTGCCAAAGTAAGCGTTGCGAATAAACAATGGCGAACGTATCTTTCTTGTACATACGTATCTTTTTGGTGTACATTTGTTTCCTTTTTTGCGTCATTTATTCCTTTCTTTCAGGGCCGACTCATCGAACGACGCGCCAGCGGCCCATGGACTGACCGAATTCGGAGAGGTAAGCTAACTTGAACCTTATTTATTGTGTGTTAAGAGCTATGCGAATATTAGTCTGCAAGGCCACTGTTATTAGACACTGCACAGGGATGAAACGTCTATTTGTTATGTAAGCAATGTTGGAATACGCGTGGTGTTTTTGTAAAGATGCGTGGTAGCCCTCAAGCTATGTTTATTGATGGTGGCAGTCCCTTCAGATAATTACATTTAGATATATTATATACATGTACTCAGCATACATGTCTTCGAAAGCCCTTCGTTTCATATCCCTCCCATACGTGCTACGTCTCAAAAGACCAAAATTGTTAGCTCGAAACTTGGTAATGTTGCACGATAAAATATCTAACAAAACAATAAAAATCTCTTTAGTATAATCTGATCAATGATCAAACGTTCTGAGAAACAAAGAAGAAAGAAAATCCAATTATTCTGGAAAGTATCTTCGCAAAAAGAATAGTCAAATGGATGAGATTAACATAATTATTATCCGTCTAATAAGAGTGACGTAAAACATAAAACAGCTATATTTTTTTATATTCACTTATTTAATATAGATAATTTGGTTTAAAATAATAAACAATGCTATAAAATATATGTTATAATCTTCAATTATATATAACAAAATTGATATGATTAAGTTATAAAATTGGCTATTATACGTAAGTGGTCTGTTTGACAACATGTCGTACTTTTATCCGAGAGAGTAAAATAGCTGATACAGCGTTTCAACAGGACCAAACGGGAGTACTAAAATATTTATAGTTTTCTAAAGCACTAAGCTTGAAAAATGTCATATAATTTGTCTTTATTTCAAAGAGTGAGAACAAACCATTGTGGAATCAACCAACACATTAATAACTTGTACAAAGGAAACAACGATTGATGATTTTACCTATTTAAAATCATCAATCGGAAATCCGTGGTCTCTGCCTACCCCTCGTGGAAATAGGCGTGACTTTATGTATTATGTATGTATGTATGTACTGGCACAGTTTATTAAAAAAAACCGGGACTTACTACTTATGCCTTTCTAGATTAAGTCAAAAATTTTAAACTAAATAAATAAACAAAAAGAAAGAAGTATGTCAGGATCGTAGAAAATGGAAATCCGTGGTCTCTGCCTACCCCTCGTGGAAATAGGCGTGACTTTATGTATGTATGTAAATAAACAAAAAAAGTTAATAGAAGATTGTGGCCATCTAAAAATCATAGGTAACATTTTCAACAACCTGCATTTAGTGACTGGGGGACCATCAGACCATGTTAGTACGTGAATACCTAATTTGTTTGCATGAAACATGGTATAAAAAGGTGTGATAAATAATAATAATAAAGTACAATCATGTTTCGTTAACACTTATCATGCAAACATTAAAGTAAAAAAACTTATCGGAATTCTACTGCAAATAAAACGTAAAGACAAATTCACTTCAAAAAGTCCCCAATCCAACAAATTCAATTAAGCGATGCTAATGAAACACGTAAAACAAAACAAAACAGCAAAAACCACGTGAAATATCTTCCTGGGGTCTAATTGTCCAAACCAAATGCTAATCCAAAACGAGTTCCGACTGCCAACAGTTTAAACTAATTAATAGATTCCTTCCAAAATTCGGGACTATTTGAATTCCACAAAAATATTTGGGTAAAACAAGAAACAAAATTAAAGAGCTCTTAAGCCTTAAGAAAGTCTTTGCGTTCCAAATTGGTTAACTGTCAAAAGTATTTATGGTTGTTTTCTTTTATTTTTCTGGATTATTGTAATCCTTTAGTTGGGCAGCTACGCATTATTGAGTGCTTTAACAGTAACCATTGATAAAAATATGGTTTTCCAAGTTCTCCTCAAAAATGTGCGCTGCCCCCGCAGCTGCCCAAGCAGGACAGTTTACTTTGTGGAAACGAGACGCCGTTTTACACTTCACATAGCAGCGTCTCGCTTCATAGTCATAGTCATAGTCATAATGTTTTTATTTCATATAGGCTACAAAAGAGCACTTACAAAACGTCAAACTAGTTGCACGGTTCCAAAAAGTCGTTTCTATGGAGAAGAACCGGCAAGAAACTCCATAGTTACTCTTTTAAAAATATGGTTTAACAATCATTTCAAGTATGAGAGAATAATGAGCTACACAATATACCTAAAATAAGAATACGAGTAGCATCAAAGTCAAATAAAAAATATTAATATAGATCGGTTATTCTCTCATTTACAATTTGGGTAAAATACATGACAGTGAAATGGTTCAATCAGTAAACAATATTAAATATCAAAATTATGGTTGAATGGCGGGTATGCCAGGGAAGCCACAAATGCAGGAAAAATCAGTGCCACACGTCCCTATCGTCAATATAACTATTAATACTATAGTAGGCTTTCTTAATTAGTACTTGTTTCACATAGGATTTAAACTTGCCTTCTGTAAGGTCAGTTATAGAATTTGGAATTTTATTATAAAACCGAACACAGTTTCCTAAGAATGACTTGTTGCTTTTTGTTAGTTTAAATCTCGGTACAACTATCTTATGTTTATTTCTAGTATTTTTATCATGGTAATCGCTTCTTATTTTAAACTTCTGCAGATTTTTCCGGGTATACATAATATTTTCAAAAATGTAAAGTGACGGCAGCGTTAATATATTAATCTCTTTGAAAAAGTCTCTAAGAGATTCACGAGGGCCTAGGTTGTAGATCGCGCGTACGGCTCTTTTTTGTAGAATAAATATCGAGCCAACGTCAGCTGCCGATCCCCACAGCAGAATGCCATAAGACATTAGACTGTGAAAATATGCGAAGTACACTAGTCTGGCTGTTGGTATATCAGTTAATTGTCTAATTTTCCTAACCGCAAATGCCGCGGAACTCAACTTGCCAGACAGTGCAGTGATGTGAGCACTCCATTGCAATTTGGAGTCAATAATAATCCCTAGAAAAGTTGTTTCATTTATAAAATCAAGTCGACTCTCATTAAGAATCACATTTCGATCAACATGCGTTACATTAGGCAAGGAAAACTTAAGGCATTTAGTTTTGTTAGAGTTAAGTAAGAGATTATTTGCCGCGAACCATTTGCAAAGGACTTTAAGGCTATCATTAATGTTTAAAATTTCGCTATCCCTCCTATTTATTTTAAAAATGAGTGACGTATCGTCAGCAAATAAGATTATGTTCGACAACTCGGCCATCGCGTATGGAAGGTCATTAATGTAAGCCAGAAATAGGAAAGGACCAAGAATTGATCCTTGTGGAACACCCATTTTGACCAGAGCCCCCGCAGAAGTGGCGCCATTTACGTTAACTTTTTGCGTTCTCTGCGAGAGATAAGATGAGATAAGGTCAGCTGCCCGTTCACGAATTCCGTAGTGGTGTAGCTTACGGATAAGTGTATTGTGGTCGACGCAGTCGAAGGCTTTGGAAAGATCACAGAAGATTCCAATAGCGTCCTGCGAGTCTTCCCAAGAATCTAAAATATGAGTTGTAAGTTGGGTGCCTGCATCAATAGTAGAACTTCCCTTCGTGAAACCAAACTGTCGACTGTGGAGAACTTTGTATAAATGAAAATGTGCCATCATCTGATCAAGCATAATTTTTTCATAGATTTTGCTAAGTGCTGGAAGCACAGAAATAGGCCTGTAATTAGTCGGATTGTTCTTGCAACCGGATTTAAAAATAGGGATGACCTTACTGTGTTTCATTAGATTAGGAAACGTGCCGTTATCTACACATTGGTTAAAAATAGTAGTAAGTGCGTGGGCAATGCTTTTAATTATTACTGCAAGGACTTTAACAGAGATACCCCACAAGTCTTCTGTGTTTTTTATATTAAGACTTTTAAATGCATTCACAATCGAACCAATAGAAATATGTTTAAATTTAAAATCAGGAATATCTTTACAAAAGTTCTCCTTAAGGGAGGCTTCCGCTAATAGAGGTGAGGAAGCGAGTGATTTAGTTACATCCATCGGAATATTTGTGAAATAATGTTCAAATGCATTAGCTACTTCTAATTTATCTTTAATTAAGTTATTATTAATGTTTAAGTTTAGGTCATTATCGTGCTGTTTAATATTGCCGGTTTCTTTGTTAATTACCTGCCAAACAGCTTTTATTTTATTAGGAGCGTTACTTATTTTAGAACTTATTAACTTGGATTTTGCATATGTACAAACTCTTTTAAATATCTTCGAATAATTTCTTACATATTTGTGAAAAGCTCGATCAGAAGTGTACGATTTTTCATAATACAAGTCATATAAAACATCCCTACTTATTTTTATACCTTTAGTAGCCCAATTACTAAATTTCGAGGTTTTAAGTTTACATTTCTTTATTGGACACGTTTTATTAAATTCCTTGCAAACCGTCGAGAAAAGTGCATTGTAGTTTTTATCAGGGTCACTCGTAAACTGCAAATCAGAAACCTTACTCACTATGATGTTATTCAATTTTGTTAGTTTATTTGTAGACACTATTCTCTTTTCAATTATTTTAACGGTTCGAATCTTCTTGTCTGATTCGAATGTAACTAGCTGACCGAAGTGATCAGATCTGATGCCGCTTATCAAGGCAGAGTTCTTAAATAAACAATTCGTAAAAATATTATCTATGCATGTAGATGACGTAGCAGTTACTCTGGTGGGTTCATTAAAGATATAATTTAAATTAAAAGATTTAAACAGAGACAAAAGTTTACACTTATCCATGGAATCAATTAGGAGGTCAATATTTAGATCACCACAAACAAAAATCAAATTATTATTTTGAAAGAGTTTAGTTAAGATAACTTCCATGGTAATTAAAAATAAGGATAAGTTAGAAGCAGGTGGTCTGTACACACAGAGTATAGTGTGGCCTTCAATTTCCGCACATGCTACCTCACATATGCGTTCAACAGAGCATGAAGTGATGTCGCTCCTCTCTTTATGTCTAAAACTACTATTACACAAGATAAGCGTACCACCACCCCTTGCTGATGACCTGTTGAAAGCACTGGCAATCTTAAAATTATTCACATTAAATAACATATTATCAGATTTCAACCATGT
Organism: Abrostola tripartita; assembly: GCA_905340225.1. Classification (NCBI taxonomy): domain Eukaryota; kingdom Metazoa; phylum Arthropoda; class Insecta; order Lepidoptera; family Noctuidae; genus Abrostola; species Abrostola tripartita. The sequence goes on from HG996486.1 coordinate 20,151,794, forward strand.
CTCACAAAAACATAAAATGTCAATTTTGAATTTATCAATTAATAATTCTACATCTAAGATTTTGCCAGAGAAACGATTTATATTTTGGTGATAAAGCTTAAAATGGTTACTAGGTTTCTCTATTGTCGGCTGAAGGAGTTTAAAGACTGTATAGCAGTATTACTAGAACACCTAGGTAATGCCTGCTCGTCACTTAACCTAATGTGTGTTATATTTGCTATAACCATTTTAATATTATAAGCTAACAATGTAGAAATCTGTTCTTTACTTATCAATGGAAGAGACATAGCTTCCTGTGTTAATTTAAAATCACAAACAAACTTATTAGTATCAAAATAAAATAATTTGTCACTATGACAACATGTCAACAAATGCAAAAGATTATTTAATTTATAAATACAATTATTATCATAATCAGAGAGATTTTTAGAGTAGGGAAATGCACAGATAATTAATTTACTTATATTAAGTTTTAATAAGGTGCCTATACCATCCACAATGTCCTTTTTAGTAATACCACTGCTATTACCCACTAATAGGACTAGAGTTGAGTGGTTATCTATCTTATTGTTCGAAATTCTTTTGATAATATGGTTAAAACTTAAATTATGGTAACAATAGTTGGTAACATTATGTGAAGTTAAGTTATGTTGGAGCAAAGATCCTAGTCCAGTACCTAACTGATCTGTAAATAACAAAGTGCTATTCTTATTGACACTAGTACACCTAACAGGTTGAGTCACTGCTATAGGTACAGTGTGCTGGGATGTGGGAGGTGACAGGGAGTGAGCACAACTGCATGAGAGGTTGTTAGTCAATGACTCATACCTCTCAGCGTTGAACTTCACCAGGTCCATCAGCTCACTAGCCTCAACCAAGCGCTCACTCAGTTGTTGTTGAGCAGATTCATATTTGTTGAATATGTCTATTAGGGTGTTTTCTTTGAAAAGTAACTCTTCTTGAAGATGCTGAGTGTCAATATTATACATGGCCCTAGTTTGTTCTAATTCACTGGAACAGGTTTTTAACATTGAAATTAAAGAGATACGCTCCTTTCTAAGATTTAAATTTACTTTCAACACTTGTTCCTTTTTCAAAGCTTTCTTTGACCTTTTAATAAATTTTCTAAACTTAATGTATTTTTTTAACTTATTATGACTTAATCTTAAAGGACATGCGGGCAGGGTATCATCACCAGTCAGGTCTATGGTTACAGCTGACTCACACCCAACACGGGCCATACTACCAACCAACTCGGTGTACAGGTTCTGGGTGTTGGTGGCCTGTTCACTCACTTTAGCTGACTCTAAATCAGCCAGAGCCTGATGGGCATAATTTAGCTCCTTTTTTAAGTCGGAGATGTGCTGCAGAGCTAATTCATGGGTGTCATTGCACTGTTGAAAGTATGACACCTGTTGTTGCAATTTGTCATGTTGGTCGGCTAAGTCCATATGTTGTATGTGTAGTTCAGCCAAGTCATTCTTGAGCCTTGTGTTCCTGTCTATAATGTTCTTGACTTCTACCTCACTGTCGTCCCGTTCCTGGAGCAATTGCTTGCAGAGGTTCTTGGAGGCCTCCAGTTCCTTTAAGGCTGCCCTCAGTTTGTCATCCATCTCTCTAGTAATTCCTCTGCGGGTCATCATTTTCAACCGGTTTTATGTTACCTAGAAGATGAAAATAGACAACTTAATGACCAGAAGATTAGGATGTAGGTAGGGTTATGGACAGAGGTGTTAGATTATTAAGATTATAGAGAAAAAAACAGACAAAAGGGAAAGAAAAGGTAGACTTGGAGATTTTGTTAAATACAATTTGACATTTAGAACAGAGGTTACCTATATTAAAGATGACTTTAGTATATAAAACTTATTTTTGATAATTCTAGTAATTAAATGAATGTAAGGTGAAAGTATTAAGCGAAGAAAGAAAGTATAATTATTTTAGTTGAGTTGTTATGATTAATCAAGGGCAATGACCTAGTGGGAACTATAGTTAAAAGATAATTCCAATATTATGCACACTTAAATTATAAGTAAATACTTATATAATAACACTTGTGGAGTAGTCTTTGAAGTGTGTATATGTCTGGGCGAATGTTTTTGTCGTCGATTTTGCTTCCACAAGTTTGTCAAGCAAAAGGAGACGTAAACTGAGCCAGTGTAATGAATTATGGACGTAGCTCCCGGGTCTGAGCAGAGTGGTGTGAGTGGTTTTGTATAGCATGTAGTAGTGTACACACAATCACGACAAAACAAAAATACTCCCCGGGTTTAGCGATTTGAAATCCACATCCGTTGACAGCCGGTCAGCCGATCAGGTGATATTGATTGAAAACAACGATCTCTTGACAGAAACACGATACAAACACTGGATACACTACTTTATCACTAAATACTTAATATTACGTTAAATTAGATCTAATATATACACTAAAATTCCTCTTCTTCCACACAAACTTCCACATCGTAAACTGTCCAGCTTTAAGAGTTCATGATAAGGAGGCTAGTCATCTAACTACTTGCTTCATATTTAAATTCGAACATCAAAATATGTATTTTACTTAGAATACTCCTCCCATTATAAACAGCATAACATGACGTTTTACATTCCCCGGAGGAATAGGCAGAGGTGTATTGTAGTACACCCACATTCGCCAGTTACGTTTTCGATCCCAATGTAATACAGGCGAGACTTCTGTGCTTCTACTTTTGACCGCAGTTTACGAAAACTCGGAATACAGGTTTTCTTTATTAAATTTATTAAGTTGTTAACTGGAACACTAAATTGTTCTAAAGCAGCTGGAGCCGTCAAATAGCTATTAAAAAACTTAAACATCTATAAATAAGTAGTAAACGAGAAACATCAATGTCCAACATTATCGACTGCCTTCTTGCCAGCTGAACAAGATAACGATACTTGGAATCGAGTAACGTTCGAGAATATTCTACACTTTCCATAAAACACCATCTAACCACTTATTACCGCGACGTTGTCGAAAGCTTCTAAAATTGAAATATAATCACTGGCCCATCAGCTGGCTTCTCATTAGCATGTTATTAAATTGCCTCGGTAACATCGCTGCAAAGTTAAATTAATGGTCCTTGTAGTCCTAGTCCTCCGAGTCGGAAGACCGAGTTGCGAGCTCTAGACATCTTTTTGTCTACTTGTCTAAGCTCGACGGTACATTGATGGTATAGGCGATGGTTCGTGTAATTAGTGCGGAATTTCCTTGTGTTTTATTGTTGTAGGAACAGGGCTGGCGCTCATTAGGTACAAGTTCTTGAATTCGTAGATGGTACTGTATTTGAAACCATAGATATATAATGCGTTTCAATGGAAATTGAAGTTAGTACTATGTCCTAGTGCAAATAAAAAACACGCAGAGCAGTTTTATCAAAATAAGAATATAACTTTTTCGTTGACGAGCTACCACGAAACGTTATTATTTTCGCAGTATTGTTGATTTATTACATAAACAAGTATAGCTCAGCTTAGTTTTGGCGCGGATATTAAAGGCTGACCATCCCTGTTCTAGTATTAAGGGAAGATAAATGTGTTGGACGGATGCGAGTAGTGATGAATGGCATCAATTAAGAGAATAGTTAATCGATTTCAACGTAATACGGGGATTGTGGAGTCAAGCAAATTAATTTTCACGGTAGCTACGTTCATACATTTACGCTTGTAATAAAGATGTTCTCCGACCGAACTTCGGCCATGGCGGCTTATCTCGCCTCAGACTAGCCAACGACGCAGGAGATATTATAGTGCACAAGTATGTGTGCAAACACAGATGCACTGTCATAGTCCGATGGGACGGTAGACCGACACGACCGGAGAGAGATCAGGTGCAGGACAAATGGCTTAACGTGCCTTCCGGAGCATGGAATCCAAGCTTGTGATGCCATTCAATAGACCCAGAACCGATCCTTCGCCTCTTATGACTAGTTTTTCAAGCGAAGGAACAGAATGATACTCTTTATCTGGGGCCGAAGCTAGTGGCAATACGCTATAAGAATAGAATGAAAAATAGATGAGCCTGAAATAATCATAACAGATTACGAAGCCGCAACATTATGTCATCGCACGTTTACATTTTACTGTCTAAGTAAAAGAAATAGTAACTATTTTCTTAGCTGCGTTCATTTCCAATTTTCATCTAGTCAACACATAGACTGATCCTCTTAGACTTATGTACAGTGCCTAACTAGCCAGTCGTATTCTATTTGAGATTACCAACGGCCGTATTGGGACATGAGATTTTCTTAATGGGTATTAGGTAAATCTGGATTGATAATTTATATTGGTGGAAAGGTTTAGGCTTTGGTCAGAGATACAACTGTAATACCTTATTGATTTAGTTATCAAATAGTCATTCTATTATCAGAGAGTAATATTGGTGTGTGTGTGTGAGGTTAAGTTCATCGAAAAAGAGATAAAAAGAAAGATTTTTTTTTTGTCGGAATATTGTAAAATTTAGGTGTATGTATATAATTTGTATGTTGTATATTTGTTTGTTTCATATATTCTACCAATTCTGGTGTTCAAATATTTTAACCTCTAATAGTTACTTATAAACTCTTAACGCTATGGTAATCATCTATAGAAGAGTAACACTTGTTCATTAATAAGTCAAATAATTTACGTTGAAACAACTCAAACATCTCATATATATGTGTGCCTGTTTCAATCAGTCTGCATGACATTCAAATGCCTATATGCTCGATAAACCTAATATGCTCGATAAACCTAAGAGCTTAGCATGGGCAACATGCTAAAATGGCACCTAAGTCATATGAACCTAAGATGTTCGAAATGCACGGTTTTCGAAAAATGCGAGTACCGTAATTGAGTTAAGCTAGCAGTTAAGCAGAAGAAATTATGTAACACGATTTTATAATTATGATGCAAGACTCCGAGGTATTAAAAGTGTGGTTTGAATATTGTAAAATGAAACGTCTTCCGGGAATATTGGAAATTGGCGGCAAAATTGAGAAAACTGAACGAAATGCGGACCCCAGTTGATGTAGGGATTAATCAAGAATAGCGAAAAGAAAAAAATAAATAGACTTAAAATTTTGAAAGAAAATGGAATTCGGTATTAATATCATTATTTTTGACGTTGGAAGTAATGGTTAAATGAAGACAGATTGAGTATCGATGTGTGAAAAATAAGCATTGAGCACCCATCGCAAGAACGACAATTGCTAAAAACGGTAAAGGGTAACATCGTGAGGAAACCGCCACACCTGAGCAAACCGGTGTGTGAAGCCATCACAGGCCTACAGGCGGCTTAAACTCTGACAGCAGGTTGTTTATTAACCATACGATATGAAGAAGAAGAAAACACAGTACACTCACCGAAATTCATACCTATGCAATGAAGCAAGAAATACCTCCACGAAACCCATTTCGCAACTTTAATATTAATTGACAATTCTAAAGCACACTGAAAATGTATTCAAAATTTTTAAGGCCGACAATAATAACATTTGCAGCAATGGCGCCACAATGTTTAAAATAACAGCTCGAGTTGGCGGTCCTAAATACACAACGCAGAGGTAGTTGAAAAAGTCAAATGGTAATATAAAAACGAGAACAGTGGGAAACAGGACGGCGGAGGAAAACTTCCGTGGACCACTCGAACTAGGACGTGTTGAATAGAAAAGTTTAAATAACAACGCCATGAATACATTTGCTTACCTAGATAATGGTCAAATGAGAATATAATAACAAGGGGAAATGTGAAGGTTTTGTTTAATAAAGTATCTGGTAGTAGGTCTGCCTTTCCGATATTATCAGCACCCAAATATTGCGTAATACGGTGCTCTTTTATCAGAATCGTCAGACTAACCGTAATGACTGTCAACTATCTAAAATTCTAAATGATAGCTGGAGCCAAACTTAAAGTATTATCGGAGGCACGGAGGAGTCTCCGTCTCACCAATCCACACCTTTTTCTTCTCTTTCTTATCGTCTGTCTTCCTATCTTTCGAAGGTACCGCATAACATTTCTTCAAAATATAAATTATCACTAACATTTTAGTTTCCGAAACTTCCACCATTTCATCCATTCCTAGTAAAAGTATGATTGAAAAAGTTATAAACACTATTTCACCTGGCTGAATAAAGAAATCCTAAAAGGGTACCATCATGAATATTTCAGTTTACTAAAACGAGTAAAAATTGCGAAAATCCAATAAATTATGATAAAGAAACGCAATCGCTTTTCATTGCGCGCCGCGATATATAACCATGATTTAGAACGCTATTTAAATATGACTAGGACGGGGTTTTTAAAATGGCGTCCGAATATTACGTAAAGTAAAATTCTCGCGTCGTGTTTAGCGATGCGTTGTTAAATGCATGCATAATATCGACCTGATTAATAATGACGCTATGAATATATTGCTTCGCGTAGTTCATAACATCATAACGGCCGTGTGTTGAACTGCTTTTTCGTTTCATAGATATATGAATGGAATATTGTTTTAGGTTTAATAGCCTGATGATGGTATGGTTTTATGAAAAGGGGCAAGCCTATAGCTCTCTACCAGCTGAATGGTATTTTAGAATTTGAGAATGTACAAAATGAGCGCTCAAATTGTATTTCCCTGAAAGGTGGTTATTCATTAGAGAATATCTCTTAGTACATACGAGTGTTGACTACATCACTGACACCCGGAGTGACGGTAAATGTTACATTATAAATATATACACAAATCCACGCAGGTTTCCCTAAAGGCTTAGTAGAGACAAAGGATTTCCATTTGCCATACAGACATCATTTTTTACATTCACTGACAAAAAATATGACATATATTTGTTAAAAATCCCAAATGAATAATTCAATTAGTGATTTATACTTCGATATTGCATCTATTGATTTATTCTATGAAAAAGGAATTGTCCATTTAATTTTTTTGATATCGTTCAATAGGAATAAAATTTACAATTCTTATTTCATATTTAATAAAATACAGCATCAAAAATATTCATAGCGAGAGTATTTAAACACACTCAATTGAGCTCCATTCAACAAACTATATTTTGCGTCTCTTCATGTAAGAGTAATATCCAATCGGATTCTGTATTCATTGCGATCGCATGAATAACACCTATTTTCAAATTACCATTTCCCGTTTCAAACGTTGCGTGGGAAATGACCTCGTAAGGTGTAGATGTGCTTTTATGAATATTAGAAACGTGCTGCGTGTACTAGCCTTATTATGTATCCATGTGTCCCCTTGTTGTTTTAGTAGTATCAGTTGGTTCAATCGATTGAAGTTCACCAAATTACCTAAAAAAGTAATCCAATAAAGAAAAATACATGTACGATTTGACATTAGCGTTTTACCAGCTGCATCAAAGTTCTTTTCATTTTCTTAAATAATATTATCAAGATGCGTTTCTTTTTTAGGAATGTTTTGTTTGTTGAGTTTAAATATGTATTTAAAATCGTTGACAGTCGTGTCAAGGATTTTATATTTGCTCCTTCGAACAGTAATTAATTCGTGAAAATCAGACAATTATTGTTACATTAATTTGTAATATAAATGAGTTGTTTCCTTAAATACACTCAAGAAAAAGGTACATTGTAAATAAATTGATTGTACAACGAAAACAGCTAGCGTTCTATAAAATGTTCTTTAATGTGAACTGAGAAAAAGGCGAAATCTATCGCCTGAAAATAAAGCCACCCCAAATGTCCGGTCTACAATCTCCATCTCTTTGTCTACAGAAAGTGGTGCGTGAGATGAATCGTCTAGGCATGCTCGTGGACCTCTCGCACGTCGGAGAGAACACCACCAGAGCAGCCATCAAGATCTCCAGGGCTCCTGTCATCTTCAGCCACTCCTCGGTGTACAGCCTTTGTAACCACAAGCGGAATGTGCCCGACGATATCATCCAATCTCTGGTTTGTATCTTCTGAATATTATTTATAATTTATTTTATCTAGTTAATTTCTTCTCTTATCACTCTGGTGAAAATTTGTTGTTACTTTTCTTCCTCTTTTTGTTTATTTACGTTTGAGCAATGTGAAGAGAACTGAAGCAACAAAGACTTAATCACTAATTATTCTAGATGTTTAACATTTTTATATTGTGTAAAAGTAGTAAATTTCTAACACCTGTATTCCCGTATCCCAGAGGTGTACCTATATTACACCCACATTTTTCCAGTTAGGTTATAAGTCCAGACTCCGTGCTGCTACTGAGAATTACCTAACGGAAATACTCAATAACACTTTGTATGACCGGGCATTTGAACCCAGGACCTCATGTGTTAACATTTTAGTAAAACGTTATTAACTGACGGGAAAATAAGGCTTGTCTTGATGCAGGATGACGATTAATTTAATAACAGTCTGATACTGGACCTAGTGCTGGGATATCTTTTTGTGGAATAGCCTTGTGAGGATGTGGGCATTAAAACCATAGAATAGGCGATATGGGCACACTAGACATATTAATTAGATTCCATAATAGTTTCATCATAAACTGGAATATGTCTACTAGACGGCTGTAGCCAGTTACACAGTAGTTACGACTAATTAAAAGTATATGACTTTTGGTGCCATTTTAGCATGTTGCCCATGCTAAGCTTGAATCTAAATTGATAAAGGAAATTTGAAAAATGATGGACTCAAGCTGGATTCGAACCCGGCTCAGTTGGTTAGAGCAGCGCCACGGATTGGCGAAGGTCGCGGGTTCGAATCCCGCTCGTGTCCATCATTTTTCAAATTTCCTTTATCAATTTAATTAAAAGTAATTTTGCTTGAAAATAGTCGGAACTACAAAAGACTGTCCATTCGCTGTAGTCAAAAGGAGTTCTGTTTAGTAATAAAACCAACGTAAATTCAGATAATTAGTTTTAATTAATATAATTATATAGCGTAGCTACTAATTTGACAAATAAGTTTCACATATTGTGGCATGTCACGTGGTCTAGTGATTCAAAACACTACAATCTTATATTAGTAATAGTGAGTTTATTGGCTCCTTAAAATACGAAATTTCAGTATTTTTTAAGCGTAAATTTGAATTGTTATAATTATACACATTTATTATTTTTCCGTGCAGAAAGAAAATGGCGGAATAATCATGGTGAACTTCTTCCCGGACTTCGTGAAGTGCGCTCCCAATGCCACCATCTCCGACGTCGCTGGTAAGTGGTCACAGACACCACAATTAAAACTTAAACGAAGTATTGTCGATGCGTTTATATTCTTATGCTAATCTAATTCGGGTGTTTGGGGCGTTTCGTGCAGGTCCTTTTTCTGCACTAAATCTGAAATCCAATCGTGGTATGGACTGACAGGCACAAATGCTGTTATCCAAGTTGAATTGGTGATGTCCCCGAAGGAACATCCTCCTACAATCTTACCATCGTGTATTAAAGGCCCACCAGAATCCCCCTTATATGGACTCGTCAATTTCTCCGAGCACTTTGAGGCAGTGCATATTATGTTCATAGGAATTGTGAAAACCTCCCAGTTACACTTGACGATAATAGCTTCACCGTACTGCAGCGTTTGGTTCAATACTTTGTCCTCATAATGCAGCGTCTGGAGACCACCACCTACGTACTTCACGGCCATTCCAATCAATACACTGGGCTCTATAATTGATAACTGTCCATAGCTGGTTAAATGTATCTTATCTGTATGCGCCAAAGCTATATCGTTATTTACAAAAAAACCTTGTTTCCAAAACTGACCAAAGCCCCGTCGATACGATGGGTGCACGTAATAATTCAATAACTTACGAACTTGTTTTGTTACTAACGGTGATGCGGTGTAGTTGCCGTACCATATACTCATGAATGGAATTAATATCTTCAGATCGAAGCAGTGAGCTGCAGTCAGCGACCACTCCTCGTTTAGCATAGATGCTGTGCACGTTCTTTGCATGAGACGAGGATGAATGACAATCAAGATCACCACGTAGGGGAACTCTCCGTCTTTAACGTCTTGTCCATATAAAATTCTTAGCGGCGCCTTCTTGATCTTGGAGCGTTTGTGATATGTATTCTTGCGACAGTTTGTGGCAATAAACATTGTCATTAAGAACAATGCTGTCAATAATATGGAAATATTTAAATTGGATATGAACATGTAGCTTTTGAATATAGAGCAGAACTAATTTAGTATCAAGAAAACAATTTCAATTTTATGATCGAAGTGTAATTTTACTTGTTTTATTCAGATTAGGTTGTTTTATATATGGGCGCTCGCGTCGGTATTGAATTTGATTTAAAGTGGTCGGGTGACTTCACAAACCTAAAACAGTTAGTCCTCTTGTTTGACAATACACATTAGTCCTGGGTCTTGTTTTCATGATAATATATTAGGCCTTTTTGTTAGACTTTGTTCTGAATCGCAAACGCTTTCATTTGTTTTATTATGTGGTTTCAATAAAAGTGGATAGTTTGCTCATTGGTTTTCGTCTTTTATTGTATAGGGCCTATAATTCCTTCACCTTCATACTTATATTAAGGCTACTTATGAAAACTCGTTGATAACTAGCTCGTCTCTGTGTTGATGAGTCGGAACAAAATATATTTTACTTCTATTAGAAGTACTGAAAGTTCTAATGAAGACAGAAACTACATTACGTAGAAATTTTCGAATCCATATCCAAGCTGTTCCAGTTTTCTTTAGTCTTAGTCAAAGCTTCATACCAAATTAAATTACGCCTGTGGTGCGCTAAGGGGTGCGCAGAGGGGTTCTTTAATTCTCCCATATTTCACAGTTCCTCAAAAGTGACGAAATGGTACTTCCACTGCCAATAATTAGGTGCATACCTCATACATTATTTTAGAGAAAAATACGTGATTAGTCCTCTTTTATTTTCCATCCGAAAATATAACCGACTAGAAAAATAAAGCCAAGTTGGTTGCGAGTAGTGCCGTGCAGTGTGTAGTGACTGATTTATTACCGTCATCCTTAACAGAGCGGGACGGCATTCGTAAACTTCCAACCGATGTTTGACTTAGTTCAGTGTTTGCGTCCAATATAACATTATATAACACTACTTCCTCCAGATTAGGTTGAGATTGATGATTCTTTTTGATGTTACTATTTACTAACCAGCATCGAAGGTCTGTATTTTGCTTTCTGAAAATATCTTAAAACATGCGGTATAAATAAGACCAGTAGATAGTTAGACAGTACCTACTGTTAGATTCTCCCTCTCCGAAATACAAGGTATTAACGCCAGCCAATATTAAATAATCATTTTTGACTTCCTGCATCTGCACAGTAGGGTCAATGCGCATCGAAACCAATGAATTGTTTGGCATAGGATCGCTGACTTCTGCAATAAGTAGAGTTGATAAATGAAGAAGTCTAGTATTCAGACTATTAAATTGTTGCGTACTGGATAATACGTAAGTCTGTACTGAAAGATTTACGTGCGCTATAACGTTGACGTTCCAAAACGTGTGGGTATAAAAAATATCTTATTATATTTATCTAGACTTATCGTTGTTAGCTCTGTTTAATATTAATCGTTTATATTCCCTTCAGAATAGATCTCATACTGTAAGTATAAAATGATCCAAGATACGGAGAAAATCTTTTTATACCATGATAACAGTATCTTTGTTTAGGAGGTCAGGACATGTCCCTATTATACTCAAGGATCCTTACAATGTATTGTATGTTATGTCCGTCGAAACTTCAGTCTGTCATGTCCGCCTCAAAGCCTTCTGTGCTAAACTCGTGCGCTATTGTTCCTAGTTAGTACTTTTCTTTCTCGGTACCTGTTCAAGTTGTGCTGGGTTTGCACTTCTTTCTGTGTCCAGATGTAATACCATTGTTTTTGGAAAATGGAGTGTTTGTATTTCTTAGTTATGGAGTAGGTAGTTACTGATAGACTAATACACTTCTTCATAATCATCCGCAGCCCGGGTTCACCCACTACTGTGTATAGGCCTTTCTATTTGTGTGCCAGTCTTCACGTCTCTGCCAGCCTCATCCAGATTCCAGCCGATAGTACTTTACTGAGATGCTGCTACCCATGATTTTTATATTTATGGCATATCCAGGAAAAACCGCAAGTCTCATAAGCCATTTTGGGTGTGAACAATTGATCACAAACAACTAAGATTGACCACAACTAGCCTTGTCTTGATTTTGATCAAAATTGGGAGCACCTCTCACCTTTACTGTTGAGAATTTAGACGTAACAAAAACTTAACCATTTTGTTTCTTTTACAGAGCATTTCCATTACATCAAGCGAATGATAGGATCGGAGTACGTTGGCATTGGCGGGGACTTTGACGGCGTTAATAGGTATGTCACACACAGATTATCGTGGCGGTTTCCAAGACAGTCATACTCTCTCATGGGTCTACCAAACTTCATCACTCCAGTTTTTGGAGTTATGGCCATGTGACTAGTTTACTCGCCATATTTCCATGACCATTTTGTTTCTTACTTTATTACGAACCTTCCTTCTTCAAGGGTTCCTCGAGGATTGGAAGACGTCTCCAGATACCCGGAGCTGTTCGCTGAGTTGCTCCGCAGTGGCCTATGGAATGTGCAGGAGCTGAAGAACTTAGCGGGACTGAACATGCTAAGAGTTATGCGCCAGGTGGAGAAGGTGTGTATCTGTAAAGGAAATTCCAAATCTTAATATTCTAAAGGTTGTAATTCGCTTAAAGATTTTATATATTGAACATCATCCAGCACACGGGCTGTATGTGGAATTTAATTTATTTACCGTGAAGGGTGATTACTCTTTTTTTTTCTTTCATCTATAACTTAAAGTTATGTTCATTATTGACAACGAGCACACATGTTTTCAACAAATAAGTAACGAAATTCCATAAGACCAAGAGTCACCAGTGTGCCGTACCCTTGTGATGCTCAACGCCCTCCTAACTGCCTATCCTGAATGTGATGTGTTTGCAGATGAATGGAGCAGAATTATGCGTGTATGTCTGATGTTCTGTGAGAGAAAGTATGCAAGAGTGTCTACTATTCCGTGTTAGTTCTTAATATTATAGATATCATGTACTATATTGTTTCTATGTTAATTAATGTAATTGGCGTTACGCCGTTTTAATTAACTATAAATAAATAAATAAAATAAATAAATAAATAAAAGACAAACAAATGCCATCGATATCCTTCTTGAAGCTTCATCGAAGATATACTCGAGGAATATCAGATTTTTTTTCTGAAAAGTTTTCATTTTATTCTATTTAAGAAATGAAGTTTTAAACACTGTCCCTAATACCAAAGATATTTCTATAAGCTAAAACATTTATTGTATTTATCCGTTGGCCTATTTTGCGCTACCGCTGAGCTTGTCCTATCTGTTACTCCTTTCTACCATTATACTTAGAACTAGCACACACCACGATTACGTATTCGCGGAAAATTTCAACGCCTCTTTTCCGGGTATAAAAGTAGCCTATGTTCTTCTTAGGGTTCAAACATACTCCAAAACAAATTCCATCGAAAGCTTAACGGACAGACAGATTTTCTTTTTTTCCCTCCACCTATCCATTAATAGTTGCTTAGAGAAATGTATTTAAGCAGTAAGACGCCCCTTGCACTGTTTTTAGTTTTAAGGTTTTACAGTATTCTGTATTTCTTGGTGTGCAATAAGTATACTATGTAATCATATTTCAAGTACACATCACTTATATTATCTACATTTCACTTTTCTATTCATAATATTAGTATGGACAGTCGTACCACTGCTTCTTGGCTAACCCCTGCCAAATCTCGTCGCACGCCTAGGCATTTCTCCGTCCTCCACAATTTTAATCCTGCTACCGGGTTCAGGCCTATCTTTTTAAGCTACATTCTCTCGGGTTCCGTGCCAAACTGATCCAGGTTCGACTACTGTTGCCTACATAAAATTGGATCGACGTCGAAGCGAGCGCAAATTATAGAGTTCGTAAATAAATGTGTCATGACGATTTAGCGGGTCGTGTTCCTGGCACAGCTAGCGAGCTCAATAGATTAGTTGCAGGAAATATTGATGAACAGGATACTAAATGCAAATGTTGTGCTTGAAATAATTGGAAGCAAATATAGTGGAATGTAGAATGCACGAGTATACACACACGCATACCTAACTGAAAATGATAATAAATGAAAAAAAAACTATTTGTTGTTTGAATTAGAAGTGTAATTGATGATCAAAATCAGATAAAATCAGAAATAATTACTTAATGATCAATTTAAAAATAAATCGCTTGTAACAGAAACAGCTATTCATGCATTAACCAAATCTTTTTCGATCACAGATTTGATATAATGTAAAACTGTGAGTCATTAGGTTCCTTAATGTGAACATTTCCACCATGCAGAATTTTAAACACGTACTTTGCATCGGTGTAAATACCCACTATTAATCTCAATTCACACAGACAAATTCCTGCAAGTCCACACGTAGCTTTATTCTCGCCAAGATGAACCACTTAAGCCCTGCCAAACTAAGTCGCTATTCTCCGAGACTCAAGCCACACAATACTAACAAGGCATAAATTATGTTTATTCTCCTAGGTTCGTGATGAAATGCGCACTAACGGCGTGGAGCCCGAAGAGCACCCCGACTCGCCCAACGACAACGGAAATTGCACCAGCAACGCGTTCTACGCCGAATACGTGTAAATTGCTCCTGTTACTCGACACGCGACTGCTAATTTGAACCTTATTTCTATTACGTAGGGTATGATTCTCGATGTACACGTGAGACGTCAATCAACCAAATATGATTACGAAATATTTAGATATGCCAAGCGATATGGGTGAGAATAATTGATACGATTAGGAATAAGTGAGTCTAAGTTCAGCCAGACGATCTATACATGTTCATAATAACTGTAAAATATGACTTGAGAACAAATGCGGATTTTCATTATGATTTCAAAACATTTTCTAAATGAGTGATCTTCAGTATACCGCGGACTATGTAGCAAGGAGCAAACATAATTGCATTCTATTGAAGCGAACTACAATTTTGTATGAATGGAACCGGCGGCGGCGCTCAAATCTAGCATAATGTTGATTGGACCAAGCACTTCAGAGCTTTCTTTCTCTGTAGACTAGCGTATTTTTACGTTCGTCTTGCTTGACTAAATAACTGAATACATTTGTTCCGCAATCAACTGTCAACTCAAAAAGAGTATCAAAATCCGTCTGCTTAAAGTTTCAAAAATAGTGTTGGTCGTACTATCATTGACATATTTAGAGATTTCAATTTATCGTAAATTATAGTTTACTTGTTGAGAGCACAAACATCGGATCCCTTAAACGCGGTTGCTCAAGTATTTGGTTTGTCAAAACTAATCATGTTTGCACAAACAATGCGCCGGTAGCCATTTAATAAACTTTAGCTAACAATTTGATTGGAAAACCAACTTAATATAAACGTAGGTTCCTTTGAAATATTTGCTTCAGTATTCATTATTGAGAATATTTGGGTCATAGATGAAAATTAAAATTCTGTTCTCCAGTCAAATTTTATGGTTATCCATTATCAGGTAAACTTAAATGTCCATTTGAATCTCCAAAAATCCATTTGTCACTCCATAAAATAATCTAAATTGTAATCTGTCTACGGTGTATCTAAATATTTCGCTCATTAAATATTCGTTACCAAATAATGGAGCAAAAAGTGAAAAAATGAGAGAATATTTTTGTTCGTAAAATAGAAATTTTATGCTCCAATTCGCAGTCACGTATCACGACCCAGTCAGCGGACCGTGGGTTCAATCCGACAGTTTGATTCCAATTGATGCGTGTTAACATGATAAATGTCTGTATACCAATACGCGACTATTCACACTTGTGCGGTTTTAATAGCGGGAAATATTAATTGCCAGAAAATGTTCCAAACATTCCTTCTTTTAATTAATAACTAAAATTACTTTGTGCAAATTATCAGAACAGACAGATTAATTCGTGGAATATTTTAATAAATACTTGTAATTACTGGTTTTGATAGATTCAATTAATTAATTCGTTGATTAAATAGTTACCGCCAATAATACTGTTTCCATCGTAATTGCAAACACATGAATGGAACTGCTAGTCCTAAAAATTAAAGGCTAATTACAGTGGCAAATGTATTTATAACGCAATATCAATGCATGGTGAATTAATGTTAACCGATCAAGTGTGAAGAGGTTGTAACCGATAACGTTTATGCGTCTATAAAGTGTCTGTTTAGTTTAATAATCAAGTTGGCAATTGTCATATTTCAAAAGCGTCGGCAAGCCCTCGGAATTATTTAGCTAAGACGCAGATTAGTCGAGCGTTTCTCAAATTAGCTTTACAAATTCCAAATTTTCTTCGTCGATTGATCCACATGATCAAAATGGCGAATGATGGAAATTACGAGTATATTCATTGGCGTTGGCTACATTTTCACTTGTAATAGAATTTTTTGCCGCCTGTGGTCTCTTAATTTAAGATATGAGAGTGCAGACCTTCAAAGCTCAAAGTTCATAAATTAATCTCAGGATAGTTATGAAGTCAGTTTAAGATCTCTTCATTACGGCAGCTCGGATGTTTAAGGCAATTAAGTGCAAGACTAAGCTGCGTGCAGTTAAATGGTTTTTATAATTACTAAGATATTCAAATAGAGGTATTATACTTTTGTGAAGTCAGTTCTGCTGTTGTTCTGTTCAGTTCTTTTGTGAAGTATAAAATTTTAATTTTCGTTCCGAAATTACCAGGTTTAAAAGTTAAGGTTGTATATAACAATTTTTAATTCCCAATCTTCGAAAGCCCCACACCGTTTCAGCTTAAATACAGATTCCATTACGCTTTTGATCACGAAAGTCGTATTCCGCATGAGGTCTGTTTCAATAACCCTCCGCTACAGTTTCCAATTTCGTCGGCATTCAATTATTCGAAATCATATCTGTCCGAGTGGCCGGAAAGCCATTTAGTGCTAAACTGACCGCCACTCATTGTTTTGAACTATTAATTGTATTACACTACCCCTATTTGGTATAGCATTCCGAATTTTCAATTTTGGTGGACTAGTTCATTTTGGCTGTTGTTTAATTTCTGATCTTATATTTGGCCTTAGAATTACTTGTGTTACCTTATTTTACAACCAATGACATAATTATTATATTTTACAACCAATGACATAATTAACACAGTACTTCAAATTGTTAATTATGCTGAATAATAAGTAGATAGATTGTAGATTGCAGATGAAGATATTGAATATTTAAATTGTCTTCAGGTGCTGCTGATTTTGACTGCTACAAGATGATTGATACTAAAATGTTTCCAAAAGCAACTTGTGGAACTTATACTTTAATTGTGTATTAAATACAAAGTTTGAGACACCTACTGCAAGTTTGGTCGTGCAAGGCGAAGCCAGACTATCAACTGGTGCCAAATAAGTTTTCATGAAGAAATAACAGGATCTTGAGTGAACGTTGATGTCGTATACTTCGACAATATTGAAAGTAGTAGATGACAATTTGCGAAACATGTAATCATTTTAACAGCACAAGCATATTAATAACTGGATTAGTGGCATCAATAACCTTATACAGCAATCACTAGATTCATTGTCCAATAAGCTTATTGATTCAATTCCATTTAGATTTTCAGTTTTCGTGTTAAGTAGAGCAGTAGCTAGTGTAGTGCTTGTAACTTTTGAAATATGACAGTGGTTTATATGTGTATAAATAATCATGTATGTAATAAATGTTGTAGATTCATATTAGGTGTAACATTGTGAACCGTGCACTTCTCCCTTCTTTAAGACTAGATTGCGTTCGCTACCACACATCCTCACAACTCAACTCTTTCTGATAATACGACTCTATCTCCTCTTTCGTTCTCTCTTTCCAAAGGTTGCATTATCAGGGGAGTGAATTAGATAGAGAACTCTAAATTGGAATTAAATGGAAGGTTCTAGTGCGAGAGAAGTAAAATTATTTGGGTAAATAGAGAAAAAAATAACAAAAATATTTTATTTTACTATTGTAATTTAAAATAAAAAATAAACGGATCGATCTAGGAAAGTAGGTAGCAAATAAATTTATAAAAAAAAAACATTTTAAATAATAATAATTGTTTTTGTTTAATGATTTTTGAGATTTTTTTGTTTAATGTTTAATAAAAGGAATTGTAAGCTATTTGGGGGTATATGGCAACACACGGGTTAGTGTGTTGATATGTTTTTCAACGGCGTGTGTTGCCAGTAAGAGATTGGTATCTTCACCGCTTATTAGTAAAATTGTGTAGTTACATTATTTTTAGTTACCATATTTTATACCTGTGTATGTAAAAACGAAACATGTAATGTTCCTTACTTTAAGTTGGATTTAAATCGGACTGGAGCAAGCGAGGTTTAGCAAAAGATGGGCGAAGGAAATAAAACTTAGCAAGAATCTAAAAATGACGTCGTCTTGGAGCATCTTCAACTACGCCCATTAGTGACGCTTCCAAGTTTGCAAGCATTAAATGCGGGCGGATCTGAGCTGAGCTATGAGTGAGAACAAGTGAGCTCGGAGCCACCGAACCGAGTCCGAGCCTATCCGGCTACAGAGCTAAAAGCTAGTATACAATTTAGCGTAAGGTCTGAAGTGATGGAGTTTGTAGAGCCAGAATGACCTAAACTTTTTATAACTTCTTACACATATTTAATATTAAAGTAACTTATACTTTTGATTTTATAATTTTGTACTAATCATATTTTATCGCCGCACGAAGGGTATGAATAAACCATCAATAAATTCTAATTTGTCTTATCGACAATAATATAACCATCACAAACTTTCGCGAATTTCTTAATGTATATTCGAATAGGAGTGTATTATATGATGTGAAAGAACGACTATTTCTTATAAATTGTGACTGAACGATTTTTGAACCTATACTGAACTTTAATATAAGGATTTTCTTCTAAAATCTGGTTGTTAGTTTGTGTTCGTTTTAACGTGCAAACATGTGATGACAAGCGCACCATCGGACCTTAAATACTATTTACAACTACTGATAATGTTATGTAACTATACATTTAATTAAACCGTTCTCAATCCTGGGATTTAGCCGCAATTTGAAGCTATTGAGGCGGTTTGACCGCATCGTGGACGTACTGCGGTAGGTTCTGTCAAAACGGAATATGATTTCCATTCTGTGAATTGCGTTTGGTAAAACAATTCAATATGAACTCACATTTGAAACAGCATTAAATAAGTCAATTCCAATATCAGAATATTTGTAATTAAACAGAATTGGATGTCTGTTGTTTTATTAACAGAAGTTTCAGAGCACTGTGTAAATTTAAACTTTTGCAGGACATGACTATTTGAGAATGTCATAGGTCCTACTAATTACTTAAGAATAACTGATTTTTCGTTTCGAAAGCCCAATCTGTATACTTTATTCGATAAGTTCTAGCTGTAAAGCTCTTTAAATATTCACTTACTTTCCGTACAGAAACCAAAAAGAAATGATGAGCTTGAAACCGAATTCCCGATGTGCGCTTGTAACAAGTTGCGTGGCGCGTTGCTGGACTGGTACAGCAACAGATGCTTGTAACGTTCCTTAGAAGTTTGTATTACTTCGACGGGATTATATTTAGTCTCAAATATTCGCCTTCTCTCTCTAACAAAGCGCCACGCAGCTTATTCTGGACTTCTTTATATATTTAATACACTTGGTATCCAATAAACACGTTTGCTGTAATGTATGGTTGGTTTCATTTTACCTTTGTACAACTGGACTAGAATAGTTCTTCTGATAGTCCCAAGTCTGAAGAGGCTACGTTCCTGGTAGCAAAGTGGCAATAGATCTCGCCACTTTGTTACATGCAGGTAGACTAGAGAGCCTTGAGCCTGTCTCGTTAGTCTAGTGATCGCTAAGCGCGACTTCTGAGCATGATTTCCTGGGTTCAAATTCCAGGTCGGGCAATATCTTATTGGGTTTTTCCTATAGGTCATTCTCAGTAACAGCATTAAGTCTGGATTAGTGCCAGGTGGCTCGCCCCCCTTTTATATTGGAAGTATTGGAACCTATATCATAACTGGTGAAATGTCAGTGTACTACTCCTCAGCCGACCTCTTTGGCGAAGGCAGCCGTGATATTATGTGTTTGTTTAAGTTTTCAAAGAAAGCCCATTCAGCCAATGGAGAAAACGAGATCGAGATTTGATGAATGCAGTACCTTTTAGGTATTAAATCCTATAATAAATTGCAAATGGTGGTGAGGCATTCGTGGATTCTTTTGAAGGAGTAAGCTACCGCCTGCTACAGCACTGGAGAGCATGTGAAGATCTACCGCTACCAGCCCAGCTGACACTGAAATCATACACAAAAAAACAGTCAAAACCTGACACAATCTACCCTAGACAAAATATACGGATACATTGTAGCACTAGGCTATTGCTAGAAACCGGCACACCTGAGAGATTTTTCAACGGTGTGTAAGGCCATGTCAGAGATCTACAGGCGGTTTAAACTCTGACACCAGGTTATTTATCAACCATACGATAAGAAGACTAGACTATCAAGTATGATTACACGATCAAACGATTCATGTACGAAATCAATCAAATAATCTAGAGAAATAGATAATAAGGCTAGGTCTAAGGCAAGACAGTGATGCTAGTGCAGACCCAACTGGCGAAGTGGCTAAACGATTAGACTGCTGCGCTTCGGGTTGCCGTTTCGATTCCCGCACGGGACATAAAATTGTGTAATCCGCAGATGTTTTGTCAAAATCGAAACACATAAGTGTTCTGAACCGCACACATATAATTAAACAACTTGACAGAGGTGTGAAAGCGTTTACAAGGGTAAACGAATGATTTTTTTGACACTAGTGCGTGTACGTCAAACTTCTGTCAGGCTAGCCAATCACGTCTAGACTAAATAATAATAATAAAATATTAAAAATTTATTGCTTTAAAAAGTAGGTACAACAAGTAGTATAGCTATTGAGTAGTAAGACGCAAGTAGATGGTTGTGCAAAGACATTTTGTGAGTGGATGACTGGTTTCCAAACTGAGACATGCTCGTATTTTGGAAAACAGTAGCTCTCTCGCAATGTCGCAATCAGGACATTTTCAAGGCCTCAACATACGCGTAAGATAAATTTAATGACCATTAGTAAAGGTATAGATAGTAATGTTTATAACCGACTTGAAAAAAAAAGGGGTAGGTTCTCAATTCGTCGGGATCTTTTTTTAAATTTTATTTTACAATAACAAGTAGAACTGATACTTGCCTCGTTAAACCTGCAATCCAGAAATCCAAGTCGTCGGCCAGTAGCCCCCCGCGGCATATTAACTGAAAATATATTTAATCTAAAGTCAGAACCTTTGTATGAAAGAGACAGTACTATAGAGAGCGACTGGATAAGAAATACGGCGTTTGATACATTTAAAAACCTCAGGTCGTTTTCAGAATTAACATGTAGGGGTTAAGTGTTGTATGGGAAATATTTAAAGAGAAATTTGGCGTGTCTTCATTGTCATCATCAGAATATCTCTGTCTACTGCTGGAGATAGGTTTTACTTCTTGATTGAGAGCTTGAGCTTCGGTCATCCGCTTCCTACTTGGCGTGTCTTAGGAGAGGCCTGTGTCTAGCAGCGGACGGAGGTAGACTGATGATGATGAGGATGGAATATGTTCGTGTTTTATGAAAAAAAAAAGAAACAGGCCGTGAGGCTATCGATACAATATCATGCAACACGTGTATTCTAAATATTCTCCCGCTAGGTGCAAAATAAAGGAAAGAAAATTACAATGAAATTTCTCTTGTCCGCGTAATAAAAATGTCAACATATACAGCCGCGGGTTACACCTATATTTGATACCACTTAAATAAACTACACACAATCCGCGACCACCATGCCAGGCCTCATTACAAACGGTCAGTAATACATTTACTTAAACAATATTTAACCAAATGTCCACACAAACAAATTAATGAGTTTATCGACATTTCAATTAAGTTAAACGAATAATGACCGTGTGTCGCACACCATGAATAGATTCATATTACACGACAGGTATTTATTTATTTACAATTCATACACACAAATTGAGGCAGGCTATATGCCTTAGGCATTTTCTACCAGTCAACCTTTAAATGGTGCGGGAAAAAGAGTTTGCGGTATATGTAGGTACTAGCTACGCCCCGCGCCGTTACCAGCTACATTTTCACGGGATAAAAAGTAGCCGAAATGTTAATCCAGGGTGCCAGCTACCTCCATACCAAATTTTAGAAAAATCGGTCCCGCCGTTTGTGCGTGAAGAGGTAACAAACATTCAAACACACGACCCAATTGGCGCAGTAGTTAAGCGATTGGACTGCTGCGCTAAGGGTTGCGGGTTCCATTCCCGTACGGGACAAAAATTTGTGCGATCCGCAGATGTTTGTCCCGAGTCTGGGTGTTTTTGTATGTGATATTTCATGTTTGTGAAACGCACCTACGATACAAGAGAAATTCCTAGTGTGGGGCGACGTTTTCTTTAAAAAAAAACAAACAAAAAAAAAACACACAAACCCACTCACAAACTTTCGCCCTCCACGTGCGATTATTATTATGACTGGTTTCACAGCTGTCCGGAAGACCCGGATAGGCCATTCGTACATGGGAGACCCGTACGGGTACCACCCGCCCCCTTACCATGAACTCTTAAAGCAGGACAGTTTACCATGTGGAAGCGAGACGCTGCATTACACAGCACGTAGCGGCGTCTCGCTTCCACATAGTAAACTGATACATACGATACGGTTGCTAGGACGCGGGTAGCGTCAATCAAATCAACGTCACACACTTGGCAAGGACCCAAATAATAGCATTACGCTGTATTCGGGTCCAACGTTTGACGACCTGATTGGCGGAGTGGCTAAGCGACTGGGCTACTGCGCTAATGGCTTTGGGTTCGCAAGGACAAAAATTTGTGCGATCCGCAGAAGTTTGTCCCGAGTGTTAGTGTATGTGATAATTTATGTTTGTGAAACGCACCCACGACACAGGAAACATACTCAAAGTGGGGCAACGATTTAAAAAAATAAAATAATGAGTGAATGTTGGTGAATTAACTACTAATATAAGAAAACACCTCCTTACCATATCTAGGACTGCAATAACACAGCCATCATTTGCCAACCAATATAATGCGATAAGGAGCGAGAATCTGCAATAAATAAATAATTTAATAAGACAACATACATAACTGTAGAATACGCCCACATTTATCCAGTTATGGTATAGGTACCAATGTAATAGGGGGCGAGCCCATTGCCATCAACCCGCCACAAATCGAGACTCCGTGCTGCTCCTAAGAATTAACTAACGGAAAAACCCAGTTGCACTTTGCTCGACCCGGGATTCGAACCCAGGACCTCATGATCAGCAGTCGGGCTTAGCGACTACTAGACCAACGAGGTATATTATGTTGGTCTTATTCTAAATATTTTGTCAAATCCTGCTTCAGATATTGCTAAACGAATGTGTAGTCTGGTTCGAGTGAGTAACTGATTACACACTCGAACCAGAATTCCCTTTTAAGTAGACATCATATTCCTATAAATTGTGAACCTTGTGTAAGTGAATTTTGTATAAGGTACAATGGGGTTGACGTATCCATGTGGATAAAAACCCCTTAAACATTAATGAAGAATAAAAAAACGAGGTAAATTATTACCTATTTACTAAATAGAAACGATTTATGAGGAATGAACCTGTAAAATAGCTAAATAAGAAATATGAACCAATTTCCTTGGCGCCAAATCCCCTTTTTCCCGAATATCAAATTACTAAGCACCTTTACAAAGTCCGTAAAGATGGCTGCCGTGACGTAAGCATGACACACACACACTAACGCACGGCTCCTGTCTCGCCGTCTGTGTGTGCGTAATCCATGACGTAGCACTACTCAGAGGGGACCCTAATTATTTATTCTTCCTTTTCGACGAATTTTATACTAAAATGGGGAGATGTCAAATCGTGTTTTATAATATGTTTCTATAAATAATTGCCTGAAACTGCCTTTAATATCCCTGAACGAATTGCGGCCTCTTCGGATTCATTTCACGGGGCTTGTGTACGATATAATTTATAATACATAGGTAGGGGCATATTATAGTTATACGCACTTTCTTCAGTTGTTATTGTTATTATTCAGCACTAACTAACGGATAAGGAAATCGTGATGAAACCTAAATTGGTCTGAAATAACAAATTCTTAGTAAACAAGCGTGTCCTATTTCTCAATGTAATTGGGGTGAGCCTATTATCATTAACCGGGCACAAATCCAGAATCCGTGCTGCTACTGACAATTACCTAATGGAAAAACGCAGTAACGCTTAGCCCGACCCGAGATTCGAACCCAGGACCTCATGATCAGCAGTCGCGCTTAGCGACTACTAGATGACTATACCAACAAGGCAGTCAATGAATGACATGTCAATCCCTCATAATTAATAAGCTCGATTTCTATTAACCAAACGTCAACTTACCTAAGTCTCCACACGCTTGAATAGAAATCGAATAGAATGATAAACGTATGGGATTACCACAATGTTTCGACTGTGTTATCAATGACATAATTATGTCAATCCCATATATTTTTCAATCGTCATTCTTCAAGTATTTTGCCGCTTGTCTAGGGGGTCTGGTCATACTGCAGAGTAGAAATTGGCCGGTCTACGAAGTTGGTAGCGTTGTTTACAGCCTAGGGTGCGCCAGACGTAGGTACTAGGGTATTACCACGCATGGAGGCTCTCAATTCTCACCCAAACATGCCTCTGTAAACACACGAAACATGTCTAGTTATATGCAACCTGCCATACATCGCCTGTGTGCGCTGCTGATATAAGGTAGGACAAACTAGCGCAGTCACTTCGCCGACTTCGAACTGTAACTAACGCCGGAACAATGTCATATGCAAGAGAAACTCCAAGACTTTATCTACAAACACCACGCTTTGTAAACAACCATCTATGTGTGAGTCTAACCCACCGTGCACTGTTGGTAAATTCCATACAGAAAAACCAGTAAGTTTGACCAATAATAAATGAAATGGTCCGATGCGGATATAGTGGAGCATTTCTACGCAGATACAGAGCTACACCTTGTAAATACGTTAGAATAATATAATTTATTATATATATTTTCATAATTATGCCTGATGAAGTAATATCAGTGTATTAATTAAAAATTAATTTCACCCTACAGTACTTGCAGCCCTGCCTCTATAAACTTGAAATTTGTTTTGTCAGAAAACATCCGCAATTTTATACCAAAAGAGGAGATATCCAAACAAAAATTGCACTTAGACATGGAAGCAGACTAAACTTACCCACTTCACGATTAAAAATGCACTCTTCTAGTACATTTGTTATGTCCATTAAAATATATAATAAGTTACCGGAATACATCAAAAATGTAAATAAAAATAATATCTTTACCAATAAATTAAAACAATTTCTGATAATCAAAAGCTACTACATACACTATTGATGAATATTTTAGCGAAAAATTTCAACAACAGTAAAAACTATTCATAAATATGTTTTCAATAAATTACATTACTTTACAATAGATTATAATAATAAAAAAACTACACGATACCTACATTTTCATTTAAGTATTATAATTTTAAATGTTAAAACAAAAAACGATTTCATTTATTTCAAATTTAAATTTGTTTTTAAAACAAAAAGCGCCTTCAACCGCTCTCCTATTAATTAATTTAAAAAAAAAACTTTGCTGTGCCCGACAGGGTCCATAATTGTTTCGATGTTTTCACATACCAACTATATGTACACATTATGGAATGCTATAAAGTAATTGAGTATTGAGTACTTAGTGAAGGAGAAAGCCATTTAACGAGATTATTAGACAGCGATATCTTAGATAAAAAAAAAACTTGTTTTGGTCAGTATCTGGGTGTGTGTAAGTTCAAGTTTGTGTAACGTACTCACGATACAGGAGAAATATCGAGTGTAGGGCGACGAATTTTTTTGAAAAAAGTAGACAGTTGGCAGTTGGAAATTAAATAACCCTCAAATCTTAACAGTAAATTACCTAATAATTCTATTGGCATCTCTATTCTTTAACATCCGAACAACAGTGACAGAAGTAGTTTAATCAATGGTTAAACCGTTGTCAATTATATAATGGCATGTCTTTCAAATCCCCAATTTAAATCTATCAACATTGACATACTTACGTCAGTTACGGGCAAAATAAAATCACTAATAACAATACGAAACTTAAAAAAATATTATATATGTATATAACTTAAAATAATATTTTTTTTTATGTCTGTGTTATTTATCTCTAGCGCATGGACCGTGGACACTCAAGGGTAGTGCAAACACCAGGCACGATGACGTCACAACAGGGCGCACTCATCGACAATGTTCCGTCCCGATACACTCTGACCACAGACGGCGCACAATGTATGATACTATGCATATAGGAGAGTTGCATCAGCCGAGCAATTTTGTGACATTTGGTATTACCTATGCAATCTCAATAATGTTATTGTCAAAGCTAACTTCGAATGGGTACTTCAATAATTAGGTAGTGAATATAATCTTCTTACAATCGTGTTGGCAGGAAATCTGCACTTTAATTATTAATCTCTTTTCAGTGTATTTTTGAAGTCGATTAATTTATTTGAACCAATTAAAAAATTATTAGTCACCGCTTGCTAGTGCTAAAGCTAGGTAGAAGAAACGGCAAAACACGAACAAACTTGATTAGCTGATTGGCGCAGTGGCTAAGCGATAGGACTGCTTCGCTAGTGGTTGCGGGTTCGATTCCCGCACGGGAAAAAATTTTGTGCGGTCCGCAGATGTTTGTCTCGAGTCTGGGTGTTTGTGTATGTGATATTTCATGTTTGTAAAACGCACCCACGATCCAGGAGAAAATACTAGTGTGGGGCGACGTTTTAAAAAAAACTACCCAGCAGCGCAATCTGTCTGTCAAAATATACTAGCTTCCGCCCGCGACTTCTTCCGCGTGGATTTAGAATGTTTTATAGCTCTTAACCTTCTTCGATAACTACACTACCCAACACAAAAATATTATTTCAATTCGAACCAGTAGTTCTTCACGCGCATTCTACGAACAAACAAACTCTTCACCTTAATAATTTTAATAATTGTGTGTAGATTACATAAGATATTTATATCATTTACCTTGTAATATCATTAATTACAAAGAAATACCTAACATGTAATGTTGGTCCACCTCGTGACCTCATTACGACACACTTTATTAAATTAATTATTATTTTGTTTACCCTACAGCATAGCAAATACAGATACCGTACAAAACAAAACTTTGATTATGAAAAAAACAAGTTGTTTCTTAAGTAAATAAGGGAAAAGTGTTACCAATCAAATTGTAAACTTATATAAAACGTGACCAGATGTTATGAAAACGTGACTGTGCTGCTCCCTTTTAACTAACTTATAACTAATTAACCATGCTAACAAGTAGGTACTTAGTATATTTTATACTAGGTTATGCCGCGATTTCATTATCTCTCAGCCTATCGCGGTCAACTGCTGGACATAGGCTTCACCCAAGTTGCGACTAGTTCGGCTTGAAAAATTTATAACATCAAAACATAACACCATACCTGAATTCCCCGAAGGGGCAGGCAGGGGCGCACATAAAGTACCCCGACATTTTGCCAGTTATGTTTAAGGTCCCAATGTAATAGGGGGCGAGCCTATTCCCATCAGCCGGGCATAAATCCAGACTCCGTGCTGCCACTGAGAATTACCTAATGGGAAATCCCAGTAACACTGCCTGACCCAGGATTGGAACCCAAGACCTCAGGCTCAGCAGTAGCGCTTAGCGACCTCTAGACCAGTCCACTTATCTTTTCCGGGATTCCGATTCTTAGGTATCTAGTCCACACCTAATTCCATTAAAATCGTTTCAGTAGAGTAACCGAGAAACCGTAAGACATTTCCTTTCGCATCAAGAAAAATATTAGCATCAAATGTGTTGAGTTCGGTCACCCATCTAACTTCGGACCGCGACAAGCGCTGTTTTACTTCACAGGCTTATTTATTATTAGCATCAAATGTGTGGAGTTCGGTCACCCATCTAACTTCGGACCGCGACAAGCGTTGTTTTACTTCACAGGCTGATTTATCTGTGCGGTATAAATATTTAGTTGCGAGCCCTTCATTAAAAGGTATTAGTCACTAACCATCATAACACAACCTAGGTTCATTTCTCAGCTTGACGAAATAACTTTGAGTGTGGCTCGCGTTAATCATACCTCAGGTCGTACGAACTCCGAGAGAAGAAACTTTTACGAACTTAAGTACTCAAAGTTCACTCTATCATGCTGAGCTGAGTATGTAAGTAAATCAGGTGCAATTTAAAACAACTTTAATATTAAATGTGGTCTCTTTAGACAGCCAATGGTTTGTCATTTGCTTATTGTCATTAACCGGGCCCAAATTCAGACTCTGTAAAACTCTCTATAACTAGCTACTACTGCAGAACTACTATAACTACTGAAGAAGTTACGAACACGCAAACACTCATAAGCTTTTGCCTTTCTTTCCTTGCCTACCCGCTATTCCATTATAAAATCGTTGGCGAAAACCGTGTATTTTTAGTCCACCCACAAGACAATGCACGAATAGCCAGTGCCCGTCCATCCATTCCGTACATTTCCATGCATTCAAATGTGAGGGACATTTCCTCCGGCCAAGCCAGCGCGGTAAAGTTACATCTGTTCGGCCATTCGGCTGTCGCACATACTCCAAAGCCATTTGAAATAGTTAGCGATGGTACAGTCTGCATCATAAGTTACTCAAAAAGTCGAATTTTTTTTAAGTTCGTTGTCAAATAGTAGATACGAACATGCATTTTAATTTTAAGCTAGGTATAGTCTCAATTTTAAAGAGAGTTCGATTCTCGATTCTCGAATGTGTTATTGGACTTTTTACGAGGTAATTCTCAGTAGCAGCACGGAGTCTAGATTTGTGCCCGGTTAATAGCAATAGGCTCGCCCCGACCTAGAATACCTGACTGGTAAAGTGTGGCTGAACTGTACACCTCTTCTTACCAGTTTGGGAATACAGAATGTTATGTTATCTAAATGTTGTTAAATTAATTGTTAGCATGTATAAAAACTAAGTAGATACTTTTTTTTCATTAATTATCTATCAAGCATGAGCTCATAGTCAGTCTTCTTATCGTATGGTTGATGAACAACCTGGTGCCAGAGTTTAAACCGCCTGTAGGCCTCTGACACGGCTTTACACACCGTTGAAAAATCTCTCAGGTGTGCCGGTTTCCTCACGATGTTTTCCTTCACCGTTTTTAGCAACTGATAACTAATTTTTATTACGCACATGTATTCGAAAAGACATTGGTGCGTGCCGGGATTTCAACTTGTGACCTTTGACTTGGCAGTCCAACGGTCATACCACTCGGCTATCAGTGCTCGCTAGTCTAGTGCTAGTCAGTGAAAAATGTCATACAGTGGTATAGACAGTCAACTAGGATGATAGCGAGGTTTACAGCCCAGAGAGCTCCGATTATACTCAGGTATCACTCGTGGAGGTATAAACCAAACTTCTTATTGGTTTAGTTGTGTGACTATTTAGTTGCTGACTGTACATAACGCATATTTCGTCTGCGCTCGCCGAACAGACAGACGTCTGAGTTAGAGCTGCACTTATGATAGAAGTTTGAATTGTAATGATTCAATTTAACATGATTCATGTTTATGTTTGTGTGCAGGTTAGGGATACTCGGATGTTTGTTGCATCACTGTGTTCATGAATTAATCTTCACGAGTACTTTGTACCTGTTTTAGTAACTAATCTGCGTAGGCTGACTTGGTTGACATGATAAAAGGACTATAAATGGTAATAAAAAACGACATCGTACATACATACATACATAAAGTCACGCCTATTTCCACGAGGGGTAGGCAGAGACCACGGATTTCCATTTGCTACGATCCTGACATACTTCTTTCGCCTCATTGACACGCATCACATTACTCATACACGCTCGTCGGTTAAATAATAATAATCGTGTAATATAATAAATACATTACTCGTGTATACAAGCAAGAGCGCACCGCTTAATATACTTTAGACAGTTTGGACATCATGTATTGTGGTGTAGGCAGAGGTGAACATATAGTACACCCACATTTCGCCAGTTATGTTGTAAGTCCCAATGTAATAGGGGGCGAGCCTATTGCCATCAACCGGGCAAAAATCAAGACTCCGTGCTGCTACTGAGAATTACCTAATGGAAAACTCAGTAACACTTTGCCCGACCCGGGATTTGAACCCAGGACCTCTTGCTCAGCAGTCGCGCTTAGCGACACCTAGACCAACGAGGCTGCTATAATGATAAGTGCAGGCGTCCATACTTTCCTGATTGTTCCCTTCCTTACCTTTTCCGGTGACGGAACGAGAATTCCACGTATTAATAATTCGTCAATGTCTCAGCGTAGTTATCACTAAAATTACTAGAAACATTTCATAAACAGATATTCTTTTTATTCCAAGGTTGGTCTCGTTTTATAAGTTAATTGTAATCACGAATACTTTGATCCCTGAATTATTGATAGTAAAGTTATTTCAAACCCACTAAATGCTCATCCATAACAGTATACACGCTGTGGTTTTCCGCAGCGAAATGATTTCGTCATAATGGTACCTACAATAATCGATATTATATAAAATACACTTGAACAATTTTGTTATAAACTTCTATAAGTCGGTCTTCAATTGTTTTTAGTTTTTCCTGAAGGATAATCGTTCTGGCGCGGAAAAATAACCGTTGCAATTCCAGCATGTTTAGCTCAACCTAGCGAGGTCCGTCAGTACTCAATAGTATGTACATATATTGTATATTAAAGCCACTCTGTATCATTTTCAGTTCCTGTCAAGTTCCATTAACCCAGTGTTTCGAACTCGGCCCGGCGTGTGATGTCTACGTTGCAACAAGCGCTCTACTTGCTACATGTAGCGCAACTTGCTCGAGGTCACGTGACCTGGCACCACCACCCTTACCATGAACTCTTCTTAAATTAGGACAGTTTACGTTTTGGAAGCGAGACGCTGCAATACACTGCACGTAGCGGTGTCCCGCTTCCACATCTTAAACTGTCCTGCTCTTAGAGTTCAAGGTAAGGGGCAAGATAATGTTTATTGTTTACTGCGTATCGATGAGGAGTGCTTTACGCCTATAAAGAGTAGGAGCATTTTATTGAAAACTAGTTGCGCCTCTTCGGTGTAACCCGCTGCATTTTTTCAGGATAACAAGCAGCTTATGTATTAATCCAGGGTGTCAGCTACCTTCTTACCAAATTTTATCAAAATTGGTCCAGCCGTTCGAGCGTGAAGAGGTAACAAACACACAAACTTTCGCATTTATAATATTTGTGTGATTGGTACCCGCATGCATGATGTTTTTACCCTTCTCTTCATTGGAAACACCATCAACCGTTTTTTTTTGCAGACTTAAATATGACACGAGTAAGCGATGCCGTGTGGTATCCGGCCTAGAATTGACCACCCCCTTTCATCCCGTGGGTGTCGTAAGAGGCGACTAAGGGAAAAACCAGAAGATGGGCAGCAGCGTCTTCTGTAACTTGACCACCAATACTGCAATCCCCAAGCCGCTTGCCAAGCGTGGACGTCTTCCGACTGATGATGAAGCGATAGAAACAAATATCATTGAATCTCACATTTATTTTCCCTGAACAGGGTGAAACTCACAACTAAAGCAGACGGGACTTGGCCTCATCAATGTTCAGAGGCCAATCTGGTACAAAACTGGGCATTTAAATGTCTAGGAGAAATGTTAACTACATGAATGAAACACCGGCGTAACAATATACCTGTAAAACATAACATCAGTTGACATTATGCAAAATGACCCGAAATTTCCAATAGAATGCACTGGTGCAGCGGTGTCCCATGACTTGAATTGCATTCTGAGGGAACACTGCCTGCCTCGCTCCCACTTGCCACTGTGATATATTGCCGTCCTTCTTTAGATCACTTGAGGGACTCAGAACTCCCTGTCTGAATTCCAACCGCGGCGTGAAATGGTAACACCAACAAATTGAGTTGTGAGAATGTGGTAACATCTTACAGAAGTGTATTCTATTGCATTACTAATAATAACCTTTTGAGTTTTATACCTGAATATATCATAAAAATTATGATATATTCAGTGTGTGTGGGGATTATGGCAACACCCCCCTTCTAAAAGGAGGAGGCCTTCGTTCAGCAGTGGACGCCTTACGGCTGATGATGATGATATCATAAAAATGCTTATACGTACTACATAGTTAATAAGCAGTTGCCTCAGAATTAAGTCTATTATCACCAACTACATGACTACCTATTAGATAGAGACACGATTTTGTCATTTAGGTTAACCTTACACCTTTAAGGATTTAGTGGCTCGGCGTACGCTGCAAGGTATAGAAAAAGTTATATAACCATATTCAGAGTCTCCATTGACATAAAACCTCAAAAAAAAATTTCGAACCCAAACAATCTGCTAGACAAAGCCTATTGAAAAATTCGATACAATACCGCTACTCGAATCTTAGATAATAATAATCGAGTTCGGTTAGGTACTCGATACTATTCCTAATAAGGATCACCAATCAGATTAAAAAAAAAACAAACTGGATTGAACCGACGCTGGATGTGAAAAGCACGGCTAAAATAGCACGAGTCTCTATAAAATGATACGTGCGCATGACGCAGTGACGCGGACATGGCTTTACATCGTTCGTCGACTGCTATATGACAGCTGTGACTGTTTCAGATGAGTTATATCTCGTGGATACTATATTTGGTAGACAGCGCCTGTTGTTATGGTTATATACCGTGATGGGACAACACGTAGAGAGCCTTCACGAGTGACGATACTTAAGTACGTTCAGCGCACCCTGGACGGTCAACTTCGCTACCATCCTTGTTGACAGACCAATCACTACGCTACGGCATGACCTTCCATGAGGCTTTTGGCTCATGCGAGTACGAAGTAGAAGATGGGCAGTATGTCGCATCTATATCCTATAATCTAACCTGTTTCTATTGTTTCTGTATCGGACATAATCTATAGTCAATAATAATAATATAATTAATATTAATTCCTGGTGTTGTACAATTGTAAATCTGATTGTAATTAGTAGGTAACGCACACCCAATCAATCAATTGATTAAATCTTAACCTATAACTTATGAGTTAGTATAACATAACATACATAACATAACATCACGCCTGTATTCCCCGAAGGGGTTGGCAGAGGTGAACATGTAGTACACCCACATTTCGCCAGTTATGTTGTAAGTCCCAATGTAATAGGGGGCGAGCCTATTGCCATCAACCGGGCACAAATCCAGACTCCGTGCTGCTACTGAGAATTACCTAATGGAAAACTCAGTAACACTTTTCCCGACCCGGGATTTGAACCCAGGACCTCTTGCTCAGCAGTAGTGCTTAGCGACCACTAGACCAACGAGGCAGTCATAAGTTAGTATAAGTTTGTTAATAAATAAATAAAATCTTTTTATATAATAATTTTGTTAATGTTGTGAGCGCTGTATACTTCTGAAAGTGACGAATTCTCTTTAAACCAACTCCTATAGATATAACCTTTATGTAAGTAACCTTTAAGTATTTTGTGGAAAAGTCGTTGAAGAACCTATTAAACAAAAACAACTTTACGTAATGGTGTTAAGGGGAGGTGAGTGAAATCAAACAAATGAACTAACACGGTTCATTAAGGCGGGGTTACTTCAGCTTCACTTGACGAACACGTATTGCAAAAATGGCGATACCAATTTTGTTCTCTTCCAGCAGCCTTAATAACGAAAATGTTTTGTTTTCTATTAGCAACCCTAACGTTGATAACCCGGTTATATTTCCCATGTCCCATCTTCTGCAATCATTATTTTTTGACGTACGTATGTAACGTTATCAGACTGTTTGAAGCAGCCCGCCCTAAAACTATCTCTAAAATCTCTACATCCACTCGGGTTTCAGAAAGTGATGGAATAATATACGTTTTTTGTATCGAGACACAAGGCAGACACAATACCGACATATTTTTCAACATGTTCAAACAAACCTGAACAATGGCTGACTTTTGTGAACAATGTTTTAATCTTTTTCCCTTTATGCGGCTCCGCGCTTAATAATTGCCACCCTTTGTTTGTACCATAACATACATAACATCACGCCTGTATTCTCCGAAGGGGTAGGCAGAGGTGAACATAATTAGTGCACCCACATTTCGCTAGTTACGTTGTAAGTCCCAATGTAATAGGGGGCGAGCCTATTGCCATCAACCGGGCACAATTCCAGACTCCGTGCTGCTACTGAGAATTACCTAATGAAAAACTCAGTAACACTTTGCCCGACCCAGGATTTGGACCCAGGACCTCTTGCTCAGCAGTCGCGCTTAGCGACCACTAGACCAACGAGGCAGTCCTGTTTGTACCAATGTGTTATTAAAGCAAAATGTCGGGAACTGCTTTCGAAGAATTTACTTTTGTACTTATATACCTACCTATACCTATAAATGTAATATGATATGGAAAAAATATCAGTAGGTACTATTTAATAATATCCTACATTTACAGTTAAAAAATGCTTGTCCTAAGGGGTTAGGTACAATGATAGCCAAGCCAATATTTTAAGCTACAGTAAAAGAGCGAAATACTCTTAAAGCTAGTATACTCTGATATTATTCTTCTAACTGCGCATCAAACAAATTACGTTTAGGGCTTTTACCTCGCCGCATTTACTCAAAGAAAACCAATATGTAAGAAGTTTCTTGATATAAAATGTTTGTCACAGCTATTAATTGTAATGAGCTCTAGTAGGTTTGTCTTTGCTTCATACAACGAGGGAGCAAAAGATAGACATGTTTACCATACTAACTTTTGTGAGGGTTATCCATATTATTTACCTAACATACATGCCGGTTTTACGTAAGTGAATATTCCGAAATTCCCGTGGGTTTCCGTTTGCGTCCGAAACCAGTCGGGAATTTCGCAATATTTACTAGAGTAAAACAGGCGGTAATCGATGAAGAGAAAACCACTTTAAAATATCAGTCCGTAACGAACGTATAGAAACGTTTTGTTGTGAACTAAAACGATAGCTTTCCAATCATTAAATCGTTTTAGTTGATATATCACTACATAGTATAAAACAAAGTCGCTTTCTCTGTCCCTATATCCCTATGTATGCTTAAATCTTTAAAACTACGCGACGGATTTTGTTGCGGTTTTTTTAAATAGATAGAGTGTTTGAAGAGGAAGGTTTATATGTATAATAACATCCATTAAATTGTGGAGAAATACTTATAATACTATATAATTTATACCCGTGCGAAGCCGGAGCGGGCCGCTAGTAGTAAATAATATAAATACTCGTGTTCTTCTGCATAGAGATAGTTGGGCCCCAATGGTTGAAGGATACAAAACATCGAAAGGAGTGATATTATAATCAAAAATGAAATTATAAAGATTGAAATAATGTAATAAATTAAAAGAACGAGAT
The DNA here is from genome assembly GCA_905340225.1 of Abrostola tripartita. Taxonomy (NCBI): domain Eukaryota; kingdom Metazoa; phylum Arthropoda; class Insecta; order Lepidoptera; family Noctuidae; genus Abrostola; species Abrostola tripartita. The sequence continues at coordinate 20,187,351 of HG996486.1, forward strand.
TCTCTTCCGGTGAATAAAGTGCTACAGTGTACTAGTACGTGTAAGAAGTAGGGTTATTGTCATATAATAATGCGCTAAGGGTCATAACTATTGCGGTGACGACTTCACAATTTGTAGATACCTATAGGCTTGGAACGTGTCCGTATGGTCCGTAATAATGTCTTCCTGACCGAATTTCGGTCACGGCGGCCTGTCTCAGCTGAGACTAGCCAAGTACGCAGGAGACATTTTAGTGCACAAGTATGCGTGCAGACACAGGTGCACTCCCTATTCCCTCACTCTCATAATCCGATGGGACGGTAGACCGACACGACCGGAGAGAGATCAGGCGCAGGACCAACGGTCTAACGTGCCTTCCGACGCACGGGGGGGTCTCGACATGTGGAAACGGTCACCCATCACAAGACTGACCGCGGCGAGCACGGCTTAACCTCGCAGATCGGCTGATCTGCGGGGTAGCCATATAGCTACGAGCCCCACGGTCCGTAATAGCAAGCATTCGGACCTACTTCTGAGTAAACGAAGCGTGTTGTCGTCACAAAACATTTAATACCTGCGCCGCAAGTTACACCGTACGTGCTTGGAAACCATCTTGTTACTGGATGACGTCACGATACGTAGCAGCTTGCAGCTCAAGTATCAAACAAGTAACTCCTATCTTTATGCGTCGTACTGCAGTCTGTGAAAGGAGGGAGTCGGAATATATATTTATTTTCCATCGATAAAGCAAAGACGCTGGTTCAATCTATGGCAATGATATCTCCATCTATTTCATCAGTCTTATGTTGTTTAGCAAAATTATTATATTGATAGGTATGTACTTCTAAACGTTCGCTTGAGCTAGGATCAAGTACATATGTGTGATCCAGCGAACATAGGTCTCCAGTCTAGATATTTGACAATCGACGACCAGCGCAGTGGCTCAGTCTAGATATTTGTGCAATTAGCGACCTGATTTGCGCAGTAGCTGAGCAATTGGACTGCTTGCTTGCGTTCGATTCCCGCATAGGACAAAAATTTGTGAAATCCACCGATGTTTGTCCCGAGTCTGGGTGTTAGTGTATGTGATATTTCATGTTTGTGAACCGCATTCACAATACAGGACAGCGACGTTTTTTTATATTGTTAATTTCATATTATCCGATAAATACGCCCAGAATAATTTTAATGGTACGATAACATATAAAATCGCCAATTCGATCGTAGAGCACAAGATGGACTGATATGCACGAAATAAACAGTCTGAAAGTTCTACCATCAGTAAGATCAACAGGTATGCATCAAATAACCGTATACCTATGACATGGAGTATTTATGAATAGCCCGACTAGATCAAATGAACCCAGCAAAGGTTTACCATGTAAATAGAAGCACGGAGCCTGAACAATTTGATTTAATCTGAACCAGTTGTAAACCGGTGCAAATAGAATAGAAAAAAAGATTGAATAATATGATTGGGGTTGGATTGAATAGAACCGGGGTGGCGAGGGATAAAGAATTGCGATTCCGATTCCCTTCTCTCGCTGGGAGGAGAGTTGTGAGAGGGCTCACTAATTAGGGACCTAATGAGTGACCATACGTAAATATAAACAACATCTTCCTGTTTTCCCTGAAGGGGTAGGCAGAGGTGCACATAAAGTACCTACACCCGCATTTCGCCAGTTATGTTATCGGCCCCAATGTAATTTAGGGCGAGCCTATTGCCATCAACCGGCCACAAATCCAGCGTGATTAGACTGCTGCGCTTAAGGTTGCGGTCCCGATTCCCGTTCGGCACAAAAATTTGTGCGATCCGCAGATATTTGTCCCGAGTCTGGGTGTTTGTGTAAGTGATAATTCATGTTTGTTAAACGCACCCACGATACAGGAGAAATTAGTAGTGTAGGGCGAAGTGTTTTATTTTTGAAACTATAAATACACATGACAAATATCGGATTACATAGTAGGTACTGATAAAATCAATCGATAACGAACCTCCTCTCTCCAAATCGGTTAAAACCCAGAAGGAGTTTATAAACTATTTGAAACTGAACCAACTCACAGTTAATTAATTTAAAACTGTAGCCTGAATGTGAAATTTAGCTTACGAATATATTAAAGCTAGTATTTTAAGTTGTTGGCAACTTTGTTTTCGAGTGTTCAACGGAGCAAAAACTTTGTCGCGAACAGGGTTGCCAGATTAAAGTCGGAAGCTGCAATACACGAAGTAGTTATACAATAGCTGCAATACACGCCTTATAATAATATTTTATAATAATAATAATATCTTGGGATAACTCACACACGGTCATCTGATCCCAAACTAGGCAGAGCCTGTATTATGGTAACTAGACAACTGATAAACATACTTATAAATTTCTACACCCAGACACAGAACAAATGATTATGCTCATCACACAAAGATTTGTCCTGGGTGGGAATCGAACCCACGACCTCCGGTTTAGCAGTTAGGGTCACTACTCACTAACGACTAGACCAACAGGCCAGTCAAATAAAATTTTATATTTAATAATTGTCATTCTTCTTCTTAAAAGAATGCGCAGAAATTACTGTTCATTCCATTTTAGAGTCGTGGAGGCCTAACGGTTGACATACCAGATTTGTATGCTCAAGGTTGCAGGTTTACATCCAAGCAAGTATCAATTTGACTTTTTCAATGACCTAATTTCTTAGATAATCTAAGACACCACTGACTAACGGTGACAGGAATAAATTGAGGAAACCTGGATTTAATTATCTGTAATCGCCAACCCGCAGTGAGCTAGCGTGGTGATCAATGCCCAATACGAGATGAGGTCTTTGCCTGCAGTGAGACAGTTATAGGCTGTTGTTATAATTAAATTTTCAATTAAATACATTCATTACATCACGCGTGTGTCCGCCAAAGGGAAGGGTAGAGGTGTCCGGCACACCCACAATTCACCATTTACATTATATCTTTTAACCAAATTCCGACTATGTGATACTAGTTTAAATATCTTAATGGAATACCCGACAATACGACAGAACCGTATAGTCGGTTCAGCTCATTGGCTAAGCGGTTAGACTGCTGCGCTAAGGGTTGCGGGTTCGATTCCCACACGGGGCAAAAATTTGTGCGATCCACATTTGATTGTCCTGTGTCTGGGTGTTTGTGTATGTGATATTTCATGTTTGTGAAACGCACCTATGATACAGGAGAAATTCATAGAGTGGGGTGACGTTTTTTTTAAAAAAAACCTGTGAATTGAACCCAATACCTTGCGATGCACAGCCACGCTTGTGACCACCTAGACTCATGACGTGTAGTTATTTTGATATGTCGGATGTCATACTTCAACTTAAAATCTTTGATACAACTCCACAATGACTAGAAAAAAAAATACATTTATCTAATAATTCGGCATTAGCAACCCTAACGCTGCAAGGTAATGAAAATGGAAAAGTTCCTGACAGGGAATCGAAGCGGGAGACGTATCCTACCTAAAATTGGAAAACTTGGTGTGAGTAATTGGAAATGCTTACTTTAATGGTAATAAATACATTTAATATATGTTAGTGAATTATATTATTGCGGCCAACCGATACCTATTGAAATACCTGCCCCCCTATACAAGTGTCAAATCGCTTGATGAATAGAATGAGAAATGTATGGGGTTGACATATGTCATCGATAACATAGTCGAAACATAATGTCATCCCCATACATTTATCATACTATTTGTCAAGCGTTTTGACACTTGTCTAAGGGGGCTGGTTGTAAAGCATCTTGAACCATTTACCAACTTCCTATACCGACTACAGAGATTTTACAACGGTTCTCCTAAAGCCAATTCGTCATTACACTATTCAACGACAGGACGATTAATTATTTCCGTTTCGTATCGTAATATTATAAAAGCGAAAGTTTGTGAGTGTGTTTGTATGTTTGTGACCTCTTCACGCACAAACGGCTCGACCGATTATGCTAAAATTTGGTTAGGAGGTAGTTGACACCCTGGTTTAAAACAAAGGCTCATTTATCTCGAAAAAATGTAGCGGATAATACCGCGGGGTTCGGCTAGTAATGCATATACTATATTGGTATTTTACAATAAAAGTATTGAATATGTATCATATACTGTGAAATAAATGCTAAGCTTTGAGAAAAGGATGGTTCTGCTGTCAGTATTCCTCGACTTGGCGGGACACTACCGCACTCCCATCAGACATAATGTCTTCCTGTCCAAATTTTAAATAATTTGAATCAAATCAATAGTCTAGTCTAATCAAATCTCAAATGAGACTAGCCCACGCAGGTCTGTGCACAAGTGTGCACGCAAACACAGGCAAACGCAATTTCCTCACACTTGTCGTCCGATACTTGCCACTGCGCCAATCAAGTCGTCACACTTATTATTAGTATGGATTTCACAATACAAAGTATTAACGAACGCCTCCACGACATCAAATAATAGCGTCAAGTTTTTCTTTAGACTATTTTTACTCCGCTTTGTCAACTATTTATTGAAGTAAAAATTTCTTTTAAACCTTTGTTAGCAGTATAATTCAAAAGAAGGGTTTCTATTTCGGTTTTTGATTTCTTTTGTACCCAATGTCCAATTTCTAAAAGTACCTTTGAAAGGCCTTTGTCTAACGGCGTTTTATCCACAATCTTTTTCCACAGAAAACTTGAAAACACTATTCGACATGCGCAGTAAGGCCACTAATTTATCTCTTACTGCTTTAGTTGTCCTGAGAACTAGTCCACAGGTTTGTAGTGTGTTGTTGGTTCATGTGCCCAGAAACTTAAAAACAATTAAACTGTCATTATTGATCCAATCAAAATGGACGTGGCTACCCTTGCATTCAAACAACTGAGGTGAGGAGCTCGAGACACCGCATCTAACCTCTTTTCTTTGTTATAAGAGACATGTTGTGTTCAACCCTTATCTTTAATTGACACCAATGTTAAGCACGCTTTGAGAGCGGTGTCAAAGCCTGTTTGTATTCCTACAAAGGCATTCCAATGTAATGAGTCGAATATTGTGATGGCAATGTCAAATTTAAAGCCTGGGGGGCACGGCTGATGAACCTACTAAATTCGACAGGTGAACATTTTATTGTGAATTTGCAAATTACAAAAACTCGGCTGTTATTTGTCAATCTTTAAAATAAAGCTTACGAAACATGCGCGGGCTCCTCGACGCAAGACGACGAAGCTCGCACATGTTTCGTAAGCTTTAGTGAGATATTGATATATATGATTAGATAAAATGATAATTACAGAAATAAATTAAATACAAATACTACCAGTTGCTGACTTTTGCCTTCATTCACACTCTTCAAATGCGAATTAAGTATACTTAAATGAAATAAAGTCCAAACAAACTTCTTCTTTTGTGTAACACAAATAAATCAACATTAAACTATACTCATATCATAAATAATGGAAAACAATCTTAAATTTTACGAGTTTAATAAACATTATATCTAGTTTTACAAGCCAACAAGCATAAATATTTTATGGAGTGTATATGTTCGCTTGCTATGTTTCGAATCATAACAATATTTTACTTTTTTGGCTCAAGAGGAACTTGTGTGCCCTTGAGGAATAGCCTGCGTATTCTCCACGGTCGGAATGCTGCCGACGGAGAGTATCCATACATCGTCATATTGTTCTACGCCGCTGAGACTGGCGTCAATCATGAAATCGTCGAGCGACGATTCTGCACGGGGTCTCTGTTATCCCGGAATTGGGTGTTAACTGCCGCGCACTGCGTCTACGATGAACAACCAGACAATTTCGCCATATGGTACAACAATTTCACTGTGTCATCGTTCAGAACTGAATTTTATGCAGATGTCCACAAGATATTTATCCACCCATCATTCATTCTTGAAGATTTGCATGACATAATTTTGCACAACGACATCAGTATGTTGTTAACAGACAATATTTACACGCAAAAGTTAGGGAGACTGTCATCAGTGGATCACCTGACGATGATAGGTCTGCCGGTGACGTATGTTGGTGGTGGAGGAACGACCGACCCCGCGGGAGACCGGTACAGGCCGCTGCAGGTCGGTGACGCCGGGATCATCGCGTGCGATAAAAAGTCATTTATCTCCACGAAGTTCATGCTGTGTATTACTCAAAAGTGTAACCATAAAAAACAGATTCCGTATTTCGGAGACTCCGGCGGGCCGCTGCTGTACGACGGCCAAATTATAGGCGTGTGTTCTTATGGATCTGAATCTAGTCTCCAGCCGGAGGAAGTGTATGCACCAGTCAGCCCCTTCTTAGATTGGATTGGTGGTTTAATGCATAACAAAACATAATATTATTTTTGTTGGTAAGCCATTCAGTAAACCTTTAATCGGGGGACAGCGAAATTGGCAAGCCTGACACTTATTGTCCTATAACGTATAGACTTGTCGGTGGATTTCAGTCTTGGCAAAATCAAACGAACTCTACTGCTTACAAGTTATTTACATTTTATACTTACCCTAAAACATTCGTTTCGTTAATTTAACCTGTGGGAATGATGGGAATAATGTGGCGTTGTAAAATATGTGTTTGACAAACTGTTAATTACGCATTTATAATAGTAGATATCTAAGGCTTTAGTCAATTCCATACAATTAAAAATAAATGTTTTTTTACTTGATACCTTTTTTTAGTTACTTCTGAATCCATTTTCGGGAATTCAATTAATTGGTTAAATTAGTTAAGAGGTGGGCGCTAACAGTTTTCCTAACTAATATAACAGTTAACGCATATTAATATTGTAAACTCGTTTCTGTTCCAATAAATGATTTTGATTTTACCCCACATAATATAGATAACCTACAAAACAATACCGTGATATCTGTGGCAAGGGATCCAGCTCAGTATACGCTGTGCGAAGAGCACAGCACAGCACTGATTTTCTGGTGAATAAATGTTTTATTTCTGTACACACTTTTTCACGTCAGATTTCAATCAACAAGAAACTAGATGGCGTCGGGTGCCTGACTGATTACTTTGGTAATTTTAAGTTTCCTATTAAAGTAAACCCTTTACAGATCACAGGCGTATGCATAATGTACGTGTAATGTGTATTATGCATGTATGTATGTTACGAGAACAAAAGGCCAACATAATTACTTATGATCTCTCGCACAAAATAGGTCACTGCTCACCCAACGACGACAGGCGCGACTGAGGGAGAAGTGATGCACGCACCGACATCGTACAGATTGAACCTGTTACCTGCTTACCCACAGCCCGCAGCTACATAACTATACTACTGCCAGATTATTGTAAACCAAACTCAAAACAGGTATCAAAGATACAAACGATTACCTAAGTTTAACGTCCTCTGTAAGTGGCAGTTTGAATTTAGGGTAACCATCACACCTGAACTAGAATCATCTTTTTTTACCCTCCCGGCAACAACTTGTAGGCTTTTCTAAAGCAAATGTAGATTTAATATGTGTTCATTACTGTAATTGGTGCTATCCGTAGTAATTAAAAATAATAAACAGTGCTTGGTGTCGCCATACTTTCTAGGTAACCACGGGCTACATCTAGGGATTGTTATTTTAGGGCAATCAGATATAATAGCCTACTGCACTAATATTAGTACCCTGTTCTATGGTATTCTGTGGTCGATACGTGTTAACATAAACGACCATTACAAAAATAAGTACTATTTTAAGAATTATATATACAGTCATATGTTCGGAGATCCAAAGACTATATAATCCGGCGGGACACCAAACGATAGCGCGATCTAGAAAACCGGCGCGGCGCCATCTAGCGCGCGCCGAGACAACAGGCGGGCGACACCAGGGGCCGCCGACGACCGCCTAAGTTCGGCTTTATCGCAACGAGGTAAGGTCGGAAATCGTTTGGAGATTAGCAGATGCGTGTAAGGGGAACATTATTCTAAACACAAACATACTGAAAATACTTTGAATAAGAGTTTGTGGGAATTTATTCAGTATTTAGGCTAAGCGATTGGACTGCTGCGTTGAGGGTAACGGGTTCGACTCCGAACCTGTGTTAGAGTATTATGTGTTATGGCCGCTTTGCTACTACGAATGTTATAGGTATTACCGTAAACCACTGCATATCACATAACGTCGAATACAATACTGGCAATATCTTGCTGACTGGTAATATCTGACCACAACATGGCCTATTTCTATAGAAACGAAGATGTACCAATATTGGCCATCATGCCGAACTTCAGACTGCTTCCAACAACTAATTATCAAAAAATATTTATTGTAATTTGTAGACCTTATTTATACTGGTACCTACATTATAGGGAATCACTCATCTAGCAGATTATAAGGGCAAGTATGATATAATATTCTTAAGGGGATCAAGGTTGGGTAAGTATTGGAAGTTTGCCAAAGGGAATACTAGACAAATAAATAGTGTGGGCCATGTTTAGTAGCCTGAGTATTAGGACGAAGCGGAGGTCAATGTAGCTTCCTAAACTTATTAGGTACTACGTGAATACAGAAAAAGATCTGTCGTCCCCTTTAACCACACTAATATTAAAAAGCGAAAGTTTGTGAGTTTGTTTGTATGTTTGTTACCTCTTCACGCTAAAACGGCTGGATCGATTTGGTTAAAATTTGGCATAGTGGTAGCCGGCGCCCTGGATTTTATTTATTAATTTATTTGGATTGCCAATAGTTATTACATTACATAATTGTATTTAATACAGATTACATCTCAAATTATACAAGCTAAATGCATAACCCGTTACAGGCAAACACCACATGCTTAGTTTAGCAAACCTATCGTGAATTTTAATAAAAAGGAACTTAATAAAAATACATTAAATGATTAAAATAAAATCTTCTATTGTATTCTATTTTACGCGACAATGTAATACAGAGCTTATTTAGGAATCATTTACTCGATTTTTTTCCGTAATAATTTTACGAAGATTGCGTAATCGTTGTACAATCTACAAATTCGGGATAGAGGGGAATTTTGGCCAAATACGGTTTTTCTAGCAGGAGGGCTAGTAGTGGTACATAGTGGTTTAATAGCATACCTGGGATTCCAACTGGTTACTCTAAACGTATTCTACTGAGAATTTCAGGGCTGTTAATATTATTGGTCATAACCTTATAGAGAAAACTAAGTCTTGCATCAACATACGCCGTTCAAGAGTGATCAAGTTGAGCTGTTTTAATGAACACATAGGCTATTTTTTATCCCGAAAAAATAGCGGGGAACACCACGGGGCTCAGCCGGTTATATATGTATATGTATATATACCCATTAATACGTATAAAGCATACTTTGTGCCGGAAGAATAAAACAGTGTTTTGATCTTGATTATGAAAATAAATGCAGAAAACTAAATTACAAATAATATAGTCGAATTTTGACCATAATACGTCTTTTTTACACGACTGCCTAAACAAAGGAGTGTAATGTTTTCAGGGTGTAAGTGTGTATGTATGTATGTGAGTTTCTTTATTCCACCATAACTTCTGAATGCCTGAACCGATTTTGATGTATGGAGTGTTGTTAGAATCCTTACACTATCGCAAGTAACATAGGCTATAAAAAAATTAAACAAATAAAAAAAATTAAGAAACACGTCTGCAATGACAAAAACGAACTAAAAAGTGAAAAACAAGTTCCATCGCAGTCGGGGGACCGTTCTGTGGAACACTGTCTTATCTAAGAGGTACCCACACCCAGACTGCGATGGAACTAGTTTTTAACTTTTTCGTTCGTTTTTTGTCATTGCAGACGTGTTTCTTAATTTTCTTAAATTATATTTTTTTTCAATATTGATTATTATAATAGGCCGTATGTTCTCACACTGTAGACCAAGGGCTGTATATTACACTAATACACTTTAAATGAGAAGCCGCTTGTAAGTTAATAAACTTTTAGTTTCATTGCCCGTATCCTATGATTTAGTCTGATTGGGACGTGAGTTGTATGCAGAGACAGCCACAATTCGATAGACTGTAATCAAGCAACATAAGCGCTGTTACAGCTATCTGCTAGGTTGCTGACATTGTGAATATAGCTCCCATTGTTTCAGTGTTTCACAGGCACAGTCTCATGGATATGTCTAGCACACTGCCCGCAATCTAGATCCCGATGATTAAAATGGATGTGAACTCGAATTGTCTCAGCTAGACTGCCAGTGCCACACAGCTCGGTAATCCGCGTCAATACATATTGGAAACTAAAGTGATATCACGCTGAAATAGCAGAATGCAAACGGTAGTAAAGCACGACTGTTAAGGTTCTGGGTTTAATCCCTGGGTCGGGCAGTGTTATTGGGCTCTTCCATATAATTATCAGTAACTGCACGGAGTCTAGATTATGCTGGCTAAATTGTAATAGACTCGCACCCTGTCACATGAGAACATACAAAATTGGGGAGATTTGTCGTCTTCTTTGGTTTTCAGAAATGAATGCTTTCCGCGTATCAATTGGACCAATCACTAAGAATCAAAGCCAGAGAGGGCTACATAAAATGTTTTCCATACCCTTCATTCTGTGGTCATAAACACATGGAGAATATGTGAGGAAGATAAAATAGAAGATTCGCATCTAATACATAACCTGCTAATTTTTCAATGCCAAAAATACGAGGATTCAAAATAGACTTATAAAGTACATATAAAATAGGTTTACACATAATCACGCCTATAATCCCCGAAGGGTAGGCAGAGGTATGTTTCTCCACTCATCTTGGGTCAAGGCCGTGGCACTTGCTGGCGGTACCCTTATTCTTCACTAATTGCCGAGGGAATGCTTTCCTAGTTCGCGCTGTTAAAAGCTTTAGGGGATGCGCGAACGTAGGCACTCTTTGTTACCGACACGGCACACCATCACAGGAAACCGTGGTTGAGCGAGCGAACGAGTATGTGTCAAGTGGAAGCAACTAGACGAAAAAAAATGTTTAGGTACGTCTGCGTAGGGAGTGGCTGATTTCATACTGTTTATATAGAAATCAAGACATATTCATTGGTAGCTTGTATCCGACACAAGACCCAAAAGTTTGCCGATTTAAATATTGCTCTTTTCTGCACAAATGTGAGCTCAATCAGAGACTTGTCAGTAAATAACTCTTCATTTTATTATATATATTTATAACTACATTATTCATTATACATTCATTTGTATTAACATTATCTGTCTTCGGCTCTAATTTCAAACATTATACAAATAGATTGTTGATTGATTCTTGTGTGTATGATTATAAATTATGTACCTATTAGTAATCTTAAAGGTTTTGTTTTTTGGAAGCTTGTAATTCCTAAATGTTAAACCTATTTATAAGTGTGTAAGCTTAAATGTCTTTAAACCAGCAGACCGGGCTCTGTGGCGTACCTTGGGGGAGGCCTATGTCCAGCAGTGGACTGCAACGGGCTGATGATGACGAAGCTTATCAAATAAAAAAATCTTAAGGCCCAAATCGGGCCCGTTGCCTCCTCCGATTCATTTGCCCTACAAAGTCACTTAATGTTATTATTTATCTGAACCTCGCAGATGATATATAGCGTACATAAGATAATACATAGATCTATAAATAAATGAATGTATATATTGAAAGTTTTGAGTTCGAAATCATGCTTTATTGAATGACCTTTATTTCACACACACGTCTGACATCAAAGCACTCACGGACTTCTGTCAGGCGTTAGAGCATTGATCGATGGGCTCAGCATCAGTGTAGGTAACTTATATTCTGGGACTAACAACGTTATTCAAAATTTCGTTATTTAGGTTCGGATAACGTTGTTTAATAACGTTCTAGGTACTAAATAACGTTATCGGAACAAAAATAACGAAATTCTGGAATTTTTATGTCCCTGCTTATATTAACATGTTTAACTCACGCATACTTATCAACACGACTGTAGGCAGAGGTGTATAGTACATCCACATTCCAAACTTATTTATGGGTTCCATGTAATAGGTGAGCCTATTGACATTATCCGCACTGACTGAGAATCACCTTAGAATTGAATCCAGGACCACAAGTCTATAGGTCGTGCTCAGACCAGCGAGGTAGACTTACAAACATTCATGACAGTAATTTCTTCATAATGTTAATTAAAATGTCTTACGTATGAAAAATAACAATCATTAGTAAAAAAAATCTCATTTTGAACCAATGTTGTCATAGAAGTAGAACCACTGTTAAGATTATATTAAAAGACATAGGTAGGAAGCGGAAAATTAAAACAAAAACTGCTTGTATCATAGACTTGTAGATATCTTAGAAACTTGTAGTTTATTCAGATCTGACAAAAACCTTGAATGAAGAATGCTTTCTTTGTGAACAGTGTAAAACATGTCACACAGTATTGAATACACTTCCTCTACGTTTCATCCCTGTGTATTTACACAGCCAATTCGACGGAAATAATTACAATTGTTTCGGGAAGCTGCAATATAAATGAGCTATGTTATTGTTCCTATAATGATGTTGTTCGCGGTAATTATTCCCCATTACCGCACCACAACTTATAAACACATAGTAGCCATTGTATAAAAATAATTATTGATGTGAAATCGATATTTTTAGCATTTATTGTATAATTAGGTAGGTATATTTTAGGAGTACCCTTAACCGACGAGCGTGTATGAGGAATGTGATGCGAGTGAATGAGGCGAAAGAAGTATGTCAGGATCGTAGCAAATGGAAATCCGTGGTCTCTGCCTACCCCTCGTGGAAATAGACGTGTCTTCACTACATTGTATAAAACAAAGTCGCTTTCTCTGTCCCTATATCCCTATGTATGCTTAAATCTTTAAAACTACGCAACGGATTTTGATGCAGTTTTTTTTAATAGGTAGAGTGTTTGAGGAGGAAGGTTTATATGTATAATAACATCCATTAAATAGTGGAGAAATACTTATATATTTTATACCCGTGCGAAGCCGGAGCGGGCCGCTAGTTATGTATATTCTAGGTTTGGCTCGTGTCGGGTAAACACTTTTGTTGTGCACATTTACCAAGAAATAAAAGTGATTATCTACAAGAAGGTACTGTGTTCGTATTTCTTAACTTTTAAAATATGATAAATATTATTTTGTTCGGAAGGCCGAAGATCGAGCTCAGTGGCGTGCCACAGGAGAGGCCTATAACCAGCAGTGGACTGAGACAGGATGATGATGATGATGTACAAGCAGATCCAACAGACCTATGATTTATTAAACACCATAAGGTTACATTAGACAAGATAATTTATAGTCGTTATGTGTTTTTAAAGTTTCTGCGCAACTTTCTTAATTATTCTTTTTATAAGATCCTTCTTCTCACAATAACAAACTCGACAAAAAAAGAATTAGCGGAATTGGTCCAGTCGTTCACGCGGGATGCTGTGACCAAGGAAAACAGGGCTTTATTTTTGTATATTAGGTATAATAGATTTTTATTCGTTACTTTTGATTAAAGGTAATGAAATATGTTATTTTATTTGTCGGTACAGCAATAGTTAGTAAATATATCGATGTCAAATTACCAGTGTCTAGTAAAATTAGATAGATACGAGTGTTCTGGATAGAGTGATTGCCTATCTGACCTCAACAGTCAATCGTTAGTAGGTAGGTACCTACAGTACATGTAAGTAAGATTGGTTGCCAAATTTTCGAGCTGCTGACTCCCCGTAGCGACTGCCAATGGTCTTAGAATAATAGCTGTGGCCGACAGCTCAATGTCCTGGCCAACGCACGAAGAAGTCTAGCACAACATACGAACATAATGCCGAACACACACGCTGTGGCCTGTGTACGTATGGCAACGGCCTGTACAGTTTTTTTAACCGGTTTAGGCGACCGGAAAATTTCGAGAATGATATTTTTGATCGACAAGCTACGGTACACCTGTACAAGTCTACACTGTAGATTTCTCCGGTTAACCAGATTGCTCCACACTAGGACATACGGTCTGCCTAAGGCAAACCTGCACAGGCAGACCTCTGCGGTAGACTGGAGAGTGTGGGGACGGCTTAACACTTTTGAATTTTCCGAAGGGATCGGCAGAGGTACTTAAAGAACATCATTTTTTCGCCATTTATGTTAAATATAATAAGGATCAAGCCTTGTGCCATCAACAGGCACAAATCGACTCCAAGCTGCTGCTGAGAAGTACCTTATACGAAAACCTAAAAACACTTTTTTTCCGGCCCGAGATTTGCACCCAAGACATTACATATAGGTACTTGTATAGTAGTACAGATCGGGCCCACACTTCCCCCCCCCCCCCCTAAAGTCTCCTCACAACACATTGTAAGTATTATGTATTGCATTACATCACTACAATTTGTAGTCAAAGAAACTCTTTGTAGCAGTGCAGTAGCAGTAACTCACCCCCCGACTTTTACGATCGGAGTATAATGCCGGTGTTTCAATCGTAAACAGAGTACATTTTATATGGAACCCTCCAGCTTGTATAACATGACATAAAATAGTAATCATATCTTGTAACCGTCACATTATTCGGCACTCGTATTTTGAAGCTACGTCAATAGGTTATAATTTCGGTTGTCGTCCCCGAAGGGGTAAAGAGCAGGTACAGCTGCATCAAGGCGGTCATCATAAGCCCTGAGGATGGCGAGCCTATGCCTACAGTAGGCCCTTACACAAGTGGCAAAACGCTAGACGAATACATTCATTGTATGCGGACGACATTAGCCATCGTCATAATATTTTTATTTCTTAAAGGCTACAAAAGAGCACTTACAAAACGTCAAAACTAGTTGCTCGGTCCAAAGAGTCGTTTCTATGGAGAAGAACCGGCAAGAAACTCCATAGTTACTCTTTTAAAAATATGTTGTAGATATGTTAATGTTCCGTCATTATGTTCCGGCTACTACATTAGGTACCTACATACATATTGCATTCTATTTGTCTAGTTTTTGTCTCTTGTCTCGGGTCCCAGCAAGCCCTGTCTCCCTGCACTTTGCCAGACCCGGGATTCGAACCCAGGACCTCGTGCTCAGCAGGCGCCCTTAGTGAACACTAGACCAACGAGGCAGTCATCGAAATCTAGATAGAATCTAGTAGAAATAGAATTAGCTCAAACGCAAAGTAAAAACATAGGTACCTCGTCTTGAGCATTGATGCCAATTGAAATAAATAGGAAAATAAAAGAACAATTTACCGCAGACGAAGGCATGGGCGTGAACTAGTCGCCCAGTAACCGTTGTAAATTCCCATTTCCGTGGCAACAAAGTTAATAAAACAAAAGTATTGGTTTGATCGGTTTTGGAAGTCTGTGAAGATCAAAGTGACCTACTTTGCAGGCGACTTTCAATGGCTCAGAAAGTTGCTTCAACAAATAGGTCGTGAAATTGACAGGAGGGCAAGTCGCACGGTATACCTACCTACCTCCCTTTGGTTTGCCATATATATAATGGTAAACAATCGTACATCTCCTGCGTAGTTGGCTGGTCTCCGCTCGCATCGTGACCGAAATTCGGTTAAGAGAACATTATCTAACTTTCCCCGATTCCTAACAAACAGCTAATCTTTAAAGCGATGTGCCATCATTTGAAAGATTCTTATAAACTTAATCATAACATCACCAGTAAGTTGATGTGCGTCAGAAGTCGAGCCCTCGCGAGTTACTCGCGCTGAATCGAGTTATTAAAGCTTTTAACCCTGTGCTCTCTTGATTGGGACGTAGACAGGCAAACAGCTTATACTTCGTAGTGTATCAAAAGGATCCTGATTGGATTATTGTTTTGATGATATTTAAGGGACCAGAGCCTGACCTCTCCGTGGAAGACGCTTTCGTAAAACCGGAGCTCAATTAAGATGGATGTTTGTTTACCATTCATTGGCCTATAAATAAACGTAATTGATATTTTGTCTCATACTAGGACCGAGTCGTCTAACAAAGAAATTAATTTGAACATAATTATGTAGGTAAACAATAACTTAGTAAAGGTATATTTAAATGATAGTTTGTTTAACTTTTGGTGAAGATGTGCCGTCTTATTATATATATATATCTCGCTCCACACTTTCTCCTATGTCGTGGGTGCGTTCCACAAACATGAAATATCACATACACAAACACCCAGATTCTGTTCATAAGTCAATTTCGATAATCAATGGCTTTACTGTAAACTCAATATTCATAGGTAAATGGCCCGCGTTTGGTATTAATAATTGTGTCATTACAATTTGAAACTGCCCCCTTGCCATGATCTCTCAAAACAGGGCAGTTTACGTTGTGGAAGCGAGACGCCGCATCACTCTGCACATAGCGGCGTTTCGCTTCCACACCGTAAACTGGCCTGCTTTAAGAGTTTATGGTAAGGGGGCTGTATATATTATTAAGCTGCATTAAATCGAGCACCAAATATATTATACAGGTGATGCCATTCAGCGAATAAATAATTAAGTTTGTAACAGTGATAGCCGAGTGCTATTTGAATGCCAAGTCAAAGGTTGCAAGTTGGAATCCCGGCACGCGCCAATGTCTTTTCGAAGTCATGTGCGTACTATAAGTTAGTTATCGGTTGCTAAAAACGGTGAAGAAAAATATCGTGAGGAAACCGGCGTAGAGATTTTCAACGGTGTGTAAAACCGTGTCAGAGGCCTACAGGCGGTTTAAACTCTGACACCAGGTTGTTCATCAACCATACGATAAGAAGAAGATTAAGTTAGTATTATACATTATCTTTCAAAATGCACATTTTTTTTATTTTTTGACTGTGATTGCAATTGCGTACTTTTACCTGTAATTAGTTTTTAATTGTTATATTTACAATAAGTACATACATCAAATAAGTGAACATTTTTATCGAAGATGATAAATAACGGGGTCCCTCTTAGATAAGGCAGCATTCCACAGACCGGTCCCTGACTGCGATGAAACTTGAATTTTTCTTTTTAGTTTCATTTTTTAAATAACCGTCATATTTTTTTAGTTTTTGCTATCCTATGTTTCTCGCAATGTTCGACTTACGACACTCCATACATCAAAATCAGTTCAGGCATTCGGAATTTATGGTGGAATAAAGAAACTCACATAAATACATGAACCCTAAAAACATTACACTCATTTTTGGGCAAGATAATTTTTATATAGTTCTTCCTGCAGAAGTGTCAATGTTAGTATCAAAAGTGTTGGTTCATCATCATCATCATATGCCGGAAACGTCCACTGTTCCCAGGAGGGGGGGGGGGGGGTTGCCATAATCCCCACGCTTGGCAAGCGGCTTGGGGATCCCAGTATTGGTGGTCAAGTTAGAGAAGACGCTGCTGCCCATCTTCTGGATTTTCCCTTAGTAGCCTCTTACGACACCCACGGGAGGAAAGGGGGTGGTCAATTCTAGGCCGATACCACACGGCAAAGCGTTGGTTACGATTTAATATTTAGAGGTTTGTAGTACATACACATTTCGCAAGTTATGTTATAGGTCTCAATATAATAGGGGCGAGCCTATTGCCATCAACCGGACAAAAATCCACACTCTAAGCTGCTACAGTAATAAGTATACAAATTCTCAGTTGCAATGCTACTGATAATCCGTATAATTACTTAATGGAAAAACCCAGTAACACAGCCTACCTCGGGACTGGAACCCAGTACCTACCTCACACTCAGCAGTCGCACTGTGCGACCCTATAAATTTTTAATCCAGGAGGAACTCCAGTTTAAATACTTCTACTCCATATCAAAGATGTACGCTAAGCTTCTACGTAGCGTAACAGGCAACAGCATCAAAATTTAAGTACCTACCTAACTTACACATTTCCCTTAAACTTTAGTACCCCAGGAAAACTTAACAACATCAAGACTATATTGATTTTTAGGAGAATACTAAAATTCAAATCAAATCAATTATAATAATAATAATATCTTGGGACAACTCACACACGGTCATCTGATCCCAAACTAGGCAGAGCCTGTATTATGGCAACCGGACAACTGATAAACATACTTAAATATTTTTAAATACATACATAATATAGATAAATTACACCCAGACACAGAACAAATCATTATGCTCATCACACAAAGATTTGTCCTGGGTGGGAATCGAACCCACGACCTCCGGTTTAGCAGTCAGGGCCACTAACCACTAATTGTTATATATCAATCAACCTCTCTTTTATTTTTATCATTTGTAAGGCAATGACAAGCTAGTATAAAACCTATCTTAGGACCGATTTTTCAATCTGGTGGGTGGACTATGCTTAGTGTGCACCCTTCGGGGAATACAGGCATAATGTTATGTCTATTGACGCCTGTAATGTCTAGTCATAATTATATAAAATATAAGTATTCTTAATTTGGGACTGACAGATTGCGCTACTAGGTAGTTTGTGCACCGTTTCTTCTACCCAGCTATAGGACTAGGAAGCGGTGATGGGCGTGCGTTTTGTGGGCTGTCCTTGCGTTATTTGACGTTCAAAAGTACAATTAATGATTAGTCTATTTTAATGTTTTTTGTCTTAATAAGTAGGCTATAAAAATACTTATGGTTGCGTCTAGAATAAATGAATGAAACACGTTCAAAGCAAATTAATTTCAAAATGGCGTCACATTTCTCCAAAAATAGTATCATTTAAAGACGTAAATAAGTTAAGAATTAGAAACAATTGTGTCGTTTTTAAGTTTTTCAGCTATATAACCTTTTAACAGTCAACGTCATGGTTCATGAAGAACAATCTACTTACCTTAAAGGTCTTCATTGCGTAGATTGTAAGTCAAGAATTATCCGCCCATTGTACATCTATATTTGGAGATTGAGAAATACCTATTCATTCCTCTGAAAACGAATATTATATTTGTACTTACATTATATATTTGCTAATATAAATTAACCCTTTGACTGTTAGCGTAGCAGACACAATAGGTCTAATCGGCATGTACCATGTATGGCTTATCGGACTGGGAAAATTGTAGTTTTAAGAAAAAAAAATGGAATTCACAATTAGTTAAATATAGTGGTTGTCCGGAGACTAACGTTTGACCGTAACTATGATACATATGCACAACTTTCTGCACTTTTTCGCATATACTTTTTAAATACCTACGCAAAATTTGAAAGTCGTTCGTGGGCGCACTATTTCTAAAAAAATGATTCGAAAAATTTCCTTCGAGTAAAGATCACGTTGTAGTCTTTGCCGACGCAAGTAAACTGGTGCGACATTGTGTACAACAGATTTACAACGTAATTGGTGAAACGTGGGTGTATTCACCTCTGCCTACCCCTTCGGAAATACGACCGGGATGCTATGTTTCCCAACACATACTACCTATTATTAATATATTTAATCTTAACTCGATTTTCGTCCTGATAAATTGACAAATATTTTCAAAAAGGTGGATCACAAAATGGTAATATCGATCAAGCCGTTTCGTAGAAAGTTGTTAACAACATACAAACAAACAAACAACCTTTCACCCTAAACGCATACCTTCTCCGTTCCGTTAAGGGTAATATTAGATTAAAATTGTCTCTAACAGAAGTTACTAATTCAGTATTTGTATGACATACAAACAGCGGATTGAACTCTGACACCAGGTTGATCATCAACCATTTATTAAGAAGAAGATTTATCCAACACCTGTCATTTTCAAAGGTGAACACATAGATTCGTACCAAACGGCTTAGTAATATAATAATTAGACCATCTACAAAAATAATATTTTATATGACAAAAAAAAACTAAATTCTAATCGGTGTAGTCATAAAGCTATGGATCGATGTACTTTTATTTTTATTTTTTCTGTAAAATTGACTTTTTGCACTTTTCCGTTTAATCTGCGGGGGCAGCGACTTAATTTGCAAAAATAGCAGCCTTAAAATGAGAGATGAAGTCCTACAGACATAAGCTTGCAACTTATATAGTAGCTTAACTTTTAAATTCCAATTTAATACACCTTGGAGTCATAATTATGTTAGTTAATACATTTAAATATGCTTCCTAATAAAATGTTATATCAGCCCCCTCACCATGTTGTATGTAGTTCATGGTATCATCATTATCCGATACCAGCCCGTTGCAGTCCACTGCTGGACATAGGCCTCTCCCAATGTACGCCACAAAGCCCGGTCTGCTGCTTTATGCATCCAGCCGTTGCCTGCCCATGGTATGGCAGAACATAAATTCATCCGTTGAATTCTTCGCTCTCCGCAGCCTATGTAGGTCTAATATTTTAATCCTGAAGCCAGCTCATGCATAATACATTAATAGGTTCGTTAGCTTTGAGGGCAAGGTAAGTTGGAGATGTATTCATAGAATTATGGAAGGCTTGGACTTCATCTTATCGTATGGTTACTGAACAACCTGGAGACAGAGAAAAACCTGTAAGCTTCTGACATGCAAAAGTACAGCGTTGTCTATCATATATGTGACATAGGTAATTTTGCAAATCAGTATTCGCTGCGCTTAACACATATGTAAGTATTGTGAGTAAGAAGAATGTGTGATCTTCTTCCTATCGTATGGTTGATGAACAACCTGTAGTCCTCTGACATGGCTTTACACACCGTTGAAGAATCTCTCAGGTGTGCCAGTAACCACATGATGTTTTCCTTCACCGTTTTCAGCAACTGATATCTAAATTATAGTACGCACATGAATTCGAAAAGACATGGGGGTGACATTGGGTTCGAACTTCCGACTTGGCAGTCCAACGGTGGTTATACTACTCGGCTATCAATGCTAAACTTCTACTGCAGTTTGGACTTAAGAGTATCATCAAGGGAGAATGGGCAAATTATTATGGGCACTGTCTCCAGGTTGTACCTATCAAGTTGTTCTTTCCCTGCATAATTGTCTATGGGGGTGGATGGTGGGTATTGGACAACGCTGGGGCCAAAAAGCCCATTCTCCTTTATTCAAGGTTAAGAGTCTCCACGACGATACTTAATTGATAGCCCGACATCCAACGCAACCTCGACAGTCAACCCTGCTACCAACCTGTTGGCGGACTGATCTTTTCCGCAGAGTGTGCTATTTTTACTAACAAGCTCATGTTGATACAAAGAATCGAATGATAATACCGCACACAAAGAATAATGACCAAAAAAACATATAAATGGACTGATAGTGAAGTCAAGAACTATGTAAAACTTTCCAGAATATCAGTCATATGTACAAAACTTATTTTGATTTGAAATTGATTGATTGATTTAAAAATCTTACTTTTATTCGTATAGCATTCCTGGTCTGTCTCTAAAAGGCATACGAACATTGTCTGATGCCTTACTATGATCTCTCTTTGCAGGTAATTTTCCGTTGAAACAAGATACGTGTAGTGTTATACAGCGTCCCTCTAAAAATGAAAATGTCTTACAATGCAAGCTCCTAGTAACCCCACTAAGGAGCATGACGGGTGAATAAAACTACGTACTACGTTATATCATACCTATCCTAACCTGCATCGCCGAAGATTAGTGGCTAATAATCTTTTCTTAAACTATATCAGGTAGAAAACAATGGTCTCACCTGTACTTCTGCCATCAATGAGGTGGGGATCAAAGTGCGAAGATACAGGACTTACATTTCGTTCAATATTACAAAAACACCAATTTCACAATATGTCCTTACACACCCGCAGCTCAACGTGATGTCTACAATCCGTTTCTTAACAAACATGGGAAACCTCACAGAAACTTTGCAAAATACAGTTTAGATGTTGAAAAAATCTGACGCAAACGAAACCTTATCAAACGTAAGCAACTAGTTTTTTATCGTTAAATAAATATTTAACAATTAAAACCTTTATACTAAAATGTTTACAAAGTTGCGAAACTTTGGAAAAGTTTTGATTGTTGACGTAAATGCAAAAAAATAAACGCGTGTAAAATCCGCGGCCACGTGAGGTTAGGGATCGTTCAGATGAGGCGACGTTTGAGCAATTTTTATTATGTACTGATTAAATTGAAGATGATGATGAGAACAGGATCCTCTCTTGCAACTACTATTAGACGAACGAAAAGGCCCTTTCCTATGACCTTTTCGCTTTATCATCATATCAGCCTAAAGACGTCTTCCCCTAAGCGTCGCAAGTGGACTGGTCCAGAACATTTCGCATCCAGACTAATCGTTTTCCCTAATCTAATCGAATTTGGTAAACCTGGTATGATTCAGAGCTAGGCTAAACTGCGACCAAACCGTCTGAACCACCTTTAAGCTACCTGAACTTTAACACATTATTGTTTTCTTTTCGCAACCTACAGAGAAACCCGATCAAATGAAACTTTAGAAACTTCGAGATTTTGCATTCAAAATATGTATAAACATTTTTATTTGTTCGGAAATATAAATAACTCGGCGTTGTGAAAATCACGTGGGCTAGGGGTTTATAAGGCCCGCCTCTGGATTTTTTATTTCATTAGACATCCTTCGCTGGTCCTGACTAGAGCTCTCTAGTTGGGTGGTGGGAGCCGATCCAGTCGACTTGGAACTACTCATTGGCAGGCGCTATTGTTTCGTTCCTTCTTCTGCTAAGTCTACATCAGCGGTTTGAAGAAGCTTCAGAGCTGCGTCCAGATCCAGGGTACGAAGTTGTCTCATAGAAGATCTGTCCATAGAAGAACAGCTGCAACAAAGGTAGCTCCTATTCCAATATTTATTTTGCCTAGGTCTACGCAGTATCGAGGTGGCGCCTTCTATTAGTAAACAAATATACAGGTAATTTCAAGTAGTACATCCTGTAATTCTGCTGCTGCGTTCAAAGGTTCAGGTATTATGTACCTATTTGTCTCCGTGACTCCAAAGTAAATTACGGTTAAACTGTGTTGCCATTTAGTGTGATAATTGCAATGTTGTTGGTTGCAAAGTATAGTTATGTACAACGGTCTTTCTGCTCGACAAATGATTAATGACTTAGATGCAGTCGACTCAGTAAATCGGGTACGGTCATGCCTTAATCAATATGTCAATTTCTCATCTGAAAATTTCTCCCAGCACAGTAAGTGCTTAATAACTTTAAAATTCTTTGGAGTTATTGTGGAGCGTCATATTAGATCTCCTGATACTTTTTTATAGTCTAGTATCACATATTCTACTGATAGCCGAGTGATAACCGTTGGGCTGCCAAGTCAAAGGTCGCAAATTCAAACCCCGGCACGCACCAGTATAATTTCGAATTAATGTGCGTATTATAAATTAGTTATCGGTTTCTATAAATGGTAAATTAAAACATCGTGAGGAAACCGGCACACCTGAGAATTTTTTTAACGATTTGTACAGCCATGTCAGAAATCTACAGGCAGTTTAAACTCTGACACCAGGTTGTTGATCAACCATACGATAAGAAGAAGATAACATATTCTTCTTAAACAACACTTATGTGTTAAGGACAGCTAATACTGATTTGCAAAATTAACTAAGTAGCAAATGATAGATGACGCTGTGCTTTGTTGTTTTGCGCCTGCGATTATGTTAGTGTGCATAGCTAATAATTAGGACTATCAATAAAAGAATTACCTTGTTGGATAATCTCCAAAAGTTAGTCTTTGTTGAGTCCTTTCATATTCCTGGCATACATTAAAGACCTTCCATAAGCGATGACCGTGTTGTCGAGCATAATTTCATTAGCTGATGATACGTCTTTCATATATTAAAAAAGCCTTCTAAAATATTAATAATTATATTGATAATTATTGTTTTTTCCTGCAATTGGGCTTCCCTGGAATACCAGTTACCACAGACTTATATTGGCTATTTAATTAACCATAACTAGATTTTTATTATTATTTCACTAATTAAATTTTACATAATTACCTTCATGTAATTTAATCGAACTGTAAATGAGAGAATAACCGATCTATAGTAATATAGATTGCATTTTATTTGACTTAGATGCTACTCGTATTGTTATTTTATATTGTATAGCTCATTATTCTCTCACACTCTACATTATTGTTAAATATACCTGCATAGTTACTACGTAGCTGATTTGCCGCTTGTTCTCCATAGAAACGACATTTTGGAATCGCGCAACTTGATTTTGACGGACCGGAAGGCAGTATCACCACAGGAAACAGCTTTGATAGGGAACGTACGGTGCTATTATAGAACACGAAACAATAGCCCCCTACAGTTTCCATTCTGAGAGGTTTCCATAACAGCATCTGGTGCAGTCGACGTCTTCGTGAAGTTGCATCTTTGTATTTATGTCATTTTCGTGTATACTCCATATAACTCAACCCTGTAGTCATACTAACACACACACATAATGGCACGTTATTGCTAAAAAAAAACAAAGCAAAATAACAGCTAAATACTTTGAAAAATGTTTGTATCATCGGAATTAACTAATAGGGTTGCATGCATACAAACAATGTACAATGGCGCTTGATAAACGATTTAAAATAAATTGCCGCCAAAAAATATTATTTTTTAATTGAATTATTCTTCGACATGAATTCTAATTATATAATTATAATGTGTGCTGTATAGTTATTGATTATAATAAACAAAAAAAAACGAATTCAGAACCTCCTCATTTTTTTAATCGTTCAAAAACACAATGGGATTTTGTTACATAACGTATACGCTAATGTGTGTTTATTCAGTGCTTAGTGCTTGCAGGCAAAGCCTGTGATGTGACGAATATATTCATATTAGGATACGCGAGTCTCATGTATTAGGCTACCTGGATATTAGTGAAATACGAAATCCTATAGATTCGCGTCGCGTTGCCATATTAGTATTCAAGCGACCTATTGATTTCAACTATATGAAGGCAAACTTAATCACCTTCTCACCAAGCTAATACCGTAACGTTTGTATACGTAACATGTTTAACATGAAAGAATGTTGAAAAGCATATTAATATTAGCTAAACTAGTATTTGACTAATATCCAGTAATCGGTATGGTATCCTAATATGGGATTTCAAATATATTCAATATTAGGAATAAATAGATTCGACATAATATCATATAATGTTGTTGTTGCCCTGCCTCCTGCCCAGCAGTGGGACAGTTATAGGCTGTTATTAGATTTCGTAGTGTAGTTGGACAAAGCCTATCAAAATCTACCGTCAATGACACAGAAGCAGTTTTGAACTGCTACGATAAGTAACATGCTCAGGCCAGACAAGCTACATATTTTTGTTATAACATAAAAATATGGCTTGTGTGGTTTGAGTCATTATACTTGCACGCCAAACAAGGAATGCTAAGGACGGTCGACGTTTCAACATGTACATACATCTGTATGTTGTGTTTCTATGTTGGTTTAAACCTTTGTTGTATTGTTGGTTTGTTGGATTTGCGTTTCTCAATCACATTAGGGGCCTGTTTCACCATCGACAAGTAAAGTGTGAAGTAGACTAACCGCCACTTAAATTCACCTGTCAATCAGGGGATAAACTGGCCTGTAACTAAGGTACGATAGAAGATACTTGTAACTTTTACTTGCCGATTAACGCTATTCAACACTATACTTGTAGGTGGTGAAACAGGCCCTTAGACATATTTATATATTTTATCATGTATAACAATTAGTTTTAATATATAGTTTATGTAATAGTTTCTAACAGGTCAACACTTTTCTAGATGTAATAAAAACATTAGCTATTTCTCCGATTGTAATCACGTATACATAACACTCCTCATACTCGCTTGTCCGTTAACGCTTGTCCTTACCATGAACTCTGACAAGACATTTTCCCTTGTGGAAGCGAGACGCCACAATACACTCGACGGCGTCTCGTTTCTACAACGGAAAATGTACTGCTTCGAGAGTTCATGGTAGGGGCTGATCCTTTTTCATCCATTCTTTCATTCATGAATACCCATTAAAAATTGTAAAAAAGAAAATCAGTGTAATGGAACTTGGACATCATAGTTGAAATGACCATCAAGCGAACTCAGCTCAACGCTTGTTGCTTTACTATACCAATTTGTTGTCGATTTTTCGATCTTTGCCCAGCAAAGCCGGCAAAGCTGGTTCTAAAAGCTATGACTTCCAGGTCTTTTCACCACCTATGAATAAATTGCAGTACATTATGCCCTTGTTAGGTAGCGAGGCTACAAAACGTCTCACCCCTACACTTTCACCCCCCATAGGGGGCGGGTAGGCAATTACATCGTTCGTACTTATACTATGGCACGCTAACATTACACGTGAGGTTTTATCACAATGTTGCTTCATATTTTGCTCGTCTTATATACAAGATGGTAGTGTATTCAGAAATTATGTACAGTGCGATCTTTTAGTTATTGTATGTTTATCTTAGCTATAACGTTACAATTGCTTATTGTATTTGCTAATTACGTTAACAGGTAATAGTTTTTGTCTTCTTCTTCTTATCATATGGTTGATGAACAACCCGGTGTCTAAACCGCCTGTAGGCCTCTGACATGGCTTTACACACCGTTGAAAAATCTTTTAGGTGTGCCGGTTTCCTCACGATGTTTTTACCGTTTTTACAACTGATAACTTGTTTATTGTACGCACATGTATTTGAAAAGACATTGATGGGTGCCGGGTTTGAACTTGCGACCTTTGACTTGGCGGTCCAATGGTCATACAACTTGGCTATCAGTGACAATTATTGTCGAATGGTATTCTTTTGCAGCAGCTGCCTTTTTCCTAATTGTTCGGGCAAAACGACCGTCGGCCATGACAGAATAATCTATACACATTTATAGGTCACGTGTATCGGTTTTAGAAGAATCGCGTTAGTCAGTATGTTTAAATTATTTAGTTATAGTTAGCTATTCCCGGCGGCTTTGCTATCGCCATTCCACTAGCTTAGCGTTGGAATTGACATGTGAATTGAGTGCATTGTTGAAATATTCATGTTGTCAAATACCAATGACGCCGAACTCAAGACTTCACATTATTATTTCTAATGTTTTGATTGACTGCCAGTTGGTCTAGTAGCCGGCTAACCGCGACTGCTGGACATGAAGTTCCGGGTTCAAAACCCAGGTCGGCCAAAGTGTCATTGAGTTTTTCCCTTAGATAGTTCTCAGTAACATTTATATATAACTCGTTATTACAAACTTGCTTACCTTCTCCAGCTACCAATAACACTATTGATAACAGTTACTAACTCAAACAACACGATTAATTACAGCGTTCGAGGGTACCCCAGTTGGGGTCACTCATCCGTCGGTCCCGGCGTCTACGGTAAGCCAGCTTCGTCCGTGTTCCAAGAGTACGGAGCTCCCAAGTTTACTGATCGATTCCGGGGTAAGAACTACTGTCTAACCTAAAGAAGATTCTTCAAGAAACAATCATTCTTTGGAAATAATTTATTTTAAAACATTCTTGTACCAACAAGACATTGGCGGAGACTTCGGTTCAATAGACGGAGATACAGGCATCCGACACAGATAAGAAGTTTTTTTTTAAAGTCAATTCGTCGTGATTTGTATCGTGTTCGCAATGAACAGATTGTCTAGTTTTCTCCTAAGTCTTGTCTCAGTTGTGCATCAAATGTACGTGTCATTGATTTTCGCTCTAAAAGAATCTCTCAACTTCGTTATGTCCAATGAGTCGGTATACATAATTATTGTCACGGCTTTGAACACTCACTAAGTGCACCAGCTGCAGATATCAAGTATTCTATCTTTCTCTTCGGATTTCTATTCTATTTCTAAGTAATCATGTGTATAGCCGTTTTATTGATCGTTTGTTATGTTGTTTTGTATATAATTACTAAGCTGTTTTATAATGAATGAAGAATACTACATACGTGATATCACAATTGAAAACAACAGAGCCTGCATACGCATTGCACTTGAATATTACCGCCAATACCCGACAGTTTTCGCTGTAATACCATCCACTGGAGATAATACTTTTACTGTATACCAATTTAATTTAATCTCTGTACCGAACGTTGTTCTCGAGTATCTCGAATATACTAGTGATTTAACTTTTGACTAATCTCCATAAAATTTCTGAGACTAGTCGCTTGTGCTTCTATAAAATTGTGCAAAGAATTAGGTGTCTTTGTCATTCCATAATCTACAGTCACCTTCAGCCACCTGGTTGATCGTTGAGTAAATCCTTCAAAATTGAATACTTTAATCGATACTATTCAAGTCGGGATAGCACCATGGCCTCGACATCCATGAGGTATGTACCGGACTACGAGCTAAAATGCCCACTACCAGGCTGTCCCCTGTGCGCTTTACGACAATCCTCACGTACGAACTATAATGTTCTTGGGCGGGCCACTGGAACGATCTGTAATTTACCTCAATGTGGGTTATGCAATGCTACCAACCCGACCCGGCGATCCTTTGTCAGCGAGATCAAGGAGCAGGAGCGATCTGGTAACAACCATTCAACCTCCATTGGTTAATGCGTTTGTATAAGGCGTCTGCTTTCATTTTTTTCTGTTTAGAGCCAGTATCTTTTAGTAATTTTTAAGATAGTGGTCCTGCTCCTGATCTCTCTCCGGTTGTGTCGGGTCTACCGTCCCATCGGACTTTGAGAGTGAGGGAATAGGGAGTGACCTAACCTAACCTAAACAATCTGAGAATCTTACTTACTTTACTTTAGACGTGACTGCTGATTTGTTCCGTGAAATTCACTTTATTGCAATAAGTTAAAAAATATAATTAAATAATGACACACAGATATGCTCATTTAAAAGTTTCTTATCATTTAAACGCAAGACTTTAGTTTCCAACGAAGACCAACACGTCAGCTGACAGATGTTCGAGATGTTCAATTGTTTTAACACATTGAAAAACAGTAATTCAAACACATCGGACGCAATATATTTTTGGTTTATGATAGCTTTTAAAAAACAACCTACATCAGTTTAAAATAATAGATAAAAAAAATCAACACAGAACTACAAATATTCTTTTAAGAAAGAAAAATATTCAACATTAAATATTAGATATATAGAAAATAATATAAAATAGCATAGAAAAAAAATATAAAATCTACAAAAAAAAACATAAATATGAAAAAAAAAAAAATGTTTAGGTTCGGCGTAGTATAAATATTAATAATTGATGTCTTAGAATAAGTTAAAAGTATAATTATGTACGACAAATACAAATAACAGGGCACAAACGCAGCGCTTCAGGTTTCAACGTACCAACACCTCAGCCAACGCGTGTCGGTCTATTGCGGACGAATTATAGGATTTTAACAAATTGAAAAATAAACCACATTTGTCAAATAATATACCTAAATATTAGACAAATAAGAAAAAAATCAAAACAAAACTAAAAAAAATATTTTTTGAAAAAATAAAAATCTAGAAAAAATATCATAAAAAAATTATAAAATCAACAAAAAACACTGGTAAAAAAAACGAAAAGAAATAAATTAAGGCTAGGCGTGTATGTAGTAGTCTCTTATATATAGCGTATAAAAATATTTAGGCGACGTGTTTATTACTTTAGTATTTAATTACATCGAATAGAATAGACGATAAGTAGGTAATTAGTTATATAACGGTACGTCAGTTTTAGTGATACGCCAAATGATTTAACAATTAGTTTATTCATTGGCAATTAATGAACTAACTAATTTACAATTATCGTGGATTTTCTCATTGACTGACACAAACTAAGATACCATCAGCTGTGTTACGCTTACTAGATGTCTTCATATTGTAATTAAACCTAGTCAGTAGTCATATTTAAAGTTTATAAAAACTAAAAGTCAGATTACATATATTAAATAAATAAATGATTTTATTTCACCAAATAGGTTTTAAAAAAACACTTTTACACGTCATTTTTTTATAAACTAGTTAGAATGATGGTGTCGGCATTTCCTAACTGACTACCTCTGAGAAGAAACACCGAAACAAACTCAGGGGTCAAGGTCTCTTTTTTTTATCAATCAGAGATCTATTCAATCCTCATCGCCTACTATGTCGACTGCAGTACATTTATCTATCCATTCCATAGTGTAAAATATTTTTAAGACATAATACAAAAATCTAATTTAAACATAAGCATAGAAAAAAAAATAGGCTCAGCTATATAAATTATGTTATTAACAATACATTTTTTAGATTAAGTTGAAAAGTACATAACATATACAACACACAGATATTCTTTCATAAAGCTGGACACAAACGCAAGGCTTCAGGTTTTAACGTAGACCAACACGTCAGCCAACAAGTGTTGGTCTACTTCGCACAAATTATAGGTTTTTAACACATTAAAAAACAAAGTATCTTTTTAAACAATACCTGTCAGAGGCCCACAGGCGGTTTAATCTCTGACACCAGTTCGTTTATCAACCATACGATAAGAAGACTGCCCAAATTCAGGATGATTAACATTTTAGGAAAGAGACCTACGTTTAGCTGTTGACGGCGATAGGTTAATACAGCCCGTGGAGGGACGGGTTTAGAATACAATTCCCTTCCGTCGCCGGGTAAGCGTGTCGTAA
This sequence comes from Abrostola tripartita, assembly GCA_905340225.1. Lineage (NCBI taxonomy): Eukaryota > Metazoa > Arthropoda > Insecta > Lepidoptera > Noctuidae > Abrostola > Abrostola tripartita. The sequence continues at coordinate 20,217,670 of HG996486.1, forward strand.
GAGGCGACGATCCCGGTGTTAGCCTACATAGGCTCCACCACGTCATGATGAGCCTACTCCCATGAAGAGGCTTGTGACGGGCTACTAAATGTGGGGGTAGACTCCAGAAAATGGCGTGGCTGTAAATATGTAATTATTGTGTGTTTAAAAGACAGAAAATAAAAAAAAAATACAAAAAGTAGTCAAAAATATAAAGCCCAGCAAAAAAAATGCTCAAAAATATACAAATTCTACAAAAAAAACATTAGATATAGTATTTAATAGATATTTAAAATTGCATAACATAGAAATATTTGACATTAATTACGACATTCTGTTACGCGCGGTTTGTTAGATTTAACTAGGCTCTAAGATAGAATATAATAAGTAATTATTATATTCCAGAAAATTGGCTTTACTGTTATTGTAAGTGTAAATATCATTTTTGTTATTCATTAAGGTAATTTTTAGCCATATTTCGCGTTAACTTTGGAACGTCACGTCATAGATTACATAGTTGAAACATTATGTCACCCCATACATTTATCATTGTAATAGATTTCTATTCATCAAGCGTTTGATCACTTATCTAGGGCCCCTGTCCAACAAAACAGTGTAACTCACTGCCGGTATTAGTAATAATTCGTTTTATATTAACACGTTAAATAATAACGTTTTTTAACTCACACCCGGGGACAGAAGTGATGTCAACTTTAAGATTAAAATATAGTCTTGTTTGTGTAAATAATATGTCAATACTGTATTTTATAAATGATTATTTAATTAATTCAAAAAAAGATATATTTTAAAGTAATATATTAAGTACAGAGAGAAGGACTACTTTGTTAGTAGTATTTAATAGAGCGAATTAAATCGTTATTTTTTTATCAAGCAAGTATTTTTATATGAAATAATAGCATAATTCACTAAAAAAGTATTTTTATAATACATAATAGTAGGCATATTTTTACTAAGCCAGTACTGTAACGTGATAATATTTTTATAGAGCAAGTAGTTTAAAACGAGACAATATTTTTCTAAAAAAAAATATTTTTATATGAGATAAATACAAACAAAGTATTTCTATTTAAGGTAATATTTTTATAGAAAAAGTATTTTGGTACGGGATAATATTTTAATAAAAAAGTTTTCATAACTGAGAGAATATTTTTATAATACAAGTATTTTTGTATAAAATGATAAAATTTTCCCTTATTTCCTAAATAAAAAAATAACAAATAATATAAAGTACTGTTACCCTGGAAACTAGAATGGTATGGGACGCAACGTGCGGGCGTACCTTTGCACCATCTCATATTTCTGGTTCAGCGATTTGCGCTGGCAGCCTGCTACCGCTGCTGCTACTGCTGCGAGACGTTCATGCGGCGGAAATACAACTAACTCATTGGTAATTGTATTTTTTAGCCGTTTGAGGTCAAAACATTTGGGCCAAAGGGTCAATATCAGGCCTACGTTTAGCTGTTGACGGCGACAGGTTAATACAGCCCGTGGAGGGACGGGTTTAGAATACAATTCCCTTCCGTCGCCGGGTAAGCGAGTCGTAAGAGGCAACGATCCCGGTGTTAGCCTACATAGGCTCCACCACGTCATGATGAGCCTACTCCCATGATGAGGCTTGTGACGGGCTACTAAATGTGGGGGTAGACTCCAGAAAATGGCGTGGCTGTAAATATGTAATTATTGTGAGTTTAATAAAAACAGAAAAAAATACAAAAAGTAGTCAAAAATATAAAGCCCAGCAAAAAAAAATGCTCAAAAATATACAAATTCTACAAAAAAAACGTTAGATATAGGAGTATTTAATAGATATTTAAAATTGCATAACATAGAAATATTTGACATTAATTACGACATTGTGTTACGCGCGGTTTGTTAGATTTAACTAGGCTCTAAGATAGAATATAATAAGTAATTATTATATTCCAGAAAATTGGCTTTACAGTTATTGTAAGTGTAAATATCATTAACGAAGTTCTTAGCTATATTTTGCGTAAACTTTGGAACATCACGTCATAGATTACATAGTTGAAACATTATTTCACCCCATACATTTATCATTGTAATAGATTTCTATTCATCAAGCGTTTGATCACTTATCTAGGGCCCCTGTCCAACAAAACAGTGTAACTCACTGCCGGTATTAGTAATAATTCGTGTTATATTAACACATTAAATAATAACGTTTTTTAACTCACACCCGGGGACAGAAGTAATGTCAACTTTTAGATTAAAATATAGTCTTGTATGTGTAAATAATATGTCAATACTGTATCCTCATAGATGAATAATTAATTAATCCAAAAAAATATATATTTTAAAGTAATAAAGTAGCTACTAGGAGAAAGATTACTTTGTAAGTAGTATTTAATAGAGCGAATTAAATCGTTATTTTTTTATCAAGCAAGTATTTTTATATGAAATAATAGCATAATTTACTAAAAAAGTATTTTTATAATACATAATAGTAGGCATATTTTTATTAAGCCAGTATTGTAATATGATAATATTTTTAAATAACAAGTATTTTTCTATGAGATAAATACAAACAAAGTATTTCTATTTAAGGTAATATTTTTATAGAAAAAGTATTTTCGTACGAGATAATATTTTTATAAAAAAAGTTATCATAACTGAGAGAATATTTTTATAATACAAGTATTTTTGTATAAAATAATACAATTTTCCCTTATTTCCTAAATAAAAAAAAAACAAATAATATAAAGTACTGTTACCCTGGAAACTAGAATGGTATGGGACGCAATATGCGGGCGTACCTTTGCACCATCTCATATGTCTGGTTCAGCGATTTGCGCTGGCAGGCTGCTACCGCTGCTGCTACTGCTGCGAGACGTTCATGCGGCGGAAATACAACTAACTCATTGGTAATTGTATTTTTTAGCCGTTTGAGGTCCAATCATTTGGGCCGAAGGGTCAATATCAGGCCTACGTTTAGCTGATGACGGCGATAGGTTGACACAGCCCGTGGAGGGACGGGTTTAGAATACAATTCCCTTCCGTCGCCGGGTAAGCGAGTCGTAAGAAGCGACGATCCCGGTGTTAGCCTACATAGGCTCCACCACGTCATGATGAGCCTACTCCCATGAAGAGGCTTGTGACGGGCTACTAAATGTGGGGGTAGACTCCAGAAAATGGCGTGGCTGTAAATATGTAATTAATGTGTGTTTAAAAGACAGAAAATAAAAAAAAAATTACAAAAAGTAGTCAAAAATATAAAGCCCAGCAAAAAAAATGCTCAAAAATATACAAATTCTACAAAAAACAAACATTAGATATTTTATATAGTATTTAATAGATATTTAAAATTGCATAACATACAAATATTTGACATTAATTACGACATTCTGTTACGCGCGGTTTGTTAGATTTAACTAGGCTCTAAGATAGAATATAATAAGTAATTATTATATTCCAGAAAATTGGCTTTACAGTTATTGTAAGTGTAAATATCATTTTTTTTATTCATTAAGGTAATTTTTAGCCATATTTCGCGTTAACTTTGGAACGTCACGTCATAGATTACATAGTTGAAACATTATGTCACCCCATACATTTATCATTGTAATAGATTTCTATTCATCAAGCGTTTGATCACTTATCTAGGGCCCCTGTCCAACAAAACAGTGTAACTCACTGCCGGTATTAGTAATAATTCGTTTTATATTAACACGTTAAATAATAACGTTTTTTAACTCACACCCGGGGACAGAAGTGATGTCAACTTTAAGATTAAAATATAGTCTTGTTTGTGTAAATAATATGTCAATACTGTATTTTCATAAATGAATAATTAATTAATTCAAAAAAAGATATATTTTAAAGTAATATATTAGCTACAGAGAGAAAGACTACTTTGTAAGTATTATTTAATAGAGCGAATTAAATCGTTATTTTTTTATCAAGCAAGTATTTTTATATGAAATAATAGCATAATTTACTAAAAAAGTATTTTTTTAAGACATAATAGTAGGCATATTTTTATTAAGCCAGAATTGTAATATGATAATATTTTTAAATAACAAGTATTTTTGTATGAGATAATATTTTTATAGAGCAAGTAGTTTAACACGAGACAATATTTTTCTAAAAAAAATATTTTTATATGAGATAAATACAAACAAAGTATTTCTATTTAAGGTAATATTTTTATAGAAAAAGTATTTTGGTACGAGATAATATTTTAATAAAAAAAGTTTTCATAACTGAGAGAATATTTTTATAATACAAGTATTTTTGTATAAAATAATAAAACTTTCCCTTATTTCCTAAACAAAAAAATAACAAATAATATAAAGTACTGTTACCCTGGAAACTAGAATGGTATGGGACGCAACGTGCGGGCGTACCTTTGCACCATCTCATATTTCTGGTTCAGCGATTTGCGCTGGCAGCCTGCTACCGCTGCTGCTACTGCTGCGAGACGTTCATGCGGCGGAAATACAACTAACTCATTGATAATTGTGTTTTTTAGCCGTTTGAGGTCAAAACATTTGGGCCAAAGGGTCAATATCAGGCCTACGTTTAGCTGTTGATGGCGATAGGTTAATACAGCCCGTGGAGGGACGGGTTTAGAATACAATTCCCTTCCGTCGCCGGGTAAGCGAGTCGTAAGAGGCGACGATCCCGGTGTTAGCCTATATAGGCTCCACCTCGTCATGATGAGCCTTCTCCCATGATGAGGCTTGTGAGGGGCTACTAAATGTGGGGGTAGACTCCAGAAAATGGCGTGGCTGTAAATATGTAATTATTGTGTGTTTAATAAAAACAGAAAATAAATAAAAAAATACCAAAAGTAGTCAAAAATATAAAGCCCAGCAAAAAAAATGCTCAAAAATATACAAATTCTACAATAAACAAACATTAGATATTATATATAGTATTTAATAGATATTTAAAATTGCATAACAAAGGAATATTTGACATTAATTAAGACATTCTGTTACGCGCGGTTTGTTAGATTTAACTAGGCTCTAGGATAGAATATAATAAGTAATTATTATATTCAAGAAAATTAGCTTTACAGTTATAGTAAGTGTAAATATCATTAACGAAATTCTTAGCCATATTTCGCGTTAACTTTGGAACGTCACGTCATAGATTACATAGTTGAAACATTATGTCACCCCATACATATATCATTGTAATAAATTTCTATTTTTCAAGCGTTTTATCACCTGTCTAGGGCCCCTGTCCTTCGACAAAACAGTGTAACTCAGTGCCGGTATTAGTAATATACCGTGTTATATTAACGCGTAAATAATAACGTTTTTTAACTCACACCCGGGGACAGAAGTGATGTAAACTTTTAGATTAAAATATAATCTTGTGTGTGTAAATAATATTTTAATACTGTGTTTTCATAAATAAATAATTAATTTAAAAAAAAAAGATATATTTTAAAGTAATAAAGTAGCTACAGAGAGAAAGACTACTTTGTAAGTAGTATTTAATAGAGCGAATTAAATCGTTATTTTTTTATCAAGCAAGTATTTTTATATGATATAATAGCATAATTTACTAAAAAAGTATTTTTGTAAGACATAATTGTAGGCATATTTTTCCTAAGCCAGTATTGTAACGTAATAATATTTTTAAATAACAAGTATTTTTATATGAGATAATATTTTTATAGAGCAAGTAGTTTAACACGAGACAATATTTTTCTAAAAAAAATATTTTTATATGAGATAAATACAAACAAAGTATTTCTATTTAAGGTAATATTTTTATAGAAAAAGTATTTTCGTACGAGATAATATTTTTATAATACAAGTATTTTTGTATAAAATAATAAATTTTTCCCTTATTTCCTAAATAAAAAAATAACAAATAATATAAAGTACTGTTACCCTGGAAACTAGAATGGTATGGGACGCAATATGCGGGCGTACCTTTGCACCATCTCATATGTCTGGTTCAGCGATTTGCGCTGGCAGGCTGCTACCGCTGCTGCTACTGCTGCGAGACGTTCATGCGGCGGAAATACAACTAACTCATTGATAATTGTGTTTTTTAGCCGTTTGAGGTCAAAACATTTGGGCCAAAGGGTCAATATCAGGCCTACGTTTAGCTGTTGACGGCGACAGGTTAATACAGCCCGTGGAGGGACGGGTTTAGAATACAATTCCCTTCCGTCGCCGGGTAAGCGAGTCGTAAGAGGCGACGATCCCGGTGTTAGCCTATATAGGCTCCACCACGTCATGATGAGCCTACTCCCATGATGAGGCTTGTGAGGGGCTACTAAATGTGGGGGTAGACTCCAGAAAATGGCGTGGCTGTAAATATGTAATTATTGTATGTTTAATAAAAACATAAAATAAATAAAAAAATACCAAAAGTAGTCAAAAATATAAAGCCCAGCAAAAAAAATGCCCAAAAATATACAAATTCTACAAAAAACAAACATTAGATATTATATAGTATTTAATAGATATTTAAAATTGCATAACAAAGGAATATTTGACATTAATTACGACATTGTGTTACCCGCGGTTTGTTAGATTTAACTAGGCTCTAGGATAGAATATAATAAGTAATTATTATATTCAAGATAATTGGCTTTACAGTTATTGTAAGTGTAAATATCATTAACCAAAAATCTTAGCCATATTTAGTGTTAATTTTGGAACGTCACGTCATAGATTACATAGTTGAAACATTATGTCACCCCACACATTTATCACTGTAATAGATTTCTATCCATCAAGCGTTTTATCACTTATCTAGGGCCCCTGTCCAACAAAACAGTGTAACTCACTGCCGGTATTAGTAATAATCTGTGTTATATTAACACGTTAAATAATAACGTTTTTTAACTAACACCCGGGGACACGGAGTGTTGTCAACTTTTAGATTAAAATAAATAATATTTTAATACTGTATTTTCATAAATAAATAATTAATTAATCCAAAAAAATATATTTATTTATTTAGATATTTTTTTATTTACACGGTTTATATTAAACCAATTACACAAACCAATACATAACAACAAACCAAATGCATAAATTAAGCACACACACAAATATAAAACATAAACTAATGACAACAATTAAATATTATTATCTTCACAAAAATGTAGACATATAACCATTAAAATGGCGAATTTATTCGCAAATAGATCGCAATCCGGGTTGGCCTCCACGATCATATTTAGTGCGATCAACACGCGTGGTACGGGAGACGCAGCACTGGCTGCGGTCCGACATGTAGGCACTTCTAGCAGTCGATGTCTTCTGCCACGAAGATAATTATTCGGTGTATAAAGTCGAATCAGCTCATTATGGATGTCAGGAGCATCCGTCATAGCCCTACATATTTTGAGCATTACACCTACTTGGTCGCATGCCCTTCTGGTCTCTAACATATGATATCCCAAACATCCTAAGAGGAACTTGGTAGGGTACAGATAGGTATATAACCGAAAGTTAAGTTCTTCTGTAAAGAAACCGCAGGAATGCTTTTTGCACTTTTTCTAGAAGAAGTGCATACTTTGCTTCATGCGGATTCCATACAGAAGAACTAGCTTCTGGCTTCGTTCGAACAAGAGTACGTTACGAAAATCACGAGCATTCCGGAGAACAAACCCTAGCCTTTTAAAAGAGTCTTTGGCTACTGCAGAAATGTGGTCATGAAAAGTAAGCTTTTAGTATCTAGGACCCCTGTCCAACAAAACAGTGTAACTCACTGCCGGTATTAGTAATAATTCGTGTTATATTAACACATTAAATAATAACGTTTTTTAACTCACACCCGGGGACAGAAGTAATGTCAACTTTTAGATTAAAATATAGTCTTGTATGTGTAAATAATATGTCAATACTGTATCCTCATAGATGAATAATTAATTAATCCAAAAAAATATATATTTTAAAGTAATAAAGTAGCTACAAGGAGAAAGACTACTTTGTAAGTAGTATTTAATAGAGCGAATTAAATCGTAATTTTATTATCAAGCAAGTATAATAATAGAATAATTTACTAAAAAAGTATTTTTATAAGACATAATAGTAGGCATATTTTAACTCCCGCGGCGGGCCAGTTTGGCCTGCCGAACGAGTTTCTGGACTCGTATCGGGCGCGTCCCCCGGGTGGTGGATAGGGGAACGCCGCGCAGATATGCGCGGTACCGGTTTCGACCGGCGCGGACCAAAACCAGGCGTTGGGACCGCTCCTCATTCATTGAGGAGCGGCGGAAGAAGTTCGCTGCTGGTACGTGTCCGTTTTCGGACATGACTGGGATGCGAACACGCGACTGACTGTGTTGGGATCGCTTCTCTCGCGAGAAGCGATCATGGCGGCGGGTCTGGTCAGATGCCTTTTGTCTGGCCGGGCGGGACCTTTTGGTCACCGTCGTTGGTCCGCACTTTGCGGTTTTGCGAGGTGCGGAGAGCTCGTCGGCGTCTCGGACGTATTCCGAGCAGCGGCGACAGCGGAGTGCTTGTTTCCTCCTCTCCTTCTGGAGGGGGAGGTGGTTACGAACGCGGGCGGCGGGTCCGGCTGTTCACGAGAGTGGGTAGTCGGGCATGGCAGTTGGCCACCGCCGGCCGAACCCGTAATCCTGTTCTTTTTGGGACAGGGATGGGGGTTCCTTGCCTTTATTGGCCGGGAGCTGCATGAGGACAACACTATAAAATTACCCTAAGCTCGTGCTGGTGACGTCCGGCCGTGGGCTGAATGGCGGAGGTGAACCCCGTCCCGAGGATGTCCCAGGGGACCACACCCCTGGCACAAAAAAGGAAAAAACTATGAAATGGCACCTGGAAAATCAAAACCACCCCAGGGAGGTACCACCCGCTCCGCGGCTGGACAATCCTCTGCGGGCCCTTCGGGGTCCGTCTGCCCCTCGTATTCTGGGGGGGGCAACCAGTGCCACTCATCTGTTCGCAAGAGCAGTTTGAGGAAGAGCCGGGAGGGCTCTAGACGCTCGGGGACCGACGTGGAGCCGACTTCGGACGGCAGCGCGTCCGGTTTCAGGAGCGCGGATGACTTAGTGGTCGGGGCGGTAGATCGTACCTGCCGGAAACGGCCACGGTCTGGCTCGTCGTCGCCTGAAAGCGGCTCGAGGCCTACGTCTGGATCGCGCTCGAGGAGCGCATCAAAGCGAGGCAGGGGCCGACCGCCAACCACCGGGAAATATGTCGGTGTGGCCAAGGCCCAGGCAGAGCTGAAGGCCGCGCAAGCCCGGCAGCGGGAGCTAGACACGGAGGAGGAGATCCTCCGTGAGGCAGAAGCTGTCGAGCAGCGGAACCAAGCTCGCCAGTTGGCGATACAGGAGGTCTCGGATTCTGACGACTTCACGTCGTTGGAACAGTACGGCCTCCACGTCAAGGACGCGGTCGACGACGCTCTGACGTTGGTGACAAGGGTCGCCACCAAGTCGCGAAATTTAAAGGGCGGGTATGTGCGGATCCTCAACGAGGCCGTGCAGTCCATCCGCAAGAATGTGGGGTTCCTCAGCGGTCGCTTCGTCAATGACGAAATGATAGCGCTGAGCAACGAGAACGCCACTCTGAAGGCGCATGGCCGCGCCCTCAGTGGGGAACTGAAGAAGCTTCGCCGTGAAGTCCGATCCATGGCGAAGCGGCAGGGTGCGGCTGAAGCCGCGGCTGCTGCGGTGGCACGTCCACCATCCTTGGACGTCGAGGAGTTGTCGCGCGCCATCATGGTCCAAGTCGGGACCATGGTGAACGCGGGGTTCGCCGCCCTGGACGACCGCCTGCTGCCTGAGCAGCGGACCCGTCCACCCCTCGCGGCGGACAGAAGGGCGGACTCTCTGGCTCCGGTCGAGAGCCTGCCGGCAGCGACGGAGCAGGTGCAGAAGGCGCCTGCCCCAAAAGCTGCACCACAGCCTACTGCTGCTTCGGACCCGCCCAAGGGAAAGAAGCAGCAGTCTAAGGGGAAGAAGGTTGCGGAGCCTCCGCGGCCTCTGCAGCGGCGACCGCCGCGCCTCTGAGGCCACCACCTCTGCCAGCCTCGTCCTAACGGAGGAGGGCTGGAACACGGTGGCCAAGAAAAAGGGGCAAAATAAGAGGCCCGAACAGCCCAAAAACAAGGGCTCGGGCGGCCCTGCAACGGGGCAGAAGAAGTCGGCGCCTAAGAAGGCACCCAAGAAGAGGGCACCGAGGCTGCGCGTGCCGCGCTCGTCGGCTGTGGTAATTACGCTGCAGCCAAGCGCGGTTGAGCGCAGCCTCTCCTACGCGGCCGTCCTCACGACGGCCAAGGAAAAGGTGCCCCTTGCGGACCTCGGGATCACTGGCCTGCGATACAGGCAGGCGGTGACCGGGGCCTGCATATTCGAGTTGCCGGGGGCGAAGAGCGGCGAGAAGGCCGACACCCTTGCGGCAAAGTTGCGGGAGGCACTGGGTGCCGACGACGTCCGGGTCTCTAGGCCCGTTAAGTGCGCAGAAATGCGCATTTCGGGTCTCCATGACTCCGCGACGTCGGAGAGTGTCGTCGCCGCAGTCGCCCGTACGGGCGGCTGCACGGCCGACGAGGTCAAGGCGGGGGAGGTACGTCACACCCCCTCCGGCCTTGGCAGCGTATGGGTGCGCTGCCCTGTGGCAGCCGCACAAAAGGTGAACGGGCACGTGCCGCACGCACTGCTACCGCTGCGGCGAGGTCGGCCACCTGGCCAAGTTGTGTGCCAGAGATCCGCACTGCACAGCCTGTGCTGCTGCGGGTCAGAAGGCCGACCACCCGATCGGCACCAAGCCCTGTGGGGCTAGTGTGTCCCAAAAGGGTAAGGGGAAGGCCGCAACCCTGCGGCCGACCCCTGCTCCAGCTGCCACTGGTAGGGAGGTGGTGCCCATGTCTGCCTGATGCCTGAAAGGGTCAGTGAGGGGACGGACTTGGCGTTCCTTCACTGAGCAGAGGCCCGTGGAGGCTGGGTTGGGAGAGAAGTCCTGTACCCCCCTACCTCTACATAGGGGGGAGCGAAGAATCCGCCCCACTATACAGGGCGGATAGCGCTGGTGGGGTTGGCGGTAGAATGCTATAGCGATCCCGCCTCCCCGCCACTTATGCGCCGAAGCAGGCAACATGTGAGGTTTTTAGTGGGTAGGCCCTCGTGGATCTTATTGGGTCCATGGGGGAGAGTCCCACATATCCCCGTCGCCTCCCAGCGCCGGGGAATGCGTAACGAATTTCCCTCACGTTAAAAAAAAAAGGCGTATTTTAACTAAGCCAGTATTGTAATATGATAATATTTTTAAATAACAAGTATTTTTATATGAGATAATATTTTTATAGAGCAGGAAGTTTAATTCGTTATTTTTTATCACGAAAGTATTTTAATACGAAACAATATTTTTTTAAACAAATATTTTATATGAGATAAATGCAAACAAAGTATTTCTATTTAAGGTAATATTTTTATAGGAAAAGTATTTTGGTACGAGATAATATTTTTATAAAACAAGATTTCATAAATGAGAGAATATTTTTAAAATACAAGTATTTTTGTATAAGATAATATATTTTCCCTTACTTTCTAAATAAAAAAATAACAAATAATATAAAATACCGAAAAATATCCACTTCTGTTATTTCATAACCAAAAATTGTAAATATCAGATTTTTTTAAACACCTTACATTATTCATATTGTATGGGACGCAACGTGCGGGCGTACCTTTGCACCATCTCATATTTCTGGTTCAGCGATTTGCGCTGGCAGCCTGGTACCGCTGCTGTTACTGATGCGAGACCTTCATGCGGCGGAAATATAACTACCTCATTGGTAATTGTATTTTTTAGCCGTTTGAGGTCAAAACATTTGGGCCAAGAGGTCAATATCAGGCTTACGTTTAGCTGTTGACGGCGATAGGTTAATACAGCCCGTGGAGGGACGGGTTTAGAATACAATTCCCTTCCGTCGCCGGGTAAGCGAGTCGTAAGAGGCGACGATCCCGGTGTTAGCCTACATAGGCTCCACCACGTCATGATGAGCCTACTCCCATGATGAGGCTTGTGACGGGCTACTAAATATGGGAGTAGACTCCAAAAAATGGCATGGCTGTAAATATGTAATTATTGTGTGTTTAACAAAAACAGAAAATAAAAAAAATACAAAAAGTAGTTAATAATATAAAGCCCAGCAAAAAAAACGCTCAAAAATATACAAATTCTACAAAAAAAAACATTAGATATTATATATAGCATTTAATAGATATTTAAAATTGCATAACAAAGGAATATTTGACATTAATTACGACATTCTGTTACCCGCGGTTTGTTAGATTTAACTAGGCTCTAGGATAGAATATAACAAGTAATTATTATAATCAAGAAAATTGGCTTTACAGTTAATGTAAGTGTAAATATCATTAACCAAAAATCTTAGCCATATTTAGTGTTAATTTTGGAACGTCACGTCATAGATTACATAGTTGAAACATTATGTCACCCCATACATTTATCACTGTAATAGATTTCTATCCATCAAGCGTTTTATCTCTTATCTAGGGCCCCTGTCCAACAAAACAGTGTAACTCACTGCCGGTATTGGTAATAATTCGTGTTATATTAACACGTTAAATAATAACAACTCCCTTCCGTTTTTTAACTAACGCCCGGGGACAGGAGTGTTGTCAACTTTTAGCCCCCGGGTGGCGGATAGGGGAACGCCGCGCAGATATGCGCGGTACCGGTTTCGACCGGCGCGGACCAAAACCAGGTGTTGGGACCGCTCCTCATTCATTGAGGACGCGGTCATAGTCGGTCGCTGGGGGGTTGGGGAAGTTCGCTCCTGGTACGTGTCCGTTTTCGGACATGACTGTGTTGGGATCGCTTCTCTCGCGAGAAGCGATCATGGCGGCGGGTCTGGTCAGATGCCTTTTGTCTGGCCGGGCGGGACCTTTTGGTCACCGTCGTTGGTCCGCACTTTGCGGTTTTGCGAGGTGCGGAGAGCCGGTCGGCGTCTCGGACGTATTCCGAGCAGCGGCGTCGGCGGAGTGCTTGTTTCCTCCTCTCCTTCTGGAGGGAGAGGTGGTTACGAGCGCGGGCAGCGGGTCCGGCTGTTCACGAGAGTGGGTAGTCGGGCATGGCAGTTGGCCACCGCCGGCCGAACCCGTAATGTTCCTGTTCTTTTTGGGACAGGGATGCGGGTTCCTTGCCTTTATTGGCCGGGAGCTGCATGAAGACAACACTATAAAATTACCCTAAGCTCGTGCTGGTGACGTCCGGCCGTGGGCTGAATGGCGGAGGCGAACCCCGTCCCGGGGATGTCCCAGGGGAACACACCCTTGGCACAAAAAAGGATAAAACTATGAAATGGCACCTGGAAAATCTAAACTACCCCAGGGAGGTACCACCCGCTCCGCGGCTAGACAATCCTCTGCGGGCCCTTCGGGGTCCGTCTGCCCCTCGTATTCTGGGGGGGGGCAACCAGTGACACTCATCTGTTCACAAGAGCAATTTGAGGAAGAGCCGGGAGGGCTCTAGACGCTCGGGGACCGACGTGGAGCAAATTTCGGACGGCAGCGCGTCCGGTTTTAGGAGCCCGGGTGACTTAGTGGTCGGGGCGGTAGATCGTACCTACCGGAAACGGCCACGGTCTAGCTAGTCTTCGCCTAAAAGCGGCTCGAGGCCTACGTCTGGATCGCGCTCAGGTAGCGCATCAAAGCGAGGCAGGGGCCGACCGCCAACCACCGGGAAATATGTCGGTGTGGCCAAGGCCCAGGCAGAGCTGAAGGCCGCGCAAGCCTGGCAGCGGGAGCTAGACACGGAGGAGGAGATCCGTCAATGACGAAATGATAGCGCTGAGCAACGAGAACGCCACTCTGAGGGCGCATGGCCGCGCCCTCAGTGGGGAACTGAAGAAGCTTCGCCGAGAAGTCCGATCCATGGCGAAGCGGCAGGGTGCGGCTGAAGCCGCGGCTGCTGCGGTGGCACGTCCACCATCCTTGGACGTCGAGGAGTTGTCGCGCGCCATCATGGTCCAAGTCGGGACCATGGTGAACGCGCGGTTCGCCGCCCTGGACGACCGCCTGCTGCCTGAGCAGCGGACCCGTCCATCCCTCACGGCGGACAGAAGGGCGGACTCTCTGGCTCCGGTCGAGAGCCTGCCGGCAGCGACGGAGCAGGTGCAGAAGGCGCCTGCCCCAAATGCTGCACCACAGCCTACTGCTGCTTCGGACCCTCCCAAGGGAAAGAAGCAGCAGTCTAAGGGGAAGATTGTTGCGGAGCCTCTGCGGCCTTCGACCTCTGCAGCGGCGACCGCCCCTGAGGCCACCACTTATGCCAGCCTCGTCCTAACGGAGGAGGGCTGGACCACGGTGGCCAAGAAAAAGGGGCAAAAGAAGAGGCCCGAACAGCCCAAAAACAAGGGCTCGGGCGACCCTGCAAAGGGGCAGAAGAAGTCGGCGCCTAAGAAGGCGCCCAAGAAGAGGGCACCGAGGCTGCGCGTGCCGCGCTCGTCGGCTGTGGTAATTACGCTGCAGCCAGGCGCGGTTGAGCGCGGCCTCTCCTACGCGGCCGTCCTCACGACGGCCAAGGAAAAGGTGCCCCTTGCGGACCTCGGGATCACTGGCCTGCGATACAGGCAGGCGGTGACTGGGGCCCGCATATTCGAGTTGCCGGGGGCGAAGAGCGGCGGGAAGGCCGACGCCCTCGCGGCAAAGTTGCGGGAGGCACTGGGTGCCGACGACGTCCGGGTCTCTAGGCCCGTTAAGTGCGCAGAAATGCGCATTTCGGGTCTCGATGACTCCGCGATGTCGGAGAGTGTCGTCGCCGCAGTTGCCCGTACGGGCGGCTGCACGGCCGACGAGGTCAAGGCGGGGGAGGTACGTCACACCCCCTCCGGCCTTGGCAGCGTATGGGTGCGCTGCCCTGTGGCAGCTGCACAAAAGGTGGCCCGAGGTAGGCTGCTGGTTGGATGGGTCTCGGCGCAGGTAAAACTGCTCGATGGCAGGCCCACCCGATGTTTCCGCTGCCTACTGAACGGGCACGTGCAGCACTTCTGCACGTACCGAGGAGGAACGCCGCACGCAGTACTACCGCTGCGGCGAGGTCGGCCACCTGGCCAAGTTGTGTGCCAGAGATCCGCACTGCACAGCCTTTGCTGCTGTGGGTCAGAAGGCCGACCACCCGATCGGCACCAAGCCCTGTGGGGCTAGTGTGTCCCAAAAGGGTAAGTGGAAGGCCGCAACCCTGCGGCCGACCCCTGCTCCAGCTGCCACTGGTGGGGAGGTGGTGCCCATGTCTGCCTGATGTGGCCCACCTCTCCCTCTGGTGACGCGCACCCATGCGCCAAAGGGTCAGTGAGGTGACGGACTTGGCGTTCCCTCACTGAGCAGATGCCCGCGGAGGCTGGGTTGGGAGACCCACCTCTGCATTGCACTGGCCTCTGCACTGAAGTCCTGTACCCTCCTACCTCTACATAGGGGGGAGCGAAGAATCCGCCCCACTATACAGGGCGGATAGCGCTGGTGGGGTTGGCGGTAGAATGCTATAGCGATCCCGCCTCCCCGCCACTTATGCGCCGAAGCAGGCAACATGTGAGGTTTTTAGTAGGTAGGCCCTCGTGGATCTTATTGGGTCCATGGGGGAGAGTCCCACATATCCCCGTCGCCTCCCAGCGGTGGGGAATGCGTAACGAATTTCCCTCACGTTAAAAAAAGGTATATTTTAACTAAGCCAGTATTGTAATATGATAATATTTTTAAATAACAAGTATTTTTATATGAGATAATATTTTTGTAGAGCAAGAAGTTTAATACGGGAAAATATTTTTTTAAACAAATATTTTTATATGAGATAAATACAAACAAAGTATTTCTATTTAAGATAATATTTTTATAGGAAAAGTATTTTGGTACGAGATAATATTTTTATAAAACAAGATTTCATAAATGAGAGAATATTTTTTAAATACAAGTATTTTTGTATAAGATAATATATTTTCCCTTACTACCTAAATAAAAAAATTACAAATAATATAAAATACCGAAAAAAATCCACTTATGTTATTTCACAAACAAAAATCGTAAATATCAGATTTTTTTAAATACCTTACATTATTCATATTGTATGGGACGCAACGTGCGGGCGTACCTTTGCACCATCTCATATTTCTGGGTATTTATGGTTAAAAATATATAAAATCTAACAAAAAAATATTAAAAGACAAAAAAACAACAAAAACATTAATATATATAGACTAGGAGCAGTACGTTAGTTCATATTTTAGTTACAGATTTTTATAATTAATTAACATAGGAATATTTGACATTAATTACGACATTATGTTAGGTTCAACTAGGCTCTAAGATAAGAATATAATAAGTAATTATTATATGCAAGAAAATTGTGTAAATATTTTATATTTTAAATACCTTACATTATTCATATTGTATGGGACGCAACGTGCGGGCGTACCTTTGCACCATCTCATATTTCTGGTTCAGCGATTTGCGCTGGCAGCCTGGTACCGCTGCTGCTACTGATGCGAGACCTTCATGCGGCGGAAATATAACTACCTCATTGGTAATTGTATTTTTTAGCCGTTTGAGTTCAAAACATTTGGGCCAAAGGGTCAATATCAGGCTTACGTTTAGCTGTTGACGGCGATAGGTTAATACAGCCCGTGGAGGGACGGGTTTAGAATACAATTCCCTTCCGTCGCCGGGTAAGCGAGTCGTAAGAGGCGACGATCCCGGTGTTAGCCTACATAGGCTCTACCACGTCATGATGAGCCTACTCCCATGAAGAGGCTTGTGACGGGCTACTAAATGTGGGGGTAGACTCCAGAAAATGGCGTGGCTGTAAATATGTAATTATTGTGTGTTTAATAAAAACAGAAAATAAACAAAAAAAAATACAAAAAGTAGTTAAAAATATAAAGCCCTGCAAAAAAAAATCAAAAATATATAAAATCTAACAAAAAAATATTAAAAGACAAAAAAAAACAAAAACATTAATATATATAGACTAGGAGCAGTACGTTAGTTCATATTTTAGTTATAGATTTTTATAATTAATTAACATAGGAATATTTGACATTAATTACGACATTATGTTAGGTTTAACTAGGCTCTAAGATAAGAATATAATAAGTAATTATTATATGCAAGAAAATTGTGTAAATATCATTTATTTTAATTATTTATAATGGTACATCTTAGCCACGTTTTCAGTTAATTTTGGAAAAGTATAAATGCATGCATGCTTACCTTAAATATGAATTGATAAAGCAAAATTTGAAAAATGATGGACACAAGCAGTACTTGAACCTGCAACCTTAGCCGTACCGTGGCGCTGCTCTAACCAACTTAGCCATCGAGTCGCTCCTCGCACCCATCGAATTTCAAGTTCCCTTAAGACGTAAATACTGAAAGGGAACTTGAAATTCGATGGGTGCGATGGTTAGTAATTAATTAATAGATTTAATTAATTTAAATTAGAAATTAATATAGGGGTCACTCATCTTCTGGCTGTGATAGAATACGAGTCGGGCCTTTGGCTGCAGGCACTACCGTCGTTCAAAATTGGAACAATGTTGGACGACAACAGTTTATTACTTTACATTTAGGGACTCCATGCGTCATTCCTCTTCGATGCCACTGTTGTAAAGCTGTTAACAGCCTCGGACGGCATGGCCTATCATCAATAGGAGTGCAGGTTGCATACCGCAACATGGTAACATAATGACATCATTTGCCTTGCTCTTGTCATCGCCGGCGTACCAGCCGTACTAGAACCAAATGACTTGGTACGTGACGATGGAAAGAGACCTGATGGTATGTCGTTGTTACCCTGGAAATTAGGAAGGCCTTTGGTGTGGGACGCAACCTGCGTCGATACCATTGCACCTTCTCACGTTTCTGGATCAGTGATTTGCGCAGGCACTGCTGCTGCTGCGGTGACCCTCAAGCGGCGGGAACAAAATAACCTATCGGTAATTGTATTTTTGAGCCGTTTGTCGAAGCATTTGGGTCATGAGGTCAAAGTGTTTACACGCTATTAAGAGGCTTAGCAAAACATGTAGTAGAGTTTACGCGTGACCAAAAGTCTAGTGCCTTTATCTGCCAAATTGCTTTTAAACGTGGCAATATTGCCGTGACAGTCACGTAGCACTCTTTTGGGCATGGTACCAGTGGATATCGAAGGGGATCAATATTATGATGCTTTTTAAATGTTTATAAATGTGTGTATTGAATTGTATGTCATTTATATACTTACATGTGAATAAAAAAAATGAAATTTAATCCATTTTTCATAATTAAACCTTTGCACTAAACCCTACGCATATAAACTGTGTAAATTGAGCCTCTGGCTTTAGAATAGTCATTCTTACTGCCGTTACGTTTAGCAGTGTCTAATGAGTTAAAAAAACCTTTTTCTACACTGTCGTATCCCACCAATAATAATAATATCAAAATAATAATAATAAAAAGCTACAACTAAACACCCGTCGGATCGTTCGGAAGTTTTTGACTTCATCAATTTCATCCAACTTCACCATGTATTCTCTTGCACACTTGGCTTTGGCCCGTGTGTAAGTTTATTAGACCCTCTAACCAGGAGATAAATAAATATAAAACTAATATAATAATATCCAACAAGTTAGTGACGATAATTTTTATTTCCAGTGTCGGTTAATTTTTAAATTTAGTGTAGGTTTAAAAGTTATTGAATAGTGACATTTTGTGTCATTTTTGCATGTGGCCCGTGCTAAGCTTAAATCTAAATTGATAAAGGAAACTTGAAAAATGATGATGATGAATGATGACGCCGTACCGTGGCGCTGCTCTAACGATGGCTCAGTTGTTTAGAGCAGCGCCACGGTACGGCAAAGGTCGCAGGTTCAAGTCCTGCTCGTGTCCATCAATTTTAAGTTTCCTTTATCAATTTAGGTTATTGAATAGTGTTAGTAGTTATGTAGTTGTACTTAGGTAGTTTATGAAAAAAAATAAAAACACCAAAAATATTTGTTTAGTTTATTACTAGTAGTTAAAAGAAGTATGATATAAAAATATTTATCGTTGTACGTTTTGTGGTGTTAGTGATAGTGTATAGGAATTATAAAGTTATTATTTTATATGGAGAGAGATATAAACACAACAAAGGTAATCATAGGAACTAAACCTCGCGTAGATTTTTTTCTAACCTCCTTGTTAAGGCTATGGTCATTCTGTGACCATATTATTATCTCTATTAATTTTTTAATTTAAGATTGTAACGTATGTTAAGAAAATTATTAAATATATTTTTATTTGACTGCCTCGTTGGTCTAGTGGTCGCTAAGCGCGACTGCTGAGCAAGGGGTCCTGGGTTCAAATCCCGAGTCGGGCAAAGTGTTACTGAGTTTTTGATTGGGTAATTCTCAGTAGCAGCACGGAGTCTGGATTTGTGCCCGGTTGATGACAATAAGCTCGCCCCCTATTACATTGGGACTTACAACATAAAAGGCGAAATGTGGGTGTTCTATATGTACACCTCTGCCTACCCCTTCGGGGAATACAGGCGTGATGTTATGTTATGTTATATTTTTATTTGTTTATTTGAAGCCTCTAGCGACCGTATGAACGCCGATGCTATTGCAGTCTCAGTTTTCTGAGCAGCGTTTTGGTACTCGGTGGACGCTATCTCATGGCGCAGGTCCTTTACTGGACTATCGAACTTACATAGCTCAATCTATAGCATAGTATTTGTCATCTATGGTGTTAGGGGCTTGCTTCGTCGAATAAAATTGATATAAAAATATGGGCCTGACCCACAATGTTATATAATTGTTAAATGAGTTGGTACGCATTTCTGTTACACTATGTATATATTTTTTAGTAAATTCTCAGGGTATGGTACATTCCATCAGTAATGTTATAGGTCCCATATAATATGATGCATATTTATTGCCTTTTCACCTTCTTGTTACCTGAATAGCATCCTTTACTATTGTAAAAAACCTGCAAATATTTCTAAGGCCTCTCCACTCTCTCTTTACGCTTAGGAGATATTTTTGTCTCCTTTTGTTCATTTATTTAATTTGTAGGTTTCCTTAGAGATATAAATAGTATCTAAGTCTATAAATTAATGTGCTTTGTTTAGTTTAATATAGTAAAAGTAATATTGTTTTAGAATCCAAGTCGCTTTATAATGTAGTTTTTTATTATCTATTGTATTCTATTATAATGTGTTAATTAATAATTATTCTAGCATTAAGACACTCGCACTTTTACATTGCATCCTATGAAAATGATCAAGCCCGGATAAAAATACCCTACGCCAAATCCAGGCATCTGTCTGTGTGCCAAATTTTATCATATCATATGCTGAGTCGTTAAGAAGCGATTAAATAACAAACATCTAAATTCACCGACTCTATGATAAATTCTAGCACACAGGTGAACTTCATCCGGATAATTTCTATCTGGCTACATGAGAAGTTTTCGTGGGAAGCGATTAAAAGTGCGGACTAAAATTAGTTTATTTTTAGATAGTGTTTACCTAAGTGTCTAAACACAGTATGCCGAAAATACGCGACCGAAGTCCCGTCCCGACTTATTCGGCTGATATGACACATCATATGCGCGGTAATTACGACAGAAATTCGGTTACGCCAGATTTCTGTTCGGTTGAACTAACGCCTAACTGAAGTTCCAACTGTACGCTATAACGCGATATAATTTCGGCAAATGTGTCGTAGTAATTCAAATACATTGGAAGCGTAACCAGCCGAACTTTGTTCGCGTATTTTCGGTTTAGTGTGTTTAGACCCTCAGAGCTTACAGTAATACCTAATACTTCTATGACTAAGAGTATAAATGTCGGAAAGCTGAGTATGTATGCGTGTAGTAATGTATTTAATTAATTGGAAAGTATTTAGAATTTATTTATTAATTATTAGAATAAAATAAACTAAGGTTAAAAACTAAAAACATTTTGTTTAATTCCTACTCAAATCCCTATTCATGAACATGGACAATGCATTAATATTAGACAAGACTACATACACTGCAGAAAAAGTCCTCACTTCATACAAAGATAAAAGAGCCTAGATCACCACGTTAGCGAGCTCTCTGGTTGCCGGTAATTTTACACTCTTCAACCCCCTTAGCATAATCTCTTAAAGCAAGACAGTTTCCGATGTGGAAGCGAGACGCCGCGCCGCTACGTGCAGTGTAGTGCGACATCTCGCTTCCACAACGGAAAATGGCCTGCTTTAAGAGTTAATTGTAAGAGGGCTGGTTTCTTCACTGTTCTATTCACCGTTAGTCAGTGGTGGCGACATTCAAATTACACCACAAATTAACATTAGCAGCAAGCAGATGTGCTCTGATTGCCGCAGTAGCTAAGCGATTGGACTGCTGCGTTAGCGGTTGCGGATTCGATTTCCGCACGAGACAAAAATTTGTGCGACCCGCAGATGTTTGTCCCGAGTCTGGGTGTTTGTGTATGTGATATTTCATGTTTGTGAAACGCATCCACGATACAGGAGAAATTCCTAGAGTCGGGCAACGTTTTTTTTTAAAGAAATAAAAAAAATACTTTCAATAAACTGGAATCCGGCACACCCGAGAAATTTTTCAACAATGTGTAAAGCCATGTCGGTAGCCTACAGGTGGTTTAAACGCTGGCACCAGGTTGTTCATCATCCTTACGATAAGAAGAAGACTAAACTGAAACTATTCTGAGAGGATTTTAAGAACGAATACTCGTTTTAGTTTCAAGATCATTCTACCTAATATACACGGGGTACTGGTATTCCACGTTAACTGTAACACGCTGTATACACATACAGGCTGCTCCACATGCGAGAGGGCAACGATCGCGCTAATTGTTATAGGCCCCATTAATTAGAACCGGGTATCCTTGCATTTGGACCACATTCAAGAGTTCTGCTTACATAGGACTATGTTCAATGGAAGTAAATGTGTATACGGTTTACAATATTTTGAGAGCTTATACGTAGTTAGTGATACCCACAGGAATATCATCTTGGGATCGCGCAATTAGGAATTAAATACTAACTATAGAAAAAAAAAAAGATCTTTCTTACAGTTTGAGTGTGCGCATGTGCTATCTAGGTTATTGTATGACAATCTGTTGTATTGCCGATTATCCGCAAGTTTCAAAAGTATCAGTCTCATCCGGCTCTCGTTCAGCTGGCCGGCACTACGGATGTCGCTGACATCCGTTGATCGGCGATAACGATAACGATTAAAGTCTCCGTGATCGTGATAGCGCAAGCTCGCCGAGTCACCGCCAATTATCGGAAATTGTTCTAATACTGCCAATAACGTTTTATAGTAACGATCGGAAAATAATGCCTTTTTTTAGTAAGGAACAGTTGCCGTTGGTGTACCGTGTAAGTAAGTTACCAGTTGAGGAGTAACGGTAAGTACATGTGTGTCTGACGCACTCTGGGCGTTACCATCCTTGTTGACTGGACAATTTCTGCACCACAGCATGTCCGGTGACCCTGCAATCCTCCATACGATGACCTGATTGGCGCAGTGGCTAAGCGATTGGACTGCTACGCTAAGGGTTGATCCGCAGATGTTTGTCTCGAGTCTAGGTGTTTGTTTGTGATATTTCATGTTTGTGGAACGCACCCACGATATAGAAGCAATTCCAAATGTGGGGTGACGTTTAAAAACAAAATTCATGTTCTCTGTATGATAATTACCGCATACGAAGAAGACGAATGTTAGTTGTAACAACAGTTTATCGGGGAGTTTTATATGACCTATCACCTTTCATATAACTGAAACTTATACATTCAACGAAAGACACCATTATAGATCAGTTACAACGATAAAAAAAAATACAAAACCAACGGATAACATTCTCTGGACCAAACTTCAGCACCCTCACCCTAGAACTACAGACACCCTAAGTAAATTTAGTTTGTTCTCTTGCCAACAGATGGCGTTGTTCATTTTATCGCAACTTCTGAATGGCGGTGTTAAGATTTTCCGACCATTAGCAGATGTCGGCACATACAAAAATAAGTACTACGCAGATAGCTTAGGACACGTTTTAAAACATACCATTATTTTTCACATTTACAGTTTGTATTTTGAAAATAAAGAAAGTAACTCAACATAACATCGAGACTGAGTTGAAATCATGTTTTTACGAAGTTTGATTTTACTTCTTTCGTACGTAAATTCACGGGTTTTTGCACATAAAACTTATAATATGTCTTTACACTCCCAATATACTAGAAAAATTATAAAGTAAGGTAGCAAGTTAGATGGAATCAACGATGTAAACGGCGTTGTTTATGGTAAAAAATTTAGTATTACATTTGTCGCCAACTAATAAATTTACATTACCATTTAAGATCGATAAGATTAAAATTAAAAGTTGCAACCATTCTCAATTGAATGAAAACTTATATATCCTAATAAAAAAGTGAAAAAAATCGAAAGCCCCAGTCGGGTGCCATTAAAAGTCTCGGCCTTTGCGGTGAGAAGCGGTTTGGGAAATACTCGCGATCTTAGCTATTCGGTTATGAGTTCCAGATTGCATTCAAGATTACGATGACAATGTACGAAAATAAGGAAAATCATATCGTTTGATTAGATTTCCTATTTATATGTGCTGCGTTGCGATATTCTTCTATCTTGTAATACTATTCTTCCCAGTACTTGCCTATATATAGCTATAGCCTGAAGGCATATATGGCGGTGATAGCCGAGTGGTATGAACGTTACACTGTCAAATCAAAGGTCGCAATTTGAAATTTCGGCACACGCCAATGTCGTTTCGGATTCATGAGCATATTATAAATTAGTTATCACTTTATCAGTTGCTAAAAACAGTGAAGGAAAATTCGTGAGGAAATAGGCACATTTGAGAGATTTTTCAACGGTGTTTAAAGCCATGTCAGAGCCCTACAGGCGGTTTAAACTCTGACACCAGATTGTTCATCAACCAAACGATAGCATATATTGATGTCAGCTTATAAGTATTTGACTTAACACTTTGACTTTGGACAAACGATACATTGCAGATACGTGCGGTCACTCAATGCAAACGGTAAAATGACAGTTTGCTCCTCAACACGATAATGTGCCATGCCCAGAAGCGTTCACAAATTATTATAAACAACAAAACATGAATAGGTTTTTTATAAAATACAAGATAGCATCACGCCTGTATCCCAATATAATATTACAAAAATAAAAAATAAATGAGTTATTCCAACTATGTTACCTACAATAATCTGTTCAATTCTAGTTTCTCACATATAAGAAGTACCACCTGCCAACATTTTAACGTTCTATCTCCAACATAGAACATCGAACAAAGTAAAAAAAAATTCAAAAGCGGCCAAAAAAGCAATAGAAAAGGTTTAATATTCATTCGTTCATTCAAGGTGATTGGGTCCCGAGCTCAAAAGCTAACCGGACTACACGGTTAACTTGTTAGTTTAGCCCGACACTCTTTCCCGGCACCCGTCAATTTGAAAAATCTATTTTCTCGCCACGCAGAGCCAGCGCCTCAAACTGCAGGTTTTTGTGCATCACTGGGGCACACAAACGATTCTTTGTACAGCTTCGCTACACTACCAAAAAGGTTTTAAACGAAACGTTATAAGAAACGCAGAGCAATGAAACGAAGTGAATGAGTTCGTTTTGAGGATCCACAAAAAGTCTACAAATGTTGAAACACAAGAAACTAGAAGTACTAACGATGTGCCCGCTACTCTGTCTGAATTAGGTTCAGAGGGTAAATATAAATTGTAATAATTGAAGCAAGGTAATTACTTGGAAAGTGTATACTATACGTTAATCCAGTTTATAAACTATCGATTGCCAAATATTATTCAAGTCAGTTCAGTTTTCGCCTGATTGAACAAAAATCCTAACAAACTTTCACATACCAGCTGGCTGATCACGTTACCAGTAAATCTTAGTCACACTTATGTTAACATTGTAGGAGAAGATTAGCTGAAATAGTTGCTCATAACAACGTTGATCCTCAACTGGGGTCTTATATAAGGAAGGAACACACGAGGAATAACAAATAACTGAACAGCAAAAACAATAAATCCCAGCCATATTTCTAACCATACAACCACCGGTATTCCAAAAATAATAACAACAATAGTCGATATATAAAATCCAGATGTTTTACAAAATATGCAGGCATAATACGTCACTCCGCTAATGGGAAAACGCCTATCACCCTTCACTCCATGGAACACGGAGGTCGGACAGGTTTTGTGGGACGAATGATATACTGGGATCACAGAATCCTGGAGTATAGTCATAGCGGTATTTTTAAGGGCAATAGTCTCCTTCTTTTTGTTGTTGAAGCATATGTATATCGAATTGGGTAACTTCAATGGATTTTATGAACCCTATTTGGAAATTAGCAGGATGCTTGAGGAATATAAAAAGGTAAAGCTGGAGTGATTTTTAGGGGCTGACTTCTCATAGATCAAAATATTATTTCCAAAATGGTTTTTATCTTTTCATCTTATTGAATTTAATTGCGAGGAAGCGCACCTGGTGATAGCCCTAAAATGCGTATAGGATACTTGACATGTAACTCACAATCAGACATGAAAGTTAATGAGAATAAATGGAAAATTTACCTGATAAATTAGCAATATGCTTACTACCTAGAACGTTAGGCGCGATCAAACGGAAACACACGAAGAAATAATACCTTGAGTATGTCACTATTTGATGCCTATATCACTATAAAACCTTTGTAGAGATCCTATCAGGGTACTGAATTCTAATAAATAATAGATAGATAATATGCTTGATTGTGGCATATCAAAACGACATAGTCTTCATCAATTATACTTCCATTATTAGTCTGCGGTAGATAACAATGGTAGAACAGTGACGATTATTGATGAATGACAACTTACACTATGAACCGAACTAGATGTAACCAATGACGACGGTAGACCTTACGATACAATCTCTTTCAAACTCTCATGCCCTGTTCATACGACTCCAAATCCAATGGCATAATTCCTATTTAATATCACACGACGACGGACGACGGACGACCTGATTGGCGCAGTGGCTAAGCGATTGGCTGCTGCGCTAAGGGTTGCGGGCTCGATTCCCGCACGCGACAAAATATTGTGTGATCCGCAGATGTTTGTCTCGAGTCTGGGTGTTTGTGAATGTCATATTTCATGTTTGTGAACCGCACCCACGACACAGGAGAAATACCTGGCGTGGGGCGACGTTTTTAAAAAAAAATACAGTAAAACCTTTGTGAATTTGTGTGTTTGTATGTTGTTACTTCATCACGCTCAAACGGCTAGACCAAATATGATAAATTTTTGTATGATAGCTGGCAACCTGATTTAACTTAAAGGCTACTTTAATCCCGAAAACCTAACTTATAGATAAGAATTTCTTATGTAACGTGGATATTTTTACACGACTGCCAAAAAAAGGAGTGTAATGTTTTCAGGGTTCATGTATGTATGTCAGTTTCATTATTCCATCATAAATTCTTAATGCCTGAACTGATTTTGATGTATGGGCTGTTACATAGGCTATATATAGGCTAAAACTGAAACAAATAAAAAATAAATTTAAAAAAATTAAAACGTCGACTGCCAAGTAAAAACACGAATTAAAAAATAAAAAACAAGCTCCTTTTTTTGGGCAGTCGTGTCAAAAGAAACGATACAAATATCGTTATATACGTATAATATTATTATACTTTATACCAACCATACTACAAATACATACTATATACCAACTTATAATTATGGTTAGAATGTTCCAAAAGCATTATTTTCTTCATTAAGTTCATTCATTTATCTAATATTCAAGAACACCGGGGAGCCAATAATATATTAAGTGGTTCTAAAAAAACGGCCGGTTTCCTAATTCTGAAATAACAACGTTTTACTAAGCCCGAGTTAGTGATCGTTCGTCTTCATAAAGACTTCGTTATACCATATGTGAGTTTATTAACATTGTAGTAATTTCCTATTACGATATCCACTACAATTGACCGCAACTGTTACAATTGGCGCAGTGCTTAATAATTCAATGCGACTCCTACGGACTAACCAGAAACGAACTATAAAAACTTTATCGCCCATAAAAATCTAATCCAATTTCGCGCGAACAACAGTGAATATGGAATCATTTGTAGTGGCGCTGGCACTGGTAGTGCTGGCCGGCTCCTCTGAGCCCGAGCCCCCGCCCCGCCAGTTCCCCTACATCGTAAGTATCCACCGAGATAGTCCGCGGCGGAACTTCCTCTGCGCCGGCTCCTTGATCGCAAGCTCCTGGGTCCTGACTACGGCCCACTGCCTTCCGAAGGTCGCGTACAGGATCCGCTACGGCAACATGCTGACGCTCAACGCGTCCACCTACAGTCTGATCCTGCGCCGCATCCGTCACATGAATTCTAAAAGCCTGTACCACGCCGCCAACGATCATCGCCTCACTCCCAAAACAAACAACATCGGGCTGGCGAGGGTTCAAGAAATTAAGGACTATCAAGTCGGCTCGCTGTCCGGCGTCGATTACTTTTCCATCTTAGGGCGGCAAGTTACGTTTTTTGAGTTCAGTTTCCAACCAATATTTAAGGCCAGGATATATCAAGATACAAAGAAACGAATAAAACCCTTTAAGAACTGGGACAGGCTTCAACAAAGTATCATGACTGAAAGTGAACATCAGTGGATTCCTTTGGACACGAAAGTGTTGCGAACAAGCGTAGGGATTGCCATCACTTGTCAAAAGCAACTTCACGCCTGTCCGAACATTTGTGTGGCGAATAAATGCTTCGACTTCAATGCTGATAGCGACCCGAGGATGGCGCTACTGACCCCGGATTACGGCGCGCCTCTCATTCACGACGAACAGATTGTCGGCGTCACTTCGGAGGTTGAGAGGTTCTACTCCCGCTACACTCCCGTTAGCCCTTACCTGGCCTGGATCCAGGATCAGATACAGGGAGACGCCAAAGACAACCGCGGCCACCGCAAGAGAACATTCTAATATTCCAAAACATTTAGTGTAATGTAATAATAGTATAATAATAGTAGGTACCTATAATATTTAATTATTTTGTTATGGTTTTGTCTATTCGCCTCTTGGTAAACGATTTTTTTCATGTGTTAGATTTTTTATAAGAATAAAGTTGGTGAGGTGAAAAGGGTACATTTTTCGGTTTTTCTTTTCTGCCTCGCATAGGTTTACGAGCGTTCGTGAACGAAGTCTTGACAAAAATAGCCTTTTTAAATCTTTCTCACACCTTGATGTTTTCTAAAAGGATACGAATTAAACTGCTGGATTTGCCAGTTATTATTTATCTTGCAATGATTACATTTTTAGTTATAATTTACAATCCGGTAGTAATCCGGTGTAAGGTAGTTGATAGTAATTGTTCAAATTAGACGTTTAACACCTCAGTCTGCCCGTGACCATGAATGCTGTAAAGGATTCGAAACGTCGGAACCAAAAAACAAAATTAAAACCGCGATAAAATCCGTAAAAATAGTTTTATTTCAATGACTAATATTCGCGTAAATGATAGAAATCATTATGTTACCTATAACATCATGAAAAAACACAATACATACATACATACATACACAACACAACAAATCGACTAGCACCGCGCTGTTTGTCAAACTGCCAATTATCGCCGATTGGACGTCAACCAGCCAAAACAATTCAATTTGAAAACAAAACTATGTGCCTACCTCACATACTAGAATTGGTATTTTTTATTATTTCATCACATACGAGCGGGTTCTAACTGACCTGAATCTTACGTAAATAGGATCATCGCATCATAATGTTTCTGACTGGCTTTCGGTAATGGCGGTTAATCTCAACGTAGACTAGCCAATTGCCAATAATTAATTTACGTATTATCCTTATTAATGTATCTAATTTGTGTACTACTCCTGCCTCGTTAATCTAGGGATCGCTAAACGCAAGGTTCTGGGTTCGAATCTTGGGTGGGTCAATGTGTGATTAGATTTTTCCATTTTTTTTTTTAAATACGTCGCCCCACACTAGTCATTTCTCCTGTATCGTGGGTGCGTTTCACAAACATGAAATATCACATACACAAACACCCAGACTCGGGACAAACATCTGTGGATCACACTAATTTTTGTCCCGTGCGGGAATCGAACCCACAACCCCTAGCGCAGCAGTCCAATCGCTTAGCCACTGCGCCAATCAGGGCGCCAAATGCCATTAGGTAATCCTCAGCAGCAGCACGGAATCTAGATCCAGCTCGTGCCCGAACACATTGGAACTTTAAACATAACTGGCGAATGTGGGTGTACTACATGTACACCTCTGCCTATATTCACCCGCGACTACGTCCGTGTAGAATTATTTTTTGAGTCTTTTCTGGGATTAAAATAGCCTATATCCACTATAAATATTGGTGATAGAATTTTGGAAATCGGATGGATAGTTTCGAAGATTAGGTAACAAACAAACCTGTCTGTATTTTTTTTTTAAACGTCGCCCCACACTAGGTATTTCTCCTGTATCGTGGGTGCGTTTCACAAACATCTAATATCACATACACAAACACCCAGACTCGGGACAAATATCTGTGAATCGCACAAATTTTTGTCCCGTACGAGAATCGAACCCGCAACCCTTACCGCAGCAGTCCAATCGCTATATACTATTATACTATACCTACTATAGATTTGAATATCAAGGAAAATGTTGACGCAGGCATTAAAAGCATCACAAACTTTAGCAGACTAAATCTTCACGAACATTTTCCTTTACACAAACACTCTATCTAGGTTATTGGGCTTGATAAAATAGAGCGTCGTTCTAAAGAATGGGTTAATAACAAGATGCCAAAGTTAAATTAAGTTATGCTCGCTAAGTTCAATGTAAGTTAATAAATATCCTTCGATGTCGTACAGAAGCTTCCGCTAAGCGAGCCAACGTTCAATTTTATATATTTGAACGTCCGCAGTAATCTCAGGAACTGCGGAAGTTTGCTCACTACCTGCCCCGATAGGGTAAACAAATAGGGGTGGGGATAATCATCTCCTATTAGGGGGATAGAGCCGGTGCGGCTAACTACCACCCTATTAAGGGTTCTAACTCGTTGCCGTATAGAAATGAGGGCGCCGTCAATTTGACGGGCTGGTGCAAATTACTGGCGGGAGCCTCGGCACGGTGCAGCTTCATTATGGTGGAGCAACCTTCGGGTAACAGAATATGATGCTTATTAACATGATCGACTCGATAACACTTACCTTGTTGTGAGCCCTCGCCGACATGATTACCTACCTAGGTAAGCAGTAAACTGACTATACATACCTATGTATAGTCAGTTTATTGTTTACTTAATTTGCCTTCTTAATAGTTGTTCTCAATATTTTTACATCGCAACTGTGACCCTGTCAAGCTCCCTGGCTGCTATGGTAACTATGGTAGCATTATTATAACTTGCTTCTGCAGTTTCACGTGATAAAACTGAAGTTTACAAACTTGGTTGTGAGCAAGGTTGGGTTCGTATATATGTTAAGCCTGACTCATCATGTTATATTAGTTAACTTAAGAATTATTGGAACTTCTGTCTTTATAAGATCTAGTTTATATCAACATGTCTTACACTGTAACATGTATGTACGGTGTCATAAGCGTACATATATTTTACTTATGCAGCAACCTACTTTCGGTCGCGCATTGCCATAGCGATAAATGTGTTATTTTACAATTAATTAATCAGTACGAAAAATACCTTATAACCGTGAGCACTTAAAGAAAGAATCGCCAATTAACGTTCTAACTTGTAATAACTTTTACTGTGGAATAAATTGGTAAACTTTAATATTATCAACTGTGCGTACTCATTTAACTTACTTAAACTTAACCTACTATTGTCTAGTGTACAAAGCTAACTGGCTTGTACAATATATTTGGTCAAATAAATAAATATTATTATTATAACGAACCTAGTGCTAGTCAGCCAGGTCTCCGCCGAGAAGCTAACAGTCTGGGAAGTGTAGATGATGAACTGGACCACGAATAGGCAACATCAAGTAGGAACGAAGAGGTTCGGGTTGCATCTTGGAGGTGTTGATAACCGTGGCTACTGTTGTTGGTCCCTATGTCCCCGGTGACCAATCATTGCTGTAGCAACTTTCCGACATGATGTATTTAAATATTATGCAATTGTGCATCTACCCTTACCGTTATGGGTGCTACACACAGTCAGCATCATTAGTTTTCATGTATTCCGAACTTCCCTTCTAAAAAGGTTATAATAAAGGTATTTTTAAGATACCTTTTAAATCATTATGACTTATCTTTTTATATTTGGTAATCTGTACTTCATTGGTAGCAGCTTGTAAGTATTGTATGAAAAATATTAGAACACTGACACCAGCCCACTTACCATGAACTCTTAAAGCCAGACAGTTTAAGATGTAGAAACGAGACGCCGCATTACATTGCATGTAGCGTAGTGGCTAAGTTATTATTGCAGTATGATACTCTAGGGGTTGCGCGTTCAATTTCCGCACGAGGCAAATATTACTTAGTGCGTTATATAGATAATGCTTTTGAACTTGGCTTTGTAAATGTGATATTTTCAGATACATATCACAAACAATACCGCGAATTGGGACTTTTAAAGAAAAACAAATGAAACCAATTAAAAGTCTGAAAGCCAAAAGAACAATTCAATTCGTAGCCATATATTAGTCCCAATTGTCAAATTATCCCCGGGATTAAAAGAGTAAAGACATTTAATGGTCACAAGTTTTAGTCTCGGGGACCTAATGGTAGCTGTCTCGCCCGAACCGGACATTAATCTTGGATTTACAGCGCCGCGGGACCGAAAATATAGTAAGTGGTACGTTCAGATAATATTAATCCGCTGACACTTAGAGAAATGGTACCGAATTGGAACTAAGTGCCGATGAGGATAACTGAGTGACGTCACGGCTTAATTGTCATATTAGTGCGACCAAAGGAATATTATTTTTAAACAGCTGATTCGTATAAGATACTGTCATGAGCCCGCGACTTCGTCCACGTCGTCACATAACAGTTAGCTATCCGATAGTTCTCTGGGATAAAGTAACCTATTGGATTTACCTATTTCCCTGATCAGGTAACGGTTTAGATATACCGCTGCTAAAAACTGATGCTATGCACTGTATATGGGACGTGGTTGTTTCTTCATTTAAGCCTGTTTCAGACACCTACTAGCAAATACAGCCTGAATAACAGCAATTGTAAAATATTTGAAAAGCGTCTGTAGTTCAAATCAGGTTTCAGCAACAATAATCATAGGTACATGTAATTATTACAGTTTAATTCGTAAAAATAAATTTTTTATCGAAAATCATAGTCTGAGCCACCACTGGCCGCCCCTGATCCGGCAGTAATCGGGCAGCGTCTCGGTGGGCCCCACGGCCGCCACCACCGGGCACCGGTCGTACAGGTACTTGTCGCACAGCTCCCGCACCTGCATCACATTGATCTCGTCCAATTCGGCTTCATAGTCGTCGAGCGACTTCCTCCCGTTAGTGTACGCTATCTGAACGCCGATGTCGTGCGCCGACCTCACCACGCCGTCATATCGTTTCGCCAACTCCAAGCGAAGCGCGTTTTTCGCCCGTTGTATGTCTGTGTACTGCACCGTAGTGCACAAGTGCATCCATTGGTCCTGGACCCGCCACATGATCTCGTCCAGCCTCCATTTATCCGCTACAAAGTACACGCCCCACAGGCCGATGTCTCGGTACGATATGTAAAAAGATTCGTACCTCTCGCACGTCTTATCCAACGCGACTCCGCGTGCCACCATAGGAGCATTTCCCGCGCCGAGCCCTTGACTCTTGTCCCAAGAACCGACGATATGCTTTGCCACCAGCATGGTCAAATACGCGGGGCTGGAAAACCCTGGAGCCTCGAATGCAATGGCTACGTGAGCTAGAGGCATAGAGTCGTCTCGGTACACCACCGAGGAGCCGGTGTACCGGTTCGGCCCCGGATCGGCCTCGCAGCAGGGCTGCGGGGCAATACACCCAAAACGCGGTTCAGCGGCTACCGTTATCTTCTCGTGTGCCACTTTACCTGATGTTACTAAAATAAGTCTGTAAGGCTGGTAGTGTTCACTAATGAAGGCAGCTGTGCTATTAGGTTCGAACCTGGCGATGTTTTCTGAGGGCCCTATAACTGATTGTGCGAGTGGGGTGCCCTGGAAAGCTGTAGCGTGCAAGTAATCGAACACTAAGAGCTTCGGATTAACATCCAAATCCTTGAGCTCTAAATGTATGTTATATTTTTCTTTTTCAATCTCAAGTTCGTTTAGTTCGAGGTCGTTGATAATCTTAGCCAGCTTGTCCAAGGCCGTGTGTGCATAATCCGAGGGTAAAATGGCGGAGAATATCTGCATTTCTCTGGTCGTGCGCACTGTCAATCTTCCGACCGTACTTATCATAGACTCATCGAGTTTGTCTTTGTTAATAGTTTTGAAACCCTTATAAGCCATGTGCTCGATGAAGTGGGTGAGCCCATGGTTGCACGAGGTTTCGTACCTGGACCCCGCGGCCACAAACAATGCCATGCAGGCGAGGGGAGACTTGGTCTCCTCGGTTACTATCCTTACGCCATTATGTAGAACGCTAATCTTTATATTAGTATCTTGGGGACAAACAGAACACTTTCGTTTGCAAATCCTGGTAAGTCTTGATACTGATTGCACTAATTTCTTAAACATTTTTGTAAAAATTGTTGGTATAAAGTCATTCGCATTTTATTTTATTTTGATCGGTGTCATTCATGTTGTAAATGAGGTTGGATAATAAGTAGGTTACTATAGTAGTAGATTATTCAAAGGTAATATCTTCTTCTGCGTCGTTGGTCTAGAGGTCGACAAGCGCGACTGCTGAGCATGAGGTCCTGGGTTGGAATCCCAGGTCAGGCAAAATGTTACTGGGTTTTGTCCATAAGTAGTAAAGTAGTATTAGTAGCCAACAATCCTATATAAATAGTTACTTTTCAGCTACACTAGCAAATAAACCAGATGAATTATGTAAAGCAATGGCTGTTAATAACATAACACTAGCTATTACGGCGTAAGGCCAAAATCGGTGTGTATTAAGCCGCCATTGAACATTAAGCTACCGATCAACGCACGATACTATTTGCTCAGAACAATTGTATTATGGACCGGCCCGGCAGATTCATGTCACTATGCCTACAATGCCCGAGGAAGCTACAGTAATACGAAAACATTACTTACATTCGGTAAGTATACGATACGAATAAGAACATATTTTATTAAAGTGGTATAGTCATAAAATGTTTACGATTCAATCAGTGTGAGGTTACCGAAAAACATTTGAAGAAATGTCAATGAATTATAACGTAGAGTGTGGCTGTGATGGTCTCACCGACGCTAGTGCTGGTGACCGCGTGCATCCAGCAGCTGTGCGCGCGACACGTGGCGCGAGTGCACCTGGGCGTCGACGACGTCGATGGGAAGTTTCCCTATGTGGTCGCGCTCGTGAGCACGTACAGACACTGCACCGGCACCCTCATAGCACCCAACTGGGTGATCACAGCTGCTCACTGCTTCTGGTTGTCAACTCACATTCAATACGCAAACATGACAGTACACTCGAGCGACTCCGAAGCCAAGAGTGAAATTCTGAACATGATCGAGCCGCCCTCGAGCTACTTCATCTGGCCCGACATAGGGTTGCTGTACGTGAGGACCGTGCCCGTCAAGGTGTTCGGCGTCCTGTCGGGAGTGGACTACACGTCGCTAATGGGGCTCGCCGTCCAGTACGCGGGCTTCGGCTTCACGCACAAGATGTTCTCCAAGAACATCGTGGAAGAGATACGGCTGGACCAAGTGCGCCCGCTGCAGATCGGCGAGGGCGTCGTGAGCCAGTGCGAGTGGCAGGAGATGAGTTTCGCGCCGTATATTTGCATGTCGCCGAAGTGTTCGAACTACGACCAGCAGACGCTGGCGGGTGATTCGGGCGGGCCGCTGCTGCTGCAGGGCCGCGTGGTGGGCGTGCACGTGGGCGGCCCCGCCTACGGCATCATCAGCTACTACACGCCGACCAGCCCCTACCTCACGTGGATCTCCAACGTGATGAACTCGCCGGCTTCATTCAAGAACGAAAGCAAGCCCAACTTCGAAAACAGTCCCATCCCGTGGCGATACCTACAAATGTACAATATGTTCAAACCGAAGAAGCGTCGAGACTTTGTGACGTCAGCTTTAAAACGAGAATTGTTATTTATATAGGCATTGAACAGTTTGTGGCTGGATTACGGTTCCATTCTGTGTTTCTACCATTCGCAGGCAATAGCTTAGACTTAATGATAAGTTTTTAAAATAAATATTCTTCTGTAGGATAGAACAATGACCAAATATATGTATTATGACTCCGATTTCTGTGTTCTTATAATGTAGAGTACTACAAGTTCATCATTAATATAGGGTGATAGCCGCGGTAGAGTATCATGAGTGGATCATGAGCCCGTTTTCCTAATTCATTAACATTTAGAATAAACCTTATTCTTTATTGCACACTATAAGGTACATAACATTAAATTTGATGTACGGAGGCGAGAAACTCAAAATTGATTTCTCTAACAGCACACCTCTGGGTTATAGAGAGATTTTGTTAATGAGGACCTTCATCTCCTTAGTTCAAACACCATCGAGGCGACTATACATTTATAAAAAACTGCAATTAAATCAATTTGAATGCCCACTTAGCACAGCTAATCATAAATATATTTAATGATAAGATCGATAATGACTCAACAAAAAATTACTAAACATGCTTCATGAAAATGTTTGTTCTTCTTTCTTCATAATTTGCTGGATCCAGGATAGGTAGGGGCTGACCGGCATGAACATAGACACCTGTGGGCGCTTCACCATGTCGTGAGTGACTCCCACAACCTTCCCGTCGAGGAGCAGCGGGCCGCCGGAGTCCCCGGGCAGCACGGTCTGCGCGGAGCGGCAGCGCGGCACCACGCACATGCACGGCGTGGACATGCCGAAGGCGGCGCACGACACTACAACGCCGCCGGCCACCTGCAGCGGCCGCATCAGGTCCGCCATCAGCCCGTCTAGCCCCGCCTTCTCCCTCGTGTCCCCGAAGCCGGCGTACACCACGCGCAGCCCGCTCATCGTCCGGTAGTCGACGCCCGCCAGGCTCCCGTACACATCCAGAGCTACTTTCTCCACCAACATCATAGCGATGTCGTTTTGTATCTTTCCCGGCCCAAGGATTCTCCTGAAACCGTGATGAGGAAACCACTTCAGTAACTCACTGTGACTGGTTATATCTTTGGGCGAGACTGACATGTTGCCGAATTGAACGGACGTCACCGTGTCGCAGTGGGCGGCTGTGAGCACCCATGACGGCGCTATGAGAGTCCCGCTACACTTCCTTATGTTTAAGAAGAGCAGGGCGACGACGTAGGGGTACTTGTTCCCTATGTCGTCGTGTCCGCTGTAGATGCGCTGCGGCCGGCGGCTGGACCGCGCGCGGCTCTCGGCGGACGGCGCGCTCAGCAGCGGCGCGCAGATCACAGCGACCAGCGCCCGCGCGCATGCGCCGCGCATACCCCGAAGTAAAAACGTTTTCCGTTAAATATATGGCCCATATAATAGAAACATATGTTGATTATATTTACTTGCGAAGTTGTAAATAATATGTTTATGAGATTGTGTAAATTGAATTTCACAACTATTTGGTGCGAGGTTACATACTCACCGTCAACGAACTCAAAACGGTTTGATTTTACGACAACACTAATAAGTTTACAGCTTTAAAAACAAACTACAGGAGTGGTGTAGTTGTAACTTCAATAGTAATATATTACCTACTTCAATAATATATAATTTTATATTAATATAATATTGTATGTATATGGGCATTAATGTTATTTCAAAGAGAACAACAACCATTGGCTGAATTAGCTGAGGAAGACCTAACTCTAAAACTTCAAACAGCTACTTGTGTTAAGGCGTTCAACTTACAGCATGCCGCCTGATGAGAACATCCGGTAGAAACAGTTCACACAGTAAACACTTTTGCTCACGCATACTGTTTACTAAGCCGTATTGTTGTTATATGTATATATTTTAGGATAAAAAAACCGTGAGTAATTCATGGTGTAAATAAGATAGACGCAGGTCTAGGTAGCGATGAAGGGGTCACTTTTTGGGGCTGCCTTAAATAATCGCACGTTTAGAAGTTTAATAATATAGATACCTAATTATTTTCAATAAAAGAATAAATATATTTATCCATTATAATAAACTCCCAATATCCTACTTTTACATTCGTTAATATAGCAAATTGAGTACTGCCCTCCTAGACAAGTGGCAAAATGCTTGTTGAATCTTACTAATCTCAAATAAAACGGGATCCAACAGACAAACTATGTGTATAGTTTATTTGGACATTGTTGTACGTCATAGTTATAACTTACTTTGTACCTTTTATTAATAAATAAATAAAATAATATTAATGGAATAGAATGATAAATGTACGGGAATATCATAATGTTTAGACTATGTTATCGATGACATATGTATTTCAAACCCATATATTTTTCATTCTATTTGATTTCTATTTGTCAAGCGTTTTGCCACTTGTCTAGGGAGGCTGCTCGGTAACGATAGTGTAGGACGTCTTCCAGCTGGGTGGGGCGACGATGTACGCAAAATGGCTGGCAGCGGTTGGAAGCGGTAGGCCGAAGATCGAGCTCAGTGGCGTACTATAGGAGTGGCCTATGTCCGGCAGTGGACTGAGGTAGGCTGATGATGATGATGATGAGTACTGCTCTGTGGTTTGCACAACGGGCGTGCTTCGGCACAGGCCGTGTGTGTGCTGTTATCTGCCCAGATATTTTTACCTTTACTTATGAGAATTCATTCACTTTGTGCTACAATAAAGACTTGCAAATCAGTTGGCCCGTACACTGATTTGTCATAGATGGTGTACTGCCGGCATTGCATTGATATAAATTACGCACTGTTTAGTTTATTAAAACTGTACATTGGTCACTTTAGATGCGATTCTGTATAAAAATACAAATGCGTCGCTAGATGCTTGAAGTTCCTAAGATTTTTATACTAAAAACTTATTACACTTTTATGTAGGTGCAATGAATATAAGACAATTTCAAAGACTCCTGTAGGTAGTACGTATAGTACGTACGTACCTGTAGACCTCAATCTGTTGACATCAGGCGAAAGAAGATTATCAATATTATGAAATTATGGATTTCTGTGGTCTCCTTCTGCTACCCCTGTAGTTCCTTTGTAATATTCCGCAGCGAACTTAGTAAGTTATCCCGTGAATGAGGGCTTTTTAAACCAACCCTGCACGACTGAGTTGATCGCAAACTTTTGTGCGACATAGTTCTTACTGTTTACTGATGAGAAAAAAGGAAAACCGATGTTTGTAAAGTTAGGTGGAGTAGTCATGACGTGGTGGATCCAAGATAAGTAAGGGCTGACCGGCGTGTAGTACGAGATTGGAATAGAGCTTAAGGGGCCCCCGTGTAGTACGGCAACCAGCTTCCCGTCCAGGAACAGCGGGCCGCCAGAGTCGCCAGGCAGTGTGTCCTGCCGACTGTTGGCGCAGCGTGGGGACACGCACACGAACGGGCCCGCGGTGAACTCCTCCAGCTCGCATGACGTCACCACGCCCTCGCCGAGCTGCAGCGGCCGCTGGTCGTCGAGGTCCATGATTTCGTACTTGTTGGTGTCTTGATCGTCGTACGTGATGCCGAAGCCCGCGTACTGCACGGCCAGTCCCTGCAGCGTCGAGTAGTCCACGGCGGACAGCCTACCGAAAGCCTTCAGCGACACCCGCCGCACACGCAGCAGACCGATGTCGTTCGTCCAGAACGTGTTCGACGAAGGCATCACCATCTTCAGGATAGTCCTCGTCTTCTTAGAGTCGTTCGGGAGCACCGACATGTTCCCGTATTGTATGTGCGTGGCGTGCCAGAAGCAATGCGCAGCGGTCAACACCCAGTTTGGGGAGATGAGAGTGCCGGTGCAGTGCCGGTAATCGTCCACCAGGGCCACTACGTAGGGGTACTTTCCATGAACATCGTCAACGCCCTTGTACACACGTGATATAAGCCGCCCATATAACGGCTGCACAAACGCAGCTCCCAACAGGATCAGTACATGCAGTATACTTACAACACCTGAATTCATCAGTCATAAGATTTTACGTTAAATAACAGTGCCACTTTTAACTAAAGCAACAAATGTGAACCTCTCGCAGGTTATACAATAGCGCAGCACAAAACGAACAATTTCGAAATCCAACTTATATTATAACTTATCTAAATCGTTTTAATAAAGCTTTTCGATATAAAGTGTTGTAACAGTTAAACAATTTCACAACGTTTTTATGAAATTCAATCACGTTGCAAAACAACACAGTTGTTAGCAGTAAAATGGGAATATGTTTATAGTGGAGTGGTGCACGAGCGGCGTGCGTAGCGAATTCCCGTGGGCGCTGGTGGCAGCGGCGCGCGCTGCTCGCTGCGGTGCGCTGGCTGCCACGTGCCGCCCGCCGCGCTGCGCCCGCGCGACGCCACGCATCTGCAGCCACGTGGACGACACGGCTGGCAAGTACTCCTACGTCGTCGCTTCACTTCGGAACAACAGGCCCGCGCGACCTGATACAGCTTACGTCGCGCCTATATCCTTCAAGTCATGAAATGTAAGTTGCGTCGATGTGTGATCCTCCGTACATCTGTAAATATATTCTTTAAGGAAATAGCAGGGTTATCTACAGGTGTGTGTCATAAATAATAATTTTAGTTTAGATTCTTTTTAACATCGACACATTGCGAGCTTCACAGATATTCTGAATTCTGACCAAGTGACCATGTTATCACTTTACGTATGAATAATAATATTTACTGAAATATTCTTTTTCACAGGCGACGAGAGTCAAGGATTGGCTAACGTTACCTAAGCATCTGATGGTGACTACACAGCACTTATAACGGCGTGTCCAATGGACTCCGCAGAACTTCTGCTTTAGCTGTTATTAACCGCTGCATTCAAGTTCTAAAACAATTACAACGATTCGGTGAATTCCAGTCCCATGCCTCTGACGGTCGCGGACTAAGATCTCGTCAATTCCATTGCATATGATATAAGGCCTGCAAGTATTACAATGGCTTAGTTGGTCTTTGTTTGGCTAACTATTCCGATGTAAAGCGACGACGTAGGGGTACTTGCCAGCGTTGTCATCAACTACGCAGTAGATGCGCATCTGCTGCGTCACAAACGGTCGGGGGCATGGCTACCTACGTGCGAACAGCAGCGCGCGCACTGCCGCCACCAGCGCCGGCGCGCTTACGCTGCGAATGCGACATGCGCAATACTCAACTATAAACATATTCACACTTTATTACCTAGTTTTATTTTAATCTATACATAACAATAGATAACACTACGTGTGTATTCATACCCACATTTCGCGAGTTGTGTGTGTTAACGGTGGTTAACGACATAAAGCTCGCCAGTCGCCTCCATGTCTCCATATTATGGAAGCGCGCCCTTTGCCAATCGGGCAGTAATCCAGGCTTTCGTGCAACCGACGACCAAACCAACGAGGCAGCCTAGTAGGCATACATCATACTCTCGAAGAAGTCTAACAGAAGCTATAAGCAGTGATAGCCCAGGTGTATGACCGTTGGACTGCCAAGTCAAAGGTCGCAAGTTAAAACCACGGCACGCACCAATGTCATTTCGAATTCATGTGCGTCCTTTAAATTAGTTACCAGTTGCTAAAAACGGTCAAGGAAAACATCGTGAGGAAACCGGAATACCTGAGAGATTTTTCAATAGTGTGTATAGCCTTGTCCGAGGCCTACAGGGCCAGGCGGTTTAAACTCTGACACCCGGTTGTTTATCAACCATACGATAAGAAAAAGCAAAAGATCTTTCACTTAATGCATCTCATGCCAGTTGGTACCTGTAGTAATCTGGATCTCAAAACGTTGAAGTGATTAGTCGAAATTACTCACAACACTTCTTTATGTCTACTTATATTGGTGTTATCAATAAAGGAGTTATTAGGTAAACTATGTTATTCCGAAGCACTTAGGAGGTGATCTTAAATCTGGCTGTAAAATTACCAGAAAATTACGATATAATGCACCTATAAGTAAATCCTTTTTCGGCAACATCTATCCAAAGACACATCAGTCAATAAAGGACAGCATTAAACAAATTCCGCTGACATCTTGAACTCACATTATTTGTACAAGTCTTTGATATATCATATAATAATGAACCGATCAACAAATTTATTGAAACTAGCATGGAATCCTATGAAATGCTCAGTGAGGTCACATGTGTTCCCTGCTAGTTTCGGCCACTACCTACAAAACCTCCCGTGCACTCAATACTCCAAGCTGCGTAACGGGCTCACGGTGGCCACTGAGGAGCGGGAGTGCTACAACGCATGCATCGCCCTCTTCATGGACGCTGGCTCCAGGTATGAGAGCAACTTTGAGAATGGGATAGCCCATTTCTTCGAGCACATCGCTTTCAAAGGTACCAGAGCCCGGAATAAACACGAGCTAGAGGCACAGATGGAGTGCCTCGGCGCCAGCTTCAAGTGCTTCACCACAAGGGAGATGGCCGTGTACTACGTGGAGTGTCTGTGCCAGGACACGCCGCTGGCTACCGACATCCTCACCGACTGCGTGTTCAACAACTCGTTCTCGCCAGGCGACATCGAGTACCAGAAGAGGACCGTGTACTCGGAGATGGTGGAACACGACAATGACCCCGAGCTGGTGGCCTACGACTACCTGCACAACACCGCCTTCCAGGGTACGCCGCTCGCGCACACCGTCATGGGGCCTAGCAGCAACCTATACAACTTCACCGACGTCACCATTTGCCGCTACCTGTCCAAGTGCTTCGACCCGTGCCGCACGGTGCTGGCCGCGGTCGGCGGCATCAGGCACGAGCAGATGGTGGCACTCGCCAACACCTACCTCTGCAAGCTAGACACACTTAAGTGCTTGGACATCGAGACTTATAGATACACGGGCTCGGACATCCGCTTCCGGGACGACTCCATGCCCACGGCGCACGTGCTGGTGGCGGTGGAGGGCCCGTGCTTCTGCGACGATGACAACGTGACGATGGAGATAGTGCGGCACATCATAGGTGGCTGGGACCGGTCGCAGCCCGGCGGGGTCGGCCACCCCTCGCAGATGGGTCGCATGGCCTCCTACAACGAATACTGCGACGCCTACAAAGCGTTCAATATCAACTACAAAGACTGTGGGCTCTGGGGCGTTCACTTCGTGAGTGACGTGATGCGCCTGGACGACATGATGGCGGTGATACATGACGAGTTCATGTACCTGTGCCAATGCGTCACGGAAGCCGAGGTGGACCGGGCGAAGAACTTCCTGAAGACGAAGATCCTGTCTCAGATGGAGAGCTCGGTGGGCACGTGCCTGGACATCGGGCGCTGGACGCTGTACCACGGCTACCGACCCTCGCTGCTGCAGAAGATGAACGCCATCGACCGTGTAACGGCGCAGGACGTGCGCGCCACGTGCACGCGCTACCTGTACGACCGCTGCCCCGTCATGGCCGCGGTGGGGCCCGTCGAGGGGCTGTTCGAGTACGGCCGCTACAGGTCCCGCATGTACTGGCTTAGGACTTGACTTTTATAATAAACTTTGTTTTACTTGTATCGCCTAAGTTTGTTATTTGATTTGAACTTGGTTATAGTTAAAGATGGAGGTTGGAGTGAGCACGCAGTGTTACACACTTACATTTATATCGTGGTATTTACGTTTTCTAGACACGAGCATGATAATAATACAAACGGGGATGCATATATTGGGGAATAGATATCTACATATCACACAAAAGTTGGACAATGATTCAAACAACGATGGTTCTAGTTGCTGTGCCAATCTGTTGGTCATAAAAATACATATAGATAGTGTAACATGCATAACGACATTATAGAAGAGAGAACTATAGGTATAAATAAAACAGCATTCATACAAAATTATAATTTATTATCTCCGAAGAGCTAAAGTATAAAAATATAAAGGTATTTGAGTATAAACAGAGCACATCGTGTCGTGCAGACACTTCCACGTATATACATATAAGATGCGCCTACTGCTCTTTTATTTACGTATAAAAACACCCAAAACTCTATGCAGAAACTTTTAACATTACTTGACTTTTAATGAAGTTTATGGTGGGGGGTAATAAGATCCAAAATCGTTATATATGAGGCTAAATCCGCACTTCATTGCTAACTATGTATTACGTATAAATGTCGATAAATACTATTGATACCAACTAATAAAATACATTTGCTAAAATTCAAATAGGTACAATCTATGAAATAGTTTCCATAAGTTCTACGGTCTACCTACTGATTGTCCCTTTGATCTTGTAATGTTGGTTCATCATACTCGCTTCTGACTTCTCAAACACAGCCATGTGCTGTAGTCAAAGGTCACAGGGAGACAGGGGTAGGAACGAACTCAACAGTAAAAAGCAGCAGCCATTGGGAAATGGTTGCTATAAAGGCGCGCTTACACGGGCAACTAAAATTCGGCAATTCTTAACAATTTCTAAACAATTTTTGGATTGCTAGTTGTCGCGGAACATCATTTTAAACCAAAATTGCCAATAATCTCGCAATTAATTGCCCGTGTAAGCACTCATTAAGGTAAAACAAAAATTGGATTATTATCAAAACGAAATATAGAATCGCAATTTCGTTTATTTTCATAATTATTTATCGACATCATACATGTAATGACAATATCGTTATAAAACAATAAGTTGGAGATATAACTTAAATATAAATACAATCACAACTTAGAGAGCTTAAGAGAATTTCAAGAATTTTTCGT
Source organism: Abrostola tripartita (assembly GCA_905340225.1). Taxonomy (NCBI): domain Eukaryota; kingdom Metazoa; phylum Arthropoda; class Insecta; order Lepidoptera; family Noctuidae; genus Abrostola; species Abrostola tripartita. The sequence continues at coordinate 20,261,567 of HG996486.1, forward strand.
TGTATATAAAGAAAATTATTTTTTAAAGAGACTGGTAAGCAATGCGTATGTTATTTTGTCTAAATATTGTCGCCGTTCATATTAATACTTTGTTATAAAAACGTTATAAAAGAACTATTTTGGAATTAACGAAAGATAATATAATTTTGATAGTGGAAAGGGGTTGTCATACCTAGTTTTTCTTATTCGTCTTCCCCTGAATGTATGAATGCATTCCATTTACTTGTAGTTGAAATAAGTAAACTTTCCAATAATTTTGTCTGAATCTTACCTCCGGACTATCTTAAAATGTATGTCATAGATTGTAAGGTAATCTACCTTATTGTCGATATGCAATCAACTTCAGTATTGAAGCCTAAAGGGCTACATTTTAATATCACTGCGACAATATTTCCACATAAGTAGTACAACTTGCTACCGTAAATGTTTACAAAATACATATTTAAATCGTAAATTCGATAAAAGTAGTTAATTAAATTCGATAGGACTTACATCGATTGATATATATTTAGTATGTACTAGTTCAGTATTTAGTATATTGAGCAGTTTAGTACAAAAATGTTGGATATGGAATTCTACGTATACATGTAAACTGCGAAGCAGTTACTTAGGTAATTTAATCATTATTTAATGACAAATTTACGTTTGTTTATATTATCATAAACACCAAATTTTAAAATTGATATTACCAAAGACACGTTCAGAGAATTTCGCAGTCAAAGTTTCAATAGCAGCCTTTTCACGAGATTCTATCTCTATTCGGACGAATACAAATCACTATTATAATCCACGCATATAATTATACAACTCTGCACTGACATAAAAGTCAGACTTTAGTCACAGTTTAATGGCTGCCTTCAAAACACGTTGCCTTGATGATCTACAGGATGGCGACGACAATACAACTATATATGCAACTAACGACGTCCCCTTCTGGAGAATTTAATCAATATCATACTTTAGACACATGGAATTGTTATTTGTAAAATTTTCTGTATGAATTTTATTAACGTAATTAATATTTTTTCTGTTTTTACTAACTTTTGAAACTATAGCGTTGCATGATTAGAATATAAAAATAATATACGACAGACTGAAAATCTGCCTGCGACCACAGCCGGTGCAATTCGGTCGAAACGTCAAGCCAAAATTTAAAACATGCGTTCCCTTGTTGTAGTTTAATTTTATTATTTTCTGTTTTTATTCAACACTAATGTGTCCTACTAAAAAATAATTGTATTTATTTAAATGTTAGGATATATTAGATGGTTACAAAGTACTCGTATCAACTAGTGTTGTCGGCATTTTAATGTATAGTCGTATTGTCGCCTACACGTTGCATGCAAAGTGCAGAGTTGTGTCCCGCAATCATTCTAGATCCTACTCTCGAAGAATACTGACCAAAATTTGGACAATTTATTGTCAATTTTTAAATACCACAATATTTTATCCGTAGTATATATGTATACTTAAATATATAAATATATAATGTAGGTACAAAATAAATATCGATTATGTAATTTAGATATCGTCTGTCTTACATGTAGACAGGTAAGGGTTAGATAGAAAATACGAGAAATTACATCTAGACTATTCATATGATTCTATTGGTTACTTTGCTTCGTAAAAAATACTTAATAATAAATGTTAAAGACGGACAAGTTTGATATCAATACGATTGATTAGTTGCCTAAAACGTTTCGTATGGCTGCGATCGTAGTCGATCAACTTATAGTCGGATCGAAGGGCGATCTGTATTAGTCCGTTTTGAATTTCAAATTCTTTTAGTACACATTTTTGAAATGTTATGAGAATACTGCGCGTGCGCATACTGCGTGTGCACACGAACGGAGTAAGATTCTTGTTCAGATTTGGTAAGTAGAGTTAAAATAACCCTTCTTTTAATCGCAAATTAAACGGCATGGCTGTAACGCTACTTAATTAACTAATTGCGCTATCAGTTAAGAAAGTCAAGCAAAGGTTCAAAAGTAAATTGGAATGGATAGAGAAACATAAATTGATGAGTATTATTTCAGAATGCACTAGATATAGAAGAACCGAAGTAACGAGTTTAGTCACTATTTTAAATTGTTTATAATAGCATTAAACTAAAATAAGTACTTTTTGTTTTGATTACGACTAGTGTGCAGTATATCTATAAGATGCAGAAAGTACTACGGTAGAGCGACAGTAGCGCCACAGTTAGCCGGTTTAGTAATCGTTGATGAGGCTGTATTATAATTAGTCATTGAAGCTGACAAGTGTCAGAAACTTGAAAAATTTTAAATTCAAAATGGACCAAAACATCTTAAAAACTAAAGATTTGTCATGGATACATAGATCTGTGTACTTTAAATCAGTATTTGAGCACAATGCAAAGAGCTTAGAATGTACAGATAAGATAAGTTTCAATAGACAGCAATTATTATCAACACATCGATATGAATTATTTGATATACATTTATCGATAAATGAGCGACATTCCGACGCGTCCTATTCTATAAACTGTTAAATATAGATTATAAATCGATTTAATTTTGAGGCCGCCTCCTTGGTCACCGAATAATAGAAGAATGGGTATCCCATTACTATCTGGTACCCCCACCGACCGCAACACTGGTTCTGGAGGGCTTACGACAATTGTTCAACGTTCTTCGCCAAGCTCAAGCGTTGAATAATTGACGTATCAAATTTATCACACTGATTAAAACAGGCTCATATCAAATTCCTCTTACATTGAGACATTTAGATTAACTTACAAAATTTCCTTTACTTAAATGTCGAGGCTACCTCAAATGTGACTTGATACCATACTAATGACAGTACATCTATTTGGCAACACATTATACTGAGTATTAAATAGAATAAAAGTAAAATATATTCTGAGCGCTTGTTCTGAGTACTAAACAAACATGAGCTGGCTCGGCAGACCTGTTCCGGAGGTAGCGGCGACTTACGAACAATTATCGAATATGGGTGTGTGTGTGAGGCATCACTCTAATTGAGTATTATTTTGATAATGATTACAACTATAAAAAGTAAGCATACGTGGTTGTCCTGTAAAGCTCTGGTTTCCTAGGATAGTGCCCACATATAGCGGCCGTAATACAACGGTGAATGACGTCACTAGAACGTTGTCTATGCAAAAACGTTCTAGTGACGTCATTCACCGCTATTACGGCCGCTATATGTCGGCACCACTATCCTAGGAAAGGAAATTTTAGCGGTACAGCTGCAAGAAATAACTTAAAGAAATTCCTGATTTGTTTATGACTGTAATGTAATGGATGGACGGACTTAAACAAGAGATTAGATTTCCGCGGTTTGTATACATAACTTGGTAATTTCAACGGTTACATAACTGAAGCTATAGAGATTAAATGAGGTACATTAAAACACACGACAGTGAAGCCAGCCAGCACTAATGTCTTTTCGAATTCATGTGCGTACTATAAATTAGTTTATCGTGACGAAACTGGCACACCGGAGAGATGTTTCAACGGCGTGTAAAGCCATGTCACAGTCGGTGTAAACTCTAACACCAGGTTGTTTATTAACCATACGATAAGAAGAAGTCCGTAATGCCGCCATTACCTCAGAAACAGCTCATCTGGCATAAAGTTGTGAGCATTTCGTCAAAGACAGAAGCCTAGCGGTCGCGCCCGTACATTCAACATATACTACAATGTAAATAGCATTGGTATAAAAAAAATTTGGTAAAAAACACATATCAATATAAATGCTAAATAACTAAAAGAGCTATCGTTACTATGGAATGTTCTTACTTCATACATCTTAATAATCTCTTTTATTAACTTAAAATCGCTACGTTGCTTACTCATAAATATATAAAATAAAGTTAGCAAAAAATGATTTAATTTGTTTCAAGATTATGCATTCTTAAATCCTAGTGGAATGTTCATTTTTTTTTATTATCATAGTGTTAGTCACATTTCCCCTTATAATTAATGGTTAGATACCCAAACCGTTTGTAAAATATATCGAATATTGGACGTATTCCTTATATTTTTAATTTTTTTCCAATTTGCCGCGGTCTCGTAGGGCGTGGTCGTGCCCATACACGTGACATACACGTGCGAGCACGACGGTGTCCGCCCAACCTCTCCGATCCAAGGTTCACCTCGACACATTAAGAGAGCTAATGACTACAATACATTTCGACTTCATTGCGATGGGACGATTCTTAAAACGTTAAAGCTATACACGCTTTAAAGCCTGACCAGAGAAACGTTAACACGAGTGACCACATAATTACAAAAACGACATTATAAACCCGTGCGACATCTTCCGGCCACATTTTGACGACAATTTAATACCTTATCAAATATTGGAATGTGATTTGTCAGTTGTCACCTACCAGAGCCCGATGTGCTCTCGTTCTGAATCAGTTACGACCGAAGTTCTGTCAATATAAATAAACATTTCAGTCCGTCAAATAAACGACTTCTAATAATCTTTCAAAATATACATAAAAATAAATGTAAAATAATACAATAAAATAAACATGGATCTGGAGTAAACACAATCCACTATCGTCAAACGAGAGCTTCGCGAGAACTTACGGTCCTATGACCAACGGTGAACCGATGTGGATATCTTACATAAAACAGTCGCTTCTAATATTGAGGTATAATTTTATAATCTTAAAAAACCTAAACAACCCTTGTATAGAATTAAAAAAAAAATGTATACATCACTTAAACTATGTTGTACGTAAAAAAAAATTGTTCACGTTTATGGAGACTTAATTATAACTTAATATAAAAAAATTAACTTAAACTCTAAGTAAAGCATACATAGATGATAATTATACGATAACGTATTTTGTACTGTAAGGTTATGCTTTATAGTGTCCAGCCACTCATGGCGACCACCTTGTAAAAAAAATATGTTTTGTTTGTACACTTCGACGTGAAATGGCAACGTTAGACTGTTTGTAACCTAACCGGTTCGATTAGCTGCCTAACATAACTTGTACTTGGTCTATTTGTATTATGAAAAGTCATCTGTGGCTCGTTCTTTGATTGCTCGAGTGTAACTACAATTCTTGGTTTACAAGTTACCAAGAATAATTGTTGTCGTATTCGTAATAAAAGAATGGGCCATAGAATACAAGTAGTATGTATAATCTCGTTCATGTAAAAGCGCAGGATGTGTGCTTCACCGTTACCCAGGGTCACCGTCCTCCAGCGTATAGCTTCGTTTCCCACCACGCTATCAGAAGTGCCGATTACTACATCCAAAAATCCTTATGTAATACTTATTAGTTAAAAGTTAAGAGTAAAGTAGAGTATAAAAAATATAAGAACAGAATGGCATCAATCGCAGTCTTAAATCTAAGCAATATTGCAAAGTAAATGAGTTGCAGGTACACTACAAACGGAGAATGTTACATTATTATTTCCAAATCATCCTGCGCTTTTGAAATACTACATAATAATGCATGATTACTGTTTCAGTCTTTGGAATTTGTGTATTGGAATGAATTATATATAAAACACGTATTTTAGACGAGAGTCTTAATTTCCAAGGCTCCTTGATGTTCATTATAGTATTGTCTGGTTCACCAAATCCCTCAATACTGTCAATTGAATCATTAGTATTTATACCATTGAGGGGATCTAATTCAAGCATATTACAACAGCAAATAATTTCAGAATACAGACTTAACGATACTTTTTGACACTAATGTAATATATTTGATTACTAATTAAGTGATTAAATACGAACATCAAGGTACATATAGGTACAGTTAATACTTATTATATGTAAAATGTTGAGTATATAAACTCATCAACAAACTTCTAATCTCAAGTTACAAAAATGCGTTCATAATACGTCCGTTCGACTTAAATTTAGGTCATCGTAGAGAGCGCCGATACGGGTAGGGACCACGTGGCTACTGCGACGAGTCAGCCAGGAAATTTAACTGCTTTTGTATTATGAAAATGAAAACCCAACATCAACCCTTTAAAAAAATACAAAAACAGTAACATTTCGCTGACAGAAGCAGTATCACGCCACCTAAATCCACCAAGTGATTCGTTTACAGTAACGAGTGATACTTGTGGTACCTCAATTTGAAGACAAGGTTCTTGTTGAAGTACGATTGTTGCGTGAAGATTCTGTAAAGCCGGTCAGCGGGCACGAAGTCGTAGATGAGAGGAGGCCTGACGGTTGTCAATCATGCAGTGTCAGTATCGCCCTCGGTATTCGGCACGACGGGGTCGGGCGACGCGGGGCTGTCGGCATCAAACGCCATCTTAGGCTCAGCAGTCGATGGGAAACTGGAATGGATGGAATTCCGTCTAAGTTAACGCTTACACGAATACTACAAAACTATATAACATCAAGCCTGTATTCTGCGAAGGCTATATTCCCAAAATTTTCCGTTTATGTTATAGGTCCCAATGTTATAGGGGGCGAGCCTATTGCCATCAACAAGGTGCCAATCCAGACTCGGTGCTGCTACTCAGAATCACCCAATGGAAAACCCCAGAAACACTATTGCACACTATATATCCAATGATTACAGTAAATTTAGATACATACAGACTTAAGAGTTCCATAACATTAATATTATAATAGAATGCAGGCACTCATTTTAAGTACAACAATCTGTTTTTAAGTACAAGTTAATTAATGGAAATACATTTTAATGATGAAGAAAATTTAAAAATAATGAAGAAAGAAGAAATCAAAAAACTTATTGCTACAGAGATGAAAGATGAACACTATGTCCAACCCCATGCTCCGCAGTCATGCTTAGCAACCACTTGACCAATGCGGAATAAAATAATTCCTCATTTCACCCGATACATACAAAGATATTGCAAACAACATTTAAGCTCACCTTACTAATATTATGAATGTAATAGTAAGATTCTTTATTTGCTCCCTTTTCACGCCTAAGGGTGTTTTTAATATCGTACGGGTTTCATCACGCATGCGGGATTGTCCCGCATCCAGAAAATTTATTGTGCATATTCCACGCATTACAATAAATACTTGTATGAAAAGGACATTTGCGGGGTTTACGCAGGCGGGGCAATCCCGCATGCGTGATGAAACCCGTACGATATTAAAAACACCCTAAACCACTAAAACGATCATCATGAAATTTTGCATATACGTTGTCAGGTGCACGGAAAAGGAGACGTGGTCCTTTTATCCAGAAGATAAGTTCTATTACCGAGGGAAAGCACGATAAAATGCGACGTTCACAATTACTTTGGCCGCTAGATGGCGCTACATGTCATTCGAATTAGGATTCAATTAACGAAGGCACCTGGGCACCCGGTTTATAATAATCTTGTGTGATTACACTTAACCGTAAAAAACTATAGTGTACATACGCATGCCTCATCTCGCCTTGGTTGTTCTGTGCGAGGAACGCCTTGTTTGGTTCGCGAGCCGAGCCGGGAGGGAAGCTGTGGACAATCATACAAAGTGTTTAAGGATAAAAGAAAGATAGAAATCATTTATTCCAACTGCACTAAATAATAACACTCCTTGCACGTCAATTAGGCAGTCCCCAAAACGCCCGTTTAGTCCCACTCAAGAAAACTTATCACGCCTATGACTAACCAACCATCGATTTACATGCCGAATAATGTCTGATAGCTAATACGAATAACGACGAAAAAAATGGTATAGGGAATACTTAAAATATTTTAAATTCTATAGTCACTTTCAGTTTTAAATAGTAACAATTTTAAGTTCAATAGTGGCTTACAGTTGTAATAGTAACAATTTTGAATTCAATAGTGAGTTTAAGTTGTTATTAGTGACAATTCTAAATTCAGTAGTAATTTTAAGTTGTAAATAGTAGGAATTTTAAATACAATAGTGACTTTCAGTAGTAAATAGTAACAATTTAATTTTTTTGTGCCTCTTATGTTAGCAATTTAAATTCAATAGAGACTTTTGATTGTAAAATGTAGCAATAATTAACAATTTAATTTTTTTGTGCCTCTTATGTTAGCAATTTAAATTCAATAGAGACTTTTGATTGTAAAATGTCGCAATAATATCCAGCTTTTATAACTTCGGGTCGTAGTACGGTCTTAGCTGACTGATAACGTAATAGATGATCAAACATGTTATATGGTGGTTTTTTTTGTCGTATTGGCATATAGAGTACGTTAGTATAAACAAACGAAGTAGCGAACTAATATGTATGCTGTTATTTTTGCGCAAGCTGCGAATGGCAAATTTTATACAAAAAAATGTATGTAGTTATACATTTTCTTCATAAATACGTATATTGCAGGGCAATTAATAAAATAATCGCAATTAATATAAAATATAAATCATTTCAATAAACAAAATATTCATTATATTTCATCATCATCACTTCAGCCCGGTATCACTCACTGCGGGGTATAGGCCTCTCTTATATATTTATTCTGTATAAAAAAACCAGCAGTGGCAGGCAGATTACATTGTCGCAAGTATAATAATAATAATTATGTACAGTATGAATATATCATAAGGAAAACACATTACATAAATGCAAGAACGCATTATAATATCCAATAGCATATGCAGTAGTCAAAGTATAATAATATGTGCGCAAATCATATCAGAATCATAGCGTATGCAATATCCATATTATAGACAACATTTATAGAAGAGGATTAGTAGCATATCCATTATAAAGATTTAAAAACCTTGCTTTAATGAGCTAACGGTTTTACAAGTGACAACTATCATTATTCAATCAATTTTAATAAAACTCTGAATGTAGAAAGCACCTTTTAGTTCAGGATGTCTCTATAAATTTGATGTATCTATTCCCATTTTTATTAGTGTACATTCAGGTGTCGTAAGATAACTAAGACGCGTGAAAAACATGTCTTCAGATACACGAATATCGAAAGATTATCTAGTACACACAAATAAGTCGCGTAACTTATATGTAACACAAAGCAGAGCATTATACACTCGCGATCAGATCATTGCGACGCATAAACGCACAGCAAACTTATTACTAAACCACGTACATCCGCCACTTCGAACGCAGTTTACTGATACGCCGTCATATTGTGACAGCTTGTACTCTTTGCCAATAGGGAGATGACGGTAGGGTTGCTTACTTGAACTTTATATATAATAATATAATATCTTGGGACAACTCACACACGGTCGTCTGATCCCGAATTAGGCAGAGCCTGTATTATGGTAACCAGACAACAGATAAACCTACTTAGGTATATATTTCTAAATACATACATAATATAGATAAATTACACCTAGACAAATGATTATGCTCATCACACAAAGTTTTGTCCTGGGTGGGAATCCAAACCACGACCTCCGGTTTAGCAGTCAGGGTCACTAACCACTAGACCAACAGGCCAGTCAAATATATATTTTCGTGTATTACTAATATGCCTTGAACAAGACAGACTAACGATTTATTTAGAAAATTATGGCGAATTATCATTCGCCGTTGGAGATACAAAATTAAGTGTTATAATGGGACTCTGCTAAAGTTTAATCACCCAAGTACCGTTTGGACCCGCAGTATAATCTGAATTTGAACGCATATTAATATATATATTTCTTCACCCTTACTCCAATACAATAGTATAAGTCTCCCGAGCCGGTCATACAAGGCTAGTTATACGTTTGCTTCGCCTTTTACTTGTCCCTACTGTAAACTGTACAATGAGCAACCAGTCGTTTATGGCAGCGAATTTGAGATTCTAATATACTTCTAAGTTACAAGAAGAGTTATCAGGTACACTTGTAATGCGCAAGTGTGCAACGTACATTGATTACACGCACCAAGTATAGATAAACAGATAAATTTGAATGATTCAACCACGAGAAACCGTTCTAAATAATTATTGTTAAGTCATATAATTGAACGTGTGTACATTACGCGTGTACGAATAATTCCAGGCATAAAAATAACGTTACCCCACCAGAGGTCTTGACACAAATCTCCCAAGCAAACATGCTTCACCTGAACCGACAGTTAAAAGTACCAGTACCAGAGTTAATAATGTTATAATGATAAGAATAATTATATTTAGGTAATCGTAAATGTTGCTAAGTGTACCATTTACAGGGTTAATAATAAATAATAGGAGTATTCGTGTTATTCAATCGTAAATGTTGGTAAGTGTACCACTTCCAGGGTTAATAATAATAGGAGTATTCATGTTATCTACTCAAAAATCGTGCTAAGTGTACCATGTTTAGGGTTAATAATGTAATACTAATTAGGTTATAATGTCATAAGAATACTCGAGATTTACATCACGTCAATCCGAAATATTGATTTATGATACATAACGAACCACAATACAATTTTAAATTATAATGGTATTATTTTAGATAATGCATTTCACAGCTAGAATAGCTGTTACATACAAGCTTGCACCAAATAAACCTTTGTCCTTTAAGACCCAGGTAACCAGGATAAGAGGGTTATAATACATGTTATCTCTTACTTATAAAATATTTTTTTCACTGTTAAAACCGAGAGAAAACAGCATTAAAATGTTTTTAGTAAAATAAGTTATGGCGATTAGTATGTCCCAGAAATACCTTTTTATATCGTAACAACTATATAGTATACTATAATACTACATATTATATAAAAACGTAAGTAAAATAACTGTATAACACACAAATACAGTTGCTAACATGAACCGATTCATTCACACCTAAATAAAAAGTGTATTTCTGACACAAACAGTATATTACCCTTACATGACTATGTTATAACTTACATACTATGTTAGATTAGTGAAAAATAGTATAATTTTACTACTACACAGTGTACTAACTTATCGACATCCTTGAAGTCACCACTGCCCATAGACGAGTCCGAGCGCCATTTGCCGCCCACCATGTTCTGCACGCTGTAATGACGTAGTTAACGGTGTAAACAAAAAAAAACAAAATAAAAGGACGACACAGAAAAACATTAACACAGCGATGGATAACTTCTCCACAGTTCTAAGACCTACCTTGTGCTTGTTGCTGTTGCGACATCCTCCAGGATTATATATCGATTACGAACTTGACCGACCCTACTCCCTGTCCTGGGCAGGCAAGCTTGTGAATGAAGTCAGTGGCTTCTAGTGACCATCTATCTATGGTATAATATGAAATCTGTTTTCTTTGAATGACGGTATATTAGAACTGAATAAGTAAGACATGCGTTTCCTCTTCCAGCAATAATGCTAACCCATGCCACTTTCCGTCACCTTGTTGAATACTTACACATGCTTCATCTGCTCCCCTTGCGAGCTCAGCTGCGCTAGGTAGGCCGCCTGCTTGCGATGATGATACATATGGACACGTAAGCACGACGGGTTGCGCATTCTTTTCTGACAGATATCGCATTGCAAGGTCCCTTCGCGAGTGTCGTGCTTGTCCCGAATATGCACTTTCAGGTTGTAACGGTTGGCGAAGTACCGGTGGCAGGACGGGCATTTGACCCCACCCGTTTTGCAGTTCCAACCTGCTGGATAACATTGGTCAATAATAAAATTCTTCCTCCTCCAATGCTGTCTCGAACCGTCCGGTTGTGTGTGTTTTATTACACTTTTCAACCGCAACCTTATGTAAGTTAGCTTTAGGTAGGTATAATGTTGAAACCTCCGCACCAATCCGAGGGTCAGAATGTTTCTGTGTGATGATGAACTTGAACTTGAGCAGTGCTGTCGGTACTAATAAGCGCTAATATAGTTGAAAAGACGTAACGTTACAATGAAAGCGTTTACTCACCGGACTCTTTAGCAGACTCGGGTAAAACTAGCACGCTGTGAAACAGGTCGTTGTCGAAGTCGATCAGCGGTTCGCTGGAAGCACGCAACGAAAATAGGTAAAGCGCTGCCTACTAACACAATGCTACATTTAAAATAAAAAATATAGTAAGCAACATCTACAAATAAATTAAGTGCTAATACTTTAGTTATATTTAATACATTACATTTTGTGCTAAGCATTTTACGCCAGTATTAGGCTTACAATATTGTCACCTTACAAAACATATTGTGTACCATCAATTTTGAGACTTTGTGGGATCATAATAAACAGCATGTCACATAATCTCATGGCAATGGTCTAAATAAATATTAATAATAAAATAGCATTTTAATTCTAAGAATATTTCAATGCAAAATACTACCTATCGTGAGATACAATCAAAAGCATTTACTCAATAATGTTACCTTTTGAGCGCTGCGGTCTTATAAAGAAAACAAACGGTTTTGTGCCTTCCACGCCACGATTTTCTTAGAAGACAATCTAATCGTAACATTGACTACGATTATTGTTTGTTATTACATTACACTAATGTAACGATAAGATATTGTCTTCTAATAAAGTTATAGCGTGGTGAGCACGGAAATGTTTGTCTTCTATACAAGGCCGTGGCGTTCAAAGGGCTATAACATAGTTTTGAGAGGACGTTTTACCGCCATTTATTCCATTATAGCGTCTATACTATGATAAAACTCAAAGAATTTATATTATGATAATAATCAATAATATTTTGCATTGAGCATCGCGATAAACGGCGCACTTATCGAAGCTTCTAGAGAGTTATTGTTGTAAGTATAAGCTTGGAATGTGCGAGTGTCAAGCCGCAAGCCGCTATTATTTAGCAGCAAGCATCATGTAAGGTACTTATAATATCAAGAAGAAAAACGTGATCAGCAGATGAATTGAAATCATCTCGTATTGATGATGACTTCTGTTACAACAGATGAAAATATATACAATGTGTGATTGACATTCTTTTTGATAGTTTTACTCATGTGAATTTTGGATGGTTTAGGAAACTCTAAAGAAAATATTATACGGGAAAAGCTTTCCATGGTCACGTGGGTAAAACTGTACACTATTATAATAGCATTCAAATATATAATAGACAGTGAAGCATAGCGGGTGTTATTATGGTGGACAATAATCTTAAAATCATTGATCGAATTATGATAAGTGCCTACATATCATAGCTAACTTTAAAATTATTACCAACACATAACAAAACATGTATGGTTAAGTGATTTTTCCCTCTTCGCAGGTGTTTGTGTATGAGACATTCATTGTGTTTGTGTCCAGTTGGAGGAGGTTCAGAGTTGACAATTCTTGAGTTCCAGCCCCCCTAGACAAGTGGCATAACGCTTGTCGAATAGGAATCGAATGGAATGAAAAATATATGGGTTTGACATGTTATATGTCATCGATAACATAGTCCGCATACATTTATCGAATTCTATTTGTCAAGCGTTTTGCCACTTGTCTAGGGGGGTTGGTGTTTCTTCGAAGGCGTTCTTAATTGTTACATTAGACCTTTTTACCAGCATAAATTAGTATATTGGACAACAATAAATTATTCATAATATAGTTTTGTTATAAATAGTACAATATTACTGTATTCTCGTATATTTTGTAGACGAAATACTTGAGTAATGTGAGAACATTCACTTGTACTATAACAAAGATCTGTTGTTAAATACATATATGTTGTTAAGTTCGTCGTAAATTACATTCATATGTAGACATGGCATGATACCCTTGTAAGATAATTATGTCAGTTACAAAAGATGCAATACACTCCGTTTCAGATACATCTGCGAATTCGGTACTTCATGAACATTAAAATGTTGACCTATCGAATAGAGACACAGAGGAGAAAGCTTATGACAAGCTTACACCAATTACACCACGCCTCGTAGACAAAGAAAAAGTATCAAAGATGTGGTTGCATATATCCTTCTTTATAATCAATTTACGTTTTAATACACCAAAGAGTATGTATATCGGAGTAAATTTTTCAGTTAAAGCCTTTGTCGTCCATCTTGTATGCTGCCAGACCTAGCATGTCACCATAGAGTACTCACCCATCGTAAGCATATTCAGAGTTCTCGGGGTGCGTAGGGCTGTCCTTGATGGGCCTGGGCTTCTTCTTGGCGCTGTGGCTGTTCCTGGTCGGGGTGTTCTTCAGCAGCCTGCAGCCAATGTGTTAAGGGTGAGGTGTTATCATTAATGAGATGCCTATTTGCTATCCCGTCGTTGACCAATTTGATATTAAAGATTATTATTCTACTGATTAAATTGTACTTTATGTATTTTACTCTAACTGTAAATGAGAGAATAGTCGATCAAAATTAATAACCAATTTTTATTATTTGCCTTAAATGTTACTAGTATTCTTATTTTAGTTATATGGTGTAGCTCATTATTCTCTCATACTTAAAATGATAGTTAAATTTTATTACAACATATTTATTTAAAAATTAACCTGTGGAGTTTCTTTCCTGTTCGTCTCCATAGAAACGACCTTTGGAACAGAGCAACTAAATTTGACGTTTTATAAGTGCCCTTTTGTAGCCTATATGAAATAAAACATGGCTATGACTAAACCAGTCCGACTACGTTACAATATTGTAGTAGAATGAAGATGAATGTATAACAACGGCAAATCTAAGTTTAGTGTTACCTCTTCAGCGGGCTCCTAGCAGCTTCCTCCTTGATGGTGACGGTGTCGACGGGTTCCGGTGGGGGCTCTGACGATGTAGTATCTTCTACGGCTGGCGTCCATTCGGGGGTGGGTTCCACGGGTTCGGGCTGAGGCGGGGTCTGCTTTGGGGGTTCGTCGGGCATCGCTGATGGGGATTCGCTTCTCTGTGAATAGTTAATTTCTGTAAGTCGGTCCACATCATACACATAAATCTGCACATCAAGAGAAATTCTAGTGGGATCCATTCTCTTCAATTTGTTGTACACCACTGTCCACAACTTCCGCAAATACAGATGCTGTTATGTTTTATTTGTTAATTAGTCACAATTAAGCTACTGAAGTGGGTAATAAGTGTGACTTAAAGATAACCTGATCCGATCTAATGAGAAGGACAACTGACGTTGCGTATAAAAGTACGACTGGCACTGCTGGCAAAGGGCAACGCGACACGTGCGAGTACAGTGCGTTAACAACAAAAGGTGATATTTCACAAGAGGCTTGATTGTTAGTAACTTTACTAATTAGTAAGGCTTCAAGGGTGCCGAAGGGGAGAATAAAGTCGTAGAAATGATCGCTATGGTAACCAAAAAATTGTAAGCAGCATATTACAATGCCTCCGTTCGGAATAACGATAGCTTTACCTAATATTGTTGAAATGCCTTTCCTGCCATTTCAACTACTAGTCTCACAAATGTCTGGGCGGATTTATTCTAGACACCACTAAAAATCGTGAAATAAACAATTTTAAATAAAAAATTAAAACCTCCTTCAAAAAACTCAAAAGTGAAAAATAATATTTTACCACATCACTTTACATAAGCGAAGTGGAAGTCGGTGCTAAATCCCAACATCCATTAAGCTATTCAGAAAAAAAGGACCTATGAGAATGCTGTCATAAGTGCTTAATTCATAGTTTTAAAAACTATTAACTAAGCGAACGCATTGGATTTGGCGCCGACTTCCACTTCGCTTATGTAAAGTGATGAGATAGAATATTATTTTTCACTTTTAGGTTTTTTGAAGGATGTTTTAATTTTTTGGTGTTTATGCTCGAACTGTTTATAATAAGTACATTGCTTTGTCTTTATCGAGAAATGACAACTATATTATACCCAATCAAAATCAAGTTTGCATATCGTTATTGATCTATGATATAATAATGTAATACCACTTAATATTCCTTAAGATACCCGTAAAACAACTTTACCCTTCCATAATAATATGTTCAGTTACCTAGAACGTCTGATAAAAATAACAAACACAACAGGACGCGAAGATCCTATTAATATTATATTCGTACCGGTAACTAAGTACAAAAATAATATCGTTAATTAGTAGCTAACGATCATTTCTCTTTTATAACGTCATCCGGTCTAGGCTAACATCCTAATTATCTTCAAGATTAGATATGTCTCTACGCGTAAAATGGTAAAGAACATTCTAGAACTTAGAATATAGACTTGTAGATTTTACAGACAATTAATTGTGCCTCGTTGGTCTAGTGGTCGCTAAGCGCGACTGCTGAGCACGAGGTCCTGGGTTTCCATTAAGTAATACTCGGTAGCAGAACGGGGTCTGGAATTATGCTCCGTTGATAGCAATAGACTCGCCGCCTTACACCTCTGCTTAACCATCGCTGAATACAGGCGTAATGTTGAAAAAATGTGTAATAAAAATAGACCTAAAAGATGCTTAAGTTTTAAAAAGTTTTATATTCTATAATAACTGGGATTATGTTTAAGTTCTCCTAAAGTCTTGGTTGGAGGCTTTTCATTATATCTCGCTAAAAAACCCGGTAAGCAGGCAGACCTCTTCTTAGAGTTACCTGCGAGAGAGAGCTATAAAATAAATGCGAGCTAATAACACTTACTTCTCGACCTCCGGTCAAGCCTTTGACCTGCAGCAGCTCAGCGGTGTGGAGGAAGCCGGACAGTTCCTGGCGTCGCACGTGCACCTCGCCGCGGTACATAAACTGCAGCAGCTGCCGAAGTTCCTGGTGCGCTACGTCTTTAAGTATCACTATCGGGTGTTCGCAGGGGTTCATCTACAAAAGGAGCGACAGATTAGACACATTGAAAAAACACGACACTTTCCCTACTTCTAGAAATTGTATGCACTGATTGAACTGAGAAAGGATGCCATCGTTTTCGTCTTTACGAATTTAATTAAGGTATTAACGAGAACTTGAATGTCCAACCGAACTTTTTAAAAACAACGTACGAACAATAACAGAAATGCTTCAAAACATACCTAGTTCAGGACCGCACTTCTAAAAGTTTTCCTCACGGCATTAGAAGTAGGGATGCGCGGATCCCAAACAATTGAAAGAATTGCAATATGTGCCAAATTACAATAATATTCCCGGTTATCTCGCGCCCGGACAAAGCAATCGAGACGTTTATCGATTTTCCCAAAGCGTCTGGCTGCAGCAGAGAGCAGTGACGCTGCGCTTCTGTGCTCGCTCTCGCTTCCCGACCGAACAATCGAGATGCTTATCGATTTTTCAAGTAGACTGACTGCAGCAGCGATGCTGCGTGCTCGCTCTCCCTCACTCACGTCGACTCGTACGTAAGTGTTACTCGCGCATCGAACTATTGTCGAGTAACTCAGTTCAGACCACTTGACCGCATGATTGGAACCAAATTTTAATCCTATAACTCATTTACTCTAAGCTATAACTCTTATTATACGAATATAAATTAATGAAGGATATTCGAAAAATGATGGACACGAGCAGGACCTTCTTATTATACGATTAAAAGTTTCGATGTAGAGTTAGAGCATCGCCACGCGGTACGGAGAAGGTCGCAAGTCCTGCTCGTGTACATAATTTTTCAAATTTCCTTTATTAATTTAGAGTTAAGATGTAAGTTTAGATCTTTCTTTGACGCACCTACCATGGTGTTATTTCTGCACCGTCCTAAGGTTAATTGGGAGAGAATGCCAATGGCATTAAGTCCACCTTTGCACATGTTTTTAATTTGTGCGTAAAGAATAAATAAATAACACAAAACTTAACTATAACGAAATAACGATTACACTGACTTTTAATCACTTATATTGTGTATTATTTCAACTTGAGATTGCTTTTTTAATTGATTTACGAGATGACATGAAACATGTAGAAAACAACTTTTTTACAAGCTTTTATTTTTAATTGTCTCAATAAAATAAAAAGATTTACTTTTCTTTTTATTAATCTGGTGTTTTACAGGGCATCAGCCACTCTAGGTGACTATGCCAGCCCCTTGGGAAGATGCAATCCTATTGCAAGAGCTAGGTGTTCTTACCTCACCCTTCTTACACATAATAATATGTATTTCATCTGAGACTAGCCAATTATGCTGGAGATATCATGGTGCACTCCCTATTCTCTCACTCTCATAATCCGATGGGATGGTAGACCGACACGACCGGAGATCAGGCGCTGGATCAACGGCTTAACGTGCCTTCCGAAGCACGGAATATTACACATACTCAACCCACAAATATCTCCGGAATTTGTCGAAACTCAGGCGACATCGTCTCAGAGCAGTTTATGAAAGAGTAGAATAAAATCTTAGATGTCAAATATTGTAGTATATTTGACCTCTTTCTAGTGTTGTGTTTCAAATGGCTACAAATAACAACTAATAGATGAAAATTATCACACAAAGACATAATAATCATTGAGCGACAATACTACATTCAAATAGCATGCACTAGATACCTAGATTGATAAATTGCAGTCCATTCACTGTAATAGATACAACTGTGTTCTGGAATAATCTTTATGTACAGAAGATTGAAACCAAAGTGCACTACAAATGTATAAGACTGTTATTTGAAGCAGAAAAAACAAACAGTCACTCCCTTAGTAATGAATGGCACATTTTACATCAATGTACAGTTTAGCCGGTAATCTGTGCAAAAACTGCATGCATTTTAAATTTCAAACATTTTCTTTAGACCTAACAAAACTTTAACATTAAGTATTGCATTTTTAACTTAATTAATATTATATCCCTGCCTCTAATATACTCAAATACCAGGTTAGTGTGTATTCAGATATTATCAATACAAAATCACAAAGCAAGCTCATTCCTCAAACATACATGTGAGGAGCATACAAAACACCAAACTAGAAAAGAAATTATTCTTAAAAGCACCTCTGCAGCATAAAAGGTCACCTGCTAAATCTGGATTACCAAACAGGAAATGTTAAACAAACACCCAACTACAGCTAACATACCAAAGACGGATAACCCAAGTATTAATACAATATTAAACAACTATTGTTTCCACTTCCACATTATATTGATAGCCAATAAGTACCTATGTACAGTTTTTATTTGTTATAGTTTCAATATGACACTGTGATATAGCACAAAGGTCATTGTAACAATAATAATGTGACTAACTGACATTTGTGCATGTCTTATGCATTAAATAAAAATAATCAGGCTTTTCTTTATAGGTATAAAAAATAGTAACACAGCACATTTTAACTTGATATGTCATGATTTTTTATGAACACTCCGAGTCTCAGAGCATCGACAAATAAGAAGCCTAAAATCACACAAAAAGTAATGTTTACTAGCTTGATAAGCCTACCATATAAATAATTATTATCAATAGTATTGAGAAGGAGAAGCTCAATTGATTAAAAAACCTTAAAACACAAGGTACTTAAGATTAAGTGACGAGTCTTATACACTGATGTTTTCAATGTGTCAAACCTCAAGTTTATTGAGGATTCCCTACAGACCTATTGCTATTAGATTATCACTCACATATTAATAGCCAAGCAATAGATAGCTAATAAAATAAAGTTTGAGGGAGAGGGTTATCTATGAAATAGAATACATGTGTAAGGAAAAGGTATAAAGTAAAGTACTAATGCGGTGACTTGTTTTCTAAGTGAGCTATGTGTTTTGAGTAAAGAACAATACCCATTTTCACAGCTTCACTTTGCAATTAATTGCACTTGTATAACTTCTTTTTCAACACAATACTAGTAATACACCTTTTTCAATATATTACAGCATTTAACTGTAATTATTGGGTTAAATAATGTATAAATAAACATAAACTCTATTAAAAGCTCAATAAAGGCATCCATATGCATAGTACACCTTGGGATTTATCAATGTTCTAAGTATTGGATAAACAAATTATGGAAAACAAATACTATTTAGGCTACAAGTCTTTCAAAGCTAATATAATTCAATAAAATATTTCAAAAACTTACAAAGTTGTGCACACCTATTAGTTTCAATAATTTTATAAGCAATACATCAGATTCACATCCATGCAGATTGCAAGGGAAGGGGCACTGAGCCACCCTCCTGTCTGCTCGCATATACCTACAGATATACTAGTGTTTTACAAAAATACCTAATTACCTATAGCTCACAAATCAATACATCTGTCTGCCGTCTAGGACGCATGAGCGAATGTTTATTCCATAACAACATATTTGTATACATTATCACTAAAGTTATACATTTGTTTCTGTCTACAGGCATAGACAAATTTAGGGCAGGTGTCAACAATGAAAATGCGTATTTTTCTTGAAGGGGGACGGTAAAATAATGCCAATTAAGGCAAGTCTGAATAATTGAGCTACTTTAAAATGTTATCTACATGCACAGTAGCGTGAACGATGGCGAAATAAATTAAGCATACCTTAAAAAGTTCCTTGAAGTATGGGCTGCATACTGAAAGAATCAGTTTGTGCGCGTGTACATATTGGCCACCGGCTGCTAGGGTCACATCCACCAGATCTTCACCTTCGAGCAAGGCATGAAACGATTGTGACAAATTCGAGTGGAAATCATTCCATCGAAGCGAGAACTGTTCGGGCACAGCCATACCGCCGATAAACCCCGACAATCACGAAAAAAAAACACTAGACGCCCTCCTAACTCTACCTGTACCACTTTCAGAACAGCTACGCGTCCCAACAGTGATACATAACTGAAAACTCAAACGCGAATTATTGCCCACGTATACGAATCGGGTAGGAACGTTCTATTCCTTAAACATTATTTACAACGCATCACTACGACGGTACCCGCGATTATTTATAAAATACAAACAATATTGACTGACATGGCAATACAATGGAATAATAATCAAAATGTCGCTTGGTTTGGATTGCTCACGGATTCTTCACAATGCACCGTTCATTGTCCGACAAACAACATTATGTCAGAACGTATGAAAAAACTGAAAATGTGCGAAAATGTTGATGTATTCGTTTTGTGATTAATAATTTTGTATATTTATTTTTTACATATCTGAGTAAGAATTTTAATTAAAAGTTTATTACATAAATAAAATATTAAACATTTTTTATATTTATGTACCACAGACAAAGTTTTTTTCTTTGTTAGCATTGAAGGTTGTTTTCAATGTCATAGACTACTTTTGTTATCTGTATTGTAGTTCCCTATAAAGATTTAATATTTAAAAAATGTATACAAATAGAAATAGAAATAGAAAATCTTTATTGCAAGAAACACGGTAATACAAGTTGTTCAAATGTTTTGTAAAGAGTACAGCATGTTTCACCGATAACTCGGAATGCAAAATTTACAATGTAAAAAATTTAAATACTTAAATATTATTAATTACATCTTATCGTTACGAAAACATTAAAAACATTCATAAAGTAAGAAAAAAAAACAATATAGCTAAAATAATTAAACAATATAAACAAACTAAATACCCTTCTATATGCTTCTATTTTAAATATTCTTTTATATTATCTATGATATTATAAAAACTTTGCATATGCATAATTTTTTTGATAATTATAATGATTTTTCTTTTTGCCAAATTATACGGAACACCCTTACTAAAATTCTTAATGTGGCTATAGACGACCGAGCGTGGTCTCAAGCCATTTTACCAATTAGATTAGGTGGTTGGGGTGTCCGTAAAGTTAGCAGTTTAAGTTTACCAGCTTTTCTGTCGTCGGTCCACAGTACTGAAAAATTAACCAGAAATATTCTAGCCACTTCGCTGGTTGATTTCGAGGTACTGTGCATGACTGACGCAGTGAATGCTTGGAAAATAGCTTGCCCGAATACGGATTTACCCGACAAACTTTCGCCCCAACGTCAGTGGGATGAGCCACTCTGTAGGTTGACACGGAAGCAATTAATTAATACGTCAATCAACACTACAGAGCGTGCGCGTTTGCTGGCTGTGGGTGAATGGGAGTCGGGTCTTTGGCTGCAAGCACTTCCGTCGTCCAGCATAGGAACGATGTTGGATGACAACACTTTCCGGATTGCCACCAGTTTGCGTCCAGGTACACCCTGTGTTGCTCCTCACCAGTGTCACTGTGGTGAAGCTGTCGACATCCTCGGACACCATGGTCTGTCCTGCGCCAGGAGCGCTGGTCGCATACCGCGGCACGCAAATTTAAATGACATTATTCGTCGAGCTCTTGTCACCGCCGGCGTACCAGCATTATTAGAACCAAATGGCTTGGTACGTGACGATGGGAAGAGACCAGACGGTATGTCTTTGATGCCTTGGAAATTGGGTAGGCCTTTGGTGTGGGACGCAACGTGTGTCGACACCCTTGCGCCATCTCATGTTTCCAGTACATCGGTTTACTCTGGCGCTGCAGCTGCAGCTGCGGAGACTCTCAAGCGGCGGAAGTATAATAACTTAATTGGTTATTATATTTTTGAGCCGTTTGAGGTCGAAACACTAGGGTCATGGGGTCCGAGTGCGCGTCTCTTATTTAGAGACATATCTAAACGGTTGGTCGACTCTTCACGTGACCAAAGGGCTGGTTTGATTTTCGGCCAAAGAATTAACATTGCCATTCAACGTGGCAAAGCCGCCAGCCTTTTGGGTACCCTGCCAGTCGACAGTGATGAGGAGGAATATTTTGATGCATAATTTTTTGATGTTTTTTGTTTGTATATATTTTTAGTTTTATTATATAATAGGTAGTATAAAAACAATCGTGTGTCTATATAAAATAAAATTCATTAATATCTTAGGTTGTCTAGCAACATTATAAGGACATCTAATTATTCATTAAGATGTGAAAGTCGAAGAAAACCTTGAGTACTAAAATACGTCTAAAGTACTAAAATAGTCCTCTATTATATTATGATTGCTAAAATTAGACAGTCTAAACACCTAAAAAAATCCAAGATTTAAATTTAATTAAAGCTCCAACCTGTTTGTGTTCCGAATGTTTACGTCTGCCAAATGTCAACTTCAATGTCAAGTCGTTGATCTGTCATCAGTAGTTAATATGCACCGCACCGCTCGGCATCTGCTTCTCGGCATGCGGTGTAATCAAGGTTTTTTTTAATTATTTACTTTTAATGAAAGGATCATTAAATCGACCATGAAATTGTGATATGCGTTAACGAACACCCATAATATGTTAAATATCGTGACCGACCGTGAGGTTTTATGACGCGTTCGGTAAACGACCATGTTAGTTTAGCTCATCGCTAGTTTAACTACTTACGTGTTGGCATGATGTCGGTTCTAAGCGCGCAGGAACAAGCGGAAGTGGTGGACCAAGCGCAGCTCGTCAAGAAAATTCTGAGCGCTGGCTTCTATGCGCTCGCCTCATTCATGATCACGGTGGTGAACAAGACTGTGCTGACCACGTACGCGTTCCCCTCCTACCAAGTGCTGGGGCTCGGGCAGATGGTGGCCACCATCACGGTGCTGTGGTGTGGCCGCTCCGCCCACATCGTGCAGTTCCCGTCCCTAGACACTGGCGTCGCGCGCCGCATTTGGCCGCTACCCATCATCTACTTGGGTAACATGGCAACAGGGCTCGGCGGTACCAAGGAGCTTAGCCTGCCGATGTTCACAGCCTTGCGGCGCTTCAGTATACTCATGACCATGCTGGGCGAGCGATTCGTGTTGGGGGTGAGAGCCTCCTGGCCAGTGCAGTCCAGTGTGTACGCTATGGTCGGAGGAGCGCTGCTCGCCGCCGCCGACGATGTTACGTTTTCGTGGGCCGGATACACCCTGGTGTTGCTGAATGACGGTTTCACGGCTGCTAATGGTGTGTACATGAAAAAGAAGCTGGATTCTAAAGAGCTTGGTAAATATGGTCTGATGTATTACAATGCTTTGTTCATGATCGTTCCGGCAACTCTGGTTGCATGGGGCACAGGAGACTTGGACCGATCAGCCAATTACCAGCACTGGGGTGACTCCCTGTTCCTAGCACAGTTCATAATGTCTTGTGTAATGGGGTTTGTACTATCATACAGTGTCATGCTTTGCACTCAGTACAACAGTGCTCTGACAACCACAATTATTGGTTGCTTGAAGAACATCTTAGTCACATATTTGGGTATGGTTATTGGTGGGGACTATGTGTTCTCATGGTTAAATTTTGTTGGACTCAATATAAGTGTACTAGCCAGTTTGTTGTACACATATGTTACTTTCAAGCGCAAGCCCTCTCCATCCTATATTCTGGTTGAAAATGCCAAAGTGGACACTGTATAGCAGTACCGGAAGAGGAGACCGACTCAATGCTCCACACAGTTAGTGTAGTATTGAAGGTGGTGCCAAAGATGACTGTGTTGCAGTGAGTAGTGAAAATATTTACCTTTAACTCATATAGACCACACACGTTGTAGAACACCAGTAGAACACTTTCAATGTGAATGGTTACTAGGTATTTAATATTTTGTAAGGTAAACAACCTATTTACGATTTATTTAACTAATTTTGGATTCTATTCTGTGAGCAAAGGCAGCATTTAAAGCATGTGTTATTTACAAAACCAACTGTTACTGCATCTGTCACCAATGCAGTATAAATCAAAGTTGGTTGAACTATACCCATTTATTGTAACATTAGATCAGAATAAGATGATCATAGAGGCTGGATAACAAAACATTTGATGAATAAAAGTCCACCAGCCAATAGAAATCCTTTGCATCACAGCTTGAATTAGGAATACAATTTTAAATTGGAACAAAATAATGTTGGTGTGTAAACTTTCCCTTAGTTATTTTATTTGATTATAATTTATCATGACATGGTAACTGAAAAGATAAAAAACCTATTGTACCTGTACTATTGGACCTTAAAAATAATCATTTTTATCTTCTGTCTAATGCTAAAACAAATGGAGCATAGTAACATAACTGTTAGTAACAGAATATGAGTAGATTATGTGTTTCATTATATTAAATATTTTTTCATGTTATGTTGATGCGTTTGATATTATCTATAAGTTTTATATTTAGTTTATAAGGTTTAACAATGTCTCATTGTGGTCTATATGAGTTGACACTATAAGTCCCATTATTTAATGACAACTACCTAAGCCTGGTGGCTCATTTTGGTGTATTGACTAAAATAATTAACTTAATATATTGAATAATCATGATTTCGGGCAATAAAAATAATTATAAACATTGTTTTTAACACCAACCAAGTATGGATCATATGCCTAAGTGAATTGAACACGAAAACTGAAAGTTATAGAGAATGTTAACTGCAATGTTTACTGTTGTAAATACTGCCTGACTGCCAATATGTTAAGTTTAACTGCTTGTCATGTGTAAAATAGACTGATGGAACTGATGTTGGCAAGTACCTCGTCTTTACATGCTAGACTGGACGAAAGAATAATTATCTGTAAAATTTGCATTGCGGCTTTATTAATAAATATACATTTATTTTTATATTAAATGCATAATGCAGGTATTTACAGATTTTTATACATAGGGACACATCATGTATCATTATGTTTTGTAATATGTAAGTGTAACATACGTAAGCGCGCACACTCAAGGTCTATTTACATTTAATTTAAAAAGAAGACAAATGCTAAACATGTGGTTAAATATAATTAATTCTTGTTACTATATACAACACTGAGAAAAATTTATTACCTATTATAATATTTTACATTTAAAGGAATTCATTTTTCCTTATTCTTCACACTGTAAATAATTGATAAGCACAAAAAAAATAGCTTTGTCTTAAATAACGTTTTTAGCTTTTTACAAAATGAAAATAAGGGGTGTGTGCACTGTGCTCATAAAAAATTTAATATGGTATGGGAAAAAATTGAAAAAAATTAGGTCCAATATATCAACAGCCAACATGTATTCTGTCAAAAAGAGACAACTCACAAACAAATACTTAGGAATAATTAATATTTGTTGAACACTTAAGCTATAGTCTGTTTCATGGACTGTCTCTTTGTTCAAGAAAACAATATTCTAGTGTTGAGTGTGACTGCATCGCGCTGAGTCCTGAACTTGATCCCTATATGTAGACATAACTAATTAAATATGCTAGCAGAATGGAAAGGTTAGCTCGCCTTATAAGAGGTATAATTCCGTTGTCCTCAGTATTAAAATTTATTAAAATGACCGTAAGTTTCAGGCATAATGTGGTCTCTGTAATAAGTAGCTACGGTTTAATCTTGTCCAGACGTGTAACAGTTCAAGTTTTATCAATAGGTCAATACAATGAGAAGTATTGTACGCGATTGAATTTGTTTTTAGTAATCCCTTTGCAAAAGAAACCTTAAAAAAATATGATAAAGTGCATTTATACTTAATATCATAAGGTTGAAGAATTTGTATGTTTGGTTAAGCGCGCAAATTTCAGGAACTACTGGTTCGATTTCGGAAAAATCTTTTTGTGTTGGATAGTCCATTTACGAGGCAGGCTATAGGCAATAAAACATTCGAAATCCACGCGGAGGACATCGCGGGCGGAAGCTAGTATATAACATTAGTTGGCTGTTGGTTGATGGACTGTCTTCCATACAAGCATGTTTAGCTTATGTTACGCCAGATATATAACAAACGAACGGTGCGCTTTATAGATTGTTGATACCCAATAGCAATAGAATAATAAATGAATTTTTTTACAGATTTTAACAAATAATATATATTAATACTAGCAGTTTATTAAACCTATGACTTTTTGTCGATTAGTGTGACGTGTATTTTTTGTCGCAGTTTATTGAATACTATGGTAATGATGTCTGATAGATAACCGTTATGAATTGTTAAGATCCTTATTCGTATGTAGAAGTTGATGTGTTTACGCTTTAAATGTTCAATGGAAATAGTATATACGTATAGTAAAATTACCTATTTTATAGTATGCAATTGTAGAACCTCTTTATATATAATATATATAGTATTTATGGAGGTCCTTTAAATCCTTAAAATACCTTCGAAAGTACCTACCTCTGACAGCTAATCGCCGATGTAGCCTTATTAGAAATAGACTGACATAAATAGTATTTTTACTTATATAAATCAAAATCTAGTTAACGCTTAGTTCCGTAGGTATAGACGTCGTGGAATTTGAGGTTTGTGGTTCTTGCCAACCAGCTACTGTGGCGTGACATAAGCTAGGCTTGTTTGTGGATAATTAACAGCTTTGATTATAGAAAGTAGAAAGTCTTATCTTAATCAATATTATAAATCTCACAATAATAATCAAATTAGTACAAATTTAGTAAATTATAAGCATTTAAGATAATATTTTCATAGATACCTACTTTTTATCATATTTATTATATACAATTCTATTATCAGCACTGCGTTTACAGATCTTTTTAATGGAAACATATGTGACTGCTGTATGCAACTGTTATGTAATGATGTTGGTTACGCTGAGGTTCAGGCAGACGGCACCGTTCTTCATTGAATATTTAAATTGCCGCTGCAATGCCGTGCTCAAGGGCCTAATACGAGCGCTCGCATTTTCTGGGTATTCACAGTGAAAAAGAAATGTAACACTGTATATTATGAAACATTAAATAATTTATGCTATGCATGCAGGTTGCGCTTGCAATTTTATTGCCATGAATATTAAATTCGTGAGCCTTGATAAATGTTGGTTTACATCTATGGAACAAAGTCGTGTGCCTGAACTTATACACGTGGCACATTTCCTATTATTCCTGGCACATTAAATATTAAGATTGTTGATACTAAAACCCAACTGATGGGCAATGTATGTAAAATCATGTTTGTCCGTTGTGATAAAGTTAGTAATTTTCAGTAACGAGTAGACGGAATTTAGTTATTATACACTGAATATCTTTCTCCTGAAATAACTATATTATAACTGTTACTACAATAATGTTATGTATTTTATTTATCGTTATATGGTTATTTTTCTGCAGTTAAATATACTTACTGGTTTTAATTTAATTAGTGATTTTTAGCTCACAGTAAACAGTGAGCTTGAAACTTACTAATGAATTTCATTAATTGCTCCGATATGAGAACAAGCGTAATAGTATTTTATTATTTAAGCTATTATCGTTTATTTATAGGCCATTACCATGAACTCTTAAAGCAGGGTTTATGATTTGGAAGCGAGACACCGCTATGTGCAGTGTAATATGGCGTCTTGCTTCCACAACTTAGACTGCTTTAAGAGTTCATGGTTAGGGGGCTGTTTCTTGATGGCACTAGGATGTAAGCGTTAATCTACAATACTGTTGTATTACTATGGATAACTTTAACAATTCACAAGAAGTGCCTCAATATGAATCTGTCAGCAACAATGTTATCTAAGGACGGTCAGTTCTGATCTGGGAACGATATGAGTCGCAGATGTCGCTGGCGTACAAGTAAGATTGCTTGGTGCCACTCACTCGGCAGCCTGCTTTTATGAAACCGTTTTTGAATATCTAACGTAGAGTCTCAGCAAATCCTCGTCGCAGATTAGTTAGCTTTCGTATTTGCATACTAACTACAGCATATTTACTTTAGTTATGTCGGGGTTATATGAATATACCTCGTCAAAGTATCTATTCGATAATTTATCAACTTGCTACAATTTGGAGTAGCGCACACATTGTGTTCGTTTAATTAAGATGCATACTGGAAAAAACCGTGTTAAATGCTTATCTAAAAGCAAATGACATGCATCTGTCGTAAAACGTTTCTAGTAATTTAAATAACTGTCGCTGATGAACGTATTGTATGGAGACGCGATCGACAAGCGGCAGTGACTCATCATAGACATGAATAGTATTCATTGAATTGTATTGCCATCATGTAATACAACAAATTGTCTTATTTGTAAACATCGATGTTGTCGCATGGCTCATTGTACAAACAAATGATTATTAGGTTAGCTATTGTATTATTACCTATTCAGTAGCCCTCGGCTTTCATACAAAGTGTTAATAATAATAACGTTAAACAGATTCTCTTCAAGATTTCTAACGGTATTGTACCGATCTAAATTGCAATTGTTTAACTTCGTTCGGCATAGAGGACATAGTGTCGTGGCGTGGCGATCGCTTGCAATCTCAGTTTGAATTTAATTAAGTCCACATTGACGGTGAGCTGCTAATTGCCTCGTGCTTTTCGAAAACGAGCAGCTCAATCGGGTAACGGAGCATGCTCCCGGCTCGAGCAGGCTCACTCATTTAGGGAAACAATGGCTTTAATTTACAGCAGGGTTTTTTTTGCCGTCATTCATATTTATGTGGCTTCTTCTAAATTATTACGAAATGCGCGAAATGTACAATAATATGCATGCGATGAAGCGTGTACGACGTACGTGTTATTAGGTAGTTCCTGGATTCCCAGATCAGAACTCTGTTCATCGCATATCTGATAATGCTCATAATGCAATTTCAATATTGATTGAGAGCAGAAGTCTGTAGGGACGAATGTTTGAATTTAACGCCTCCTTTACTTCTATTTTTTTAGATAACGCAAAGAGCGTCGAACAAAAAACGGAGTTCTTTTATGAAATAGCATTGCTCAGTCAGAATGGGAACACATGTTTATGACAAAAATCATATATTTAACCTCCATATACGCTTTTCTTTATAGAATTAAGTTGTAATATCTATCGCTAACATATATCGCCTATGCGGACATTTTGTGTGATGTGTAGAGATCACGATGTTATCGGCAATTGGTTATCGTTACTGATTCTTGTAAGAACACCAACTGTAGATTAAATATATTGCTTTATCGAGTACTAATTTTTTATCGAGAATATCTATGTTATAGATATATATCGCATGTAATAGTATGTAGGTATTAATATATGTTTGCGGAAGCAACAAATATCTTTCTTTGAGATATATGTATTTACATTGTACACACACGTAAAGATTTTTGCGTGGAAAGCTGTGATCTGACTAGTAAAAAGTACAAAACTGTTTAATGACTTTTAACTGTATAATATAATTTCTTAGTACCTATATAATGGTTGGTTCGAGGAATCGCACGATGTGGAAGCGAGACGCCGTAATACACTGCACGTGGCGGCATCCCGCTTCCACATTTTAAACTGTACTGCTTTAAGAGTTCATGGTAAGAGGGCAGGAGCTCTTCTTTTACAGCAGATTACTGTAACTACCCACATAGTCTGCATGCCGACTGATGATTCAACGGGTATACCGCTCTATAGTCTATTCCTACATGAAGCTGGGACTTTACGCCCCGAACACTAACACTCCACTCATCGTGCTCTTTTTGTGAATACATTAACGTATATTACATTATATTCAGTCATGCATTGACTAACAATAATCCTCGCTAATGTGCATATTGATTGCTAGACAATTTAATTGTTTTCCATACAAAGACGAAGGATTATTTTGCTTACGTCGAATAACACATTGCGACACATGCAAACTAACACAAAAGTGCGTATTGAGCATGACTAAACAACATAGATTAAATTTCCAGCTATTCCTTAATATCTTAATACTTAATTTCGTAATCTGCGTCCTGAAGAAAATATTTCACAAGTGTCTGAAAGTAATTGAATTATTTTAGCCAGCTTAAAAAAAAATCAGCAGGCATATGGCATATCTTATAGTTTTAATTCGGTCATTTTGCCGTAGGTATATATAAACTACTGAAACTAAATTGTAACTTAATTCAAAGCTAGAATTTACCTCTTAAGCGTTACGATATTAACTGTGCATCTAACCATATTGTGCCTTTCATTCTATATGACCATAAAGAAAAATAGTACTTTGGTCTATGATATTAGTATGCAGGCTTTCACAGGTCATTAGTGTTCCCAGGTGTGTGCTGGGCTGCAGGCTTGTCTGATCGATAAAAAACATGATCTCTACACATTCCGTAAAAACGTTTAGTGTTTTTATAACAAATCCCATTGACCACCATCTTTAATCGACTAATTGGGCCTAGTCGATTAAATAGACTAACTTTATTAATCTATAACTGTTCCGATTTATAAACTTAAAATCTCTATTGTTCGCCCCTTGGTCTATTCTTCTTGGTATATTCATGTATAAGTTAACATTCTGTTTTTACTTATGCGGAGCTCGAGTAGATAAAAGCTCAACGTTAGGAATTAACCAGTTAATTGATTAATGAAACAAGACTATTATTATGAAATATTTTAACTAATTAATTTAAGGGGTCGCTAGCAAAATATTTGCATACTATACAGTTATTTTTCCTTTGTCTCTGAGCTATTTGCGTACAATACCTACATACCTAAATGTATTTCCCTAACATCTAGCCGTTGGGCGCGGTATCCAAATATCCGCGGCACGGGGGAATACCAATAGATATTATGTGAATTCAGACTGTGTATTAAATGATGTGGAATGAATAATCGTTATAAAGTATAACCATGAGTATAACATGGTATAACTAAGAATATATATCTTTCTTTCTTAAACAAATTTAAAAAAACAACAATTATATAGTAATCAATTTCGATCTTATACAAATTAAAAAAAAGTATATATAAATTGAAGTATTCCTCCTCATCGCTGTCGACTGGTAGGGTGCCTTAAAGGTTGGCAGCATTGTCACGTTGAATGGCAATGCAAATCTTCGGCCAAAGAGCAAGCCAGCCCTTTGGTCACGTGAAGAGTCAACCAACTAACCCCAAAGACCGAGTGCTTCGACCAAAACGGCTTAAAAAATAACCAATCTAAAATATTTTAATATGCACAGACAATTTTTTTAATTTGACGTTGCATTTTATCCTCTGCGGGTTCTGTGGTTCAATATTCGAATTTAATGTCCGCTTGTTTCGGTTCATTGCAGTAGGATGAAGTAACAATATAAATAATACTACCTATTATAATTATTTAATTATCTGTTCAGGTTAACCCTCAAATCGTAAGGCTGTGAGTACGTTCACACGTGATTCAAATATTGCACTATTTTACTATCTTGATCAATATAACTAGATAGGTAGCTACTTTTGAAATTTACTAAACTTGTGTATAGTTATAGTTAGGTCGCTAAAGTTATTGATTTGAGCAGCATTTATGGGTTACCTGCCCCCTTAGATACCAGGAACTCTTAAAGCTGGCAATTTTCCGTTGTAGCAGCGAGACGCTGCCGGTGGTCCTGAAACGGGTTCACCGTCTCATAAATACGTACATGTTTTTTAGATAACCGAGACCTTAATAATCCGTATTGAGTTTTTGTTAAGTCCAAGTCAATAATTACTTATTTTTGACCATACATTATACCATAAAACACGCGTTATTTTTAAATTTATGTTCCATAGTCTTGTACAAGTTCCATATTATTTCGTTTTCTCTGACAATTCTTCATAGGTCTTCGGAGGTCGATCCTGTTCGCCTTCAGAAGTTGAAGGAGTAATTTCTTTAAATGCTACCTTGAATTCATAATCCTATTAAGTGCTGTTATTTCTTACAAAGCGTTATTTTATCATCGTCGGCATTTCCTATCGTTCGTTAAAAATCAGCATAAAATTTTCTGATGGCAAAGTGTACATCAAATTTGTTTTTTTATTAGTATTAATTGTCCCACGATGTATAAAAATGTCGGTGTGACTAGAAGAACTTTGACAAATATTAATAAATTATTGATTAAAAAATTACTATTCCACTAACTATTGCAGAGTTACTTTGTAAATGTTAGATTATGAATTTTAACTTGAATATATGTAATTTAATTTGAAGTGCAGTGTGCAATATGTTTATGAACTTGTGGTTGCGATATCTTTTGCGGTTATTGACGGAAAATATTTTTATCACTTACCCACACTTGATACTATTGACATATCACTTTAAGTTACTACCACAAGATTGACCGATTTGATTTTATCATGGTTTTAATTATCACACTAGCACTATTGGAAAATAATACCATAGTAATAAAACTGAATATTTACTTTGTCACATATTTTTTGGTCTGACAAAAAAGGACGAAAAGCAGCAAAAAGAGATTATTTACCTGGATGGTAGGGTAATCAAGTATTTGAATGAGATAAATAACAAGACAGCGGCAAACAGCGCTAAACTTCGATTGTCTATTTAAAAATCAAGAACAACACAAAAAAAGAGAAGATATCTTCATACAAGATTTTTGGCTTATACAATTAAATTAAATATCAGTTTATTTCAGGTATAGCATACACTATATATACACCCATAGCTTTACATTTACAATAGAGTATATTGTAAATATTGTGTTTTTTAGAATTACTTCAAGCTTTGCCCTTTCTAAAAATATATAACTCATTATATATTCAACGAAAAGTTTCTACGGCACTCAAATGAAATGGCTGTATGAATATCTAATTCACTCAAACCAATTTTTTGATTCACTGCATTTCAGCATTTCATTTTACCAATTACATAATAAATAACATAAAATATATAACGGAATTAAATCTTGTGCTTATGAAACAGATCATTTAATTCCTTTAAATTTTTTGTTTAACTATTGATTTTGTCAAAAGAATTCGGGAAAACCTATTTCCGCTAGAACACGATATATGGTGACCATAGCGCCGCCGCTACGTGCAGTGGAGTGCGTTGTCTCTCTTCCTCAACGGAAAAAGGCCTGCTTTAAGAGTTCATGGTGCGTGGGCTGTGGTCATATAACACCCTATGTTATCCCAGCAAAGTCTACCTCCTCATATGGATGGGATCACACGCTCCGTATATGTTAATAGTTAGTCATTCTTATAGGGTCTAAAAAGGCGTGAAGAGTTGGTCCTTTTATTGACTGCGGTGCCGTAATCACAGTTACGTGGCCCAAGTAATACGTGCGGAGAAAAAATTGCCAACAAAATGACAGTCTTAATTAGAGCTTACTTTAGCAAATCGCTTTTCTATTTAAACTAATCACAGTAATTCCCCTACAGTGTACCTACCGTGTATTGATTTAAAGTGTAGCTGATTCGTGAAATCAATATGTAATGTATGAATGCAGCATGCCTTCGGGCTACGAGAGTAATTTGTGTCGCTAAGTCGCTTTAAAATGTAATGAACCATTTACATCGATAAGTAGCCGTAGTATGTCACTCACTCTTCCCACTTATACACGCTACTGCGACCACTTCCAGACTAGATTCCCGGGTCACCGGGTTGTAAATTGCATATGTCTAGAACTCCAGAAATTTTACTAATTTTAAAGAATAAGAATAAGAAATAGTTTAATAGCATTAAGAGTTTTCTCACATTTATCAATATATTATATTTAACATTTTACACATATTCTAACATGACGCTTTAGCCAAAATATTTAATCATAGCCAGAACCATTATAAAATAAATATATTTACAAATTATGTTATACCTATAGAATATATATATTTCACATTCACTATTCTTATTGTGGTTAATATTTTAAGTAACGTAACGTAATGTACTTATGATCGAAGTTTAGGATGCCCGCGTATATTTATTATATACCTAAAACTAGATACGTAATGAAAAGAGAAGCTAAATATACAATTCACAATATTCGATTGCCGTTAATTTGTAAATCAGTTTCAATATTTTCGAATAAGTACAGTCAGAGCATAAAACTTCGCGTCAGCTTTACCGTGCCGTTCGACCGCTGCCGCCCCTAACCACACGAAACAACTCTCAATATTTTTGCCGGACATTCAATTTAAAGTTAGATTTTATTTCTCTGTCAGTACTGCAACTCAATTATACACTGAAATTGCTTGCGATAGTCAGTCGTGGTTGTGGCTAACTGGAAAGTCATACACACGATTTTGACACAGGTTCTGTAACTTTACCACATCGAACTAGTGCAAAAGTAATGTTGCGATTTGCGATGTTCTTTAGATAAAATCAGTAGGCATAAAGCGGCAGTGGACCTTAGTGTCAACTACACTAAGGGGTCTAAATGGACGGTGATTGGTCAAGTGGCCGTAAACAGTTACGGATGTTGAGCTTCAAATCAAATTATCCGTTGCATCTTGGGATTCGAATTGAGCTTGTTAAAATGGCAAATGGGTCTATATACTGGTATATAGTTGTCACATCGGATGCGGCTTGTTACTGTTAACATCAATTAATATCCACTAGAATTTAATTGAAGGACGCACTTTATTGGGACATATTTTGTGTTATGACTGTATTTATTCGTAAATAAAATCTATAGGTTAACTGTGTTGTTCTGCATAATGAATATATTGTATTTGACATGAAAAACTACTCTGTTACATAAGTAAGTTCGAATTACATAGCTTGGATATTAGATTTAAATAAACAATAGGACGACAAATATTTTTCTATACTTTAAAAAGTTCCCAGATTTGTCTTAGATGGTTATTATCAATATAATTCGTATTAAGTAGTCGTCTATATAATTATTCATATAATATATTGTGTAGTTTTTAATATATTACTCTATTATTATAATACCATGTTATATTAAGCGAATATTTATGAGTAAGTACATATTTACATACTTAAGTACTACTCTGTACGTGCTTTATAGATAATTGTATTGTAGTGAAGGTGGAAATGTAAGTACCTACGTATCGAAATTCAGATTGTTTATAAGAGAACATCTTGTCCGTAGTATCGAGTTATTTTCAAACTACAGCTGGCATTTGCAGCGCAGTATTTGATATCAAACCAGATTACAGTGACCGAATTACACCAATATTACAAACTCTGCTTAGATGTAGCTGATCACAGTGAGCACTTTCTACCTCTAGTCTTACGTGCTAGTTATTCATGATGAGTTTGGTAACAAATACTGAACTGTGGTTTATACACATAAGTGCAGCCCCCTTACAACAGTTTAAGATGTGAATGCGAGACGCCGCTACGTGTAGTGTATTGCGGCGTTTCGCTTCCACAACGTAAACTATCCTGCTTTAAGAGTTCATGGGGGCAGTTAACTCAAGATATATAAGCAATGTTCTGTGTTTTTTCATGGTTTTACGAAAGTAGCGACATACAACTTGAACATTTTTTTAAATATTTTAATAATCAGACAGGTTCTTGAATTGTATGTTTATTATAATAATATGATTTAGTTAGTGGAGTAAATGGTATCTCAATTTATTATGTGGGAACCTATTGTTGTACTTTTGAGTCAGTTGTTGAAGTAAGAAGAAATATTCAACTAGAGTAGTATTTATTTATTTTAGTCTACTCGATGTAATTGGTGAAAAATATAAATTCCGAGAAGTAAGTACCACCAGCTATACTCTAAGTCATCAGAACAGCGGAATGTAAGCCCAATATTATGTTTAATATTGATTCAGTACATACCATAATGAATTTGCATTTAAAATATATATTTGGTAAATTATTTGATAGTACCTAATGCTTGCGGAAATGGCGTTTGTGTAATACCATGATAAACTGCTATAAATTAGGTCAACGTTACCTCGATCATGATAAATAAGTACTCCTCGTTGTAGCCGAACGTACCTAAGTACACTGAACAATCCTGTGTGTAGGAGGGCTCATCTATAGTAATAGGTAGAGTTCCATTATTGGACCTATGCTTCACGGACCTGCCCTCTTACCATGAACTCTAAAAGCAGGACAGTTTACCATGTGAAAGCGAAACGCCGCTACGTGCTGTGTAATGCAGCGTCTCGCTTCCACATGGTAAACTGTCCTGCTTTAAGAGTTCATGGTAAGAGGGCTGTGCTTCACTTGATCAATAAGGTTTAAGTGTTTAACAAGTTAAGACAATTCCTCGTTAATAGTCCAATTCCGCGTAACGACGTATATAAACATAACATAACATCACGCCTGTATTCCCCGAAGGGGTAGGCAGAGGTGTACATATAGTACACCCACATTTCGCCAGTTATGTTGTAAATCCCAATGTAATAGGGGGCGAGCCTATTGCCATCAACCGGGCACAATTCCAGACTCCGTGCTGCTACTGAGAATTACCTAATGGAAAACTCAGTAACACTTTTCCCGACCCGGGATTTGAACCCAGGACCTCTTGCTCAGCAGTCGCGCTTAGCGACCATTAGACCAACCTTTTGCTAATTTTACATGAGGGCCAAATAACTTAAGTTTTTCACAAAACTAATCGGCTTAATTTCGTTGGAACTTCAGTATCTGATCGTTCACTCTCCATAATAAAATATTTTTTTAAAGTCAATAGTCCAAATAGTTAATTTTCAAAATCTTTTTTTTGCTGTGTTTTGTACATGCGTGGTTTTGAATATTGTTAGTTACGCGATATTGGACTAAAAACGACAAATAGTAAAAAAAGTAAATTACGGCATGGGCAAAGTTTTTACATTCGAATTCCGGTATTCTTCTTACTTTTGCTACCGACTCTAATATTGTTGTGAAGTATTTTGTAGGCTATGTGTACCTACCTACTATACTATACCTACCTACGGACTGTGGTATCCGCAAAATTAATACACTGCTGATCTTATGATCCTTCTGGTGATCGTGGCTGTGTCGTTTATACTATTTCGGGCTATTCACCTTAGTTCCTTTCAAATAAAGTATTTTTTTAAATTCAAAATCATATTTTTACCTAGCATTTATCTTATTTAATGTGAAGACGCCATATTATTTAATTAGATAATAAATACGATTTCGATAAAGGAATATAGATATTTACAGACATGTGTTGTTTTATTTTGTATAACCTTATTTCTCCCCATATTTTAGAGGTAGCTAGCGGACCCGGCAGACGTTGTGCTGCCCGGAAAAGCAGCGCCACCTACCGGGTCCATTGGTGTTGTCAAACCAATCAGGAATCCATTGGAACATGCACACAAAATTTCATCCAAATTGGGCCAGCCGTTTATGAGGTGACAAACACACGTACAGAAGTTATATAGGTATACCTAATAGCTTTTGGCCGCGGCTTCGCTCGCGTTAATTTAGATTGTTGGTTAGTATTATTGGTATTATATAATTATATACCTATATAATATATATATTTTGCCCGCGGCTTCGCCCGCGTTTAAGCCGAGGCAGTGAAGTGAACGAACAAACACACTCACAAACTTTCGCCTTTATGATATTAGTGTAGTAATGTAATGTAGTTACAAAAAAAACCTGTATTTCACGAAGGGGAAGTAAGTCCCAATGTAATAGAAGGTGAGCCAATCGTAATTATGTACGCTCTGATCCTGTCTCGGTGTTGCTACTGAGAATTACCTACTAATGTAGTCGTTTATTATAAATGTTACAGAGTACACTAACACTCCATACAATCATCTCAATGCAATAAGTAAACGCTAACGTCATCGTTATTTCGCAGTCATTAGTATCTACCTACCTCTTATGGTATTTTGAACGGAAAACGGGACAAGTTAGACAGCTAACGTTGTCTAGAAACAAGTCCATGATAAGGGTATTATAACCGTTCAACACGAGTACGTATGAACGGTATTCAAAAATTCCACAACTACGCTCTTACTATGCTAACTTAGAATTAGTTAACATCAGACTTAGCATTAGGTTTTCAGCGAGCTGGGGTCATTAAACGGCTGTCATACAACGCTAGTGCGATTCAGTTTTCGATCCTAACGCCATCTAGTTACTTTCGTGACAACAGCGCGTGCCTGAAAGCTCCGCAGCGACATGTGAGTGGAACGGAGAGTGGTTCAATTAACGCAACGTGTGGAAAAGGTAAACAAAGGGTTTTCGTAATACCATATTGTGTAGAGGGATCTCAATGACTAAATAGTACGTTTTTTGTGAATACTTATAATGGTATTTAACATTATTTTGATTGGCATTATTATTCCTATTAAATATTCATTGAGTTTGGACTCGCGTGCTTTCGGTTAGTACCCAAACTTAAGAGCTACCACAACATTTTTATAATTATTTGATAAAGAAGGGTAGAATTATCGTATGTTTGACGAACAACCCGGTTTCAGAGTGTAAACCGCCTTTAGGCCTCTGACATAACTTTACACACCGTTGAAAAATCTCTCAGGTGTGCCGGTTTCCTCGCGATAAGTTTCTTTCACAGTTTTAAGCAAATGATAACTAATTTACAGTTCGCACATGAATTCGAAAAGACATTGCTGGGATTTGAACTTGCAACCTCGGTCATACCACTCGACTGTCACTGCTTAAAATGCGGGTGGAGCGGCGGGCACAGTTTTTGTGGTTAAAGAATTTATTTCTCATAAAGAAATTTACATTTCACTTACATGAGAATCATTTTTACTTACATAAACTTATGAAAGCACTCCGGCGCACTGACTTAAAATTAATTCTAACTATATTGTTTTTGTAAGTAGCCTGTTCAGTAAGTATACTTATCTACCCTTAACATTGTATATTAATTCTAAGAATATGCTACAATAAAATAGCCATACTAACAAACATAATATTATATCATTAAAAATACTACGCATCTCCGTTTGTTGAGTAGATTTGATAGTTAGTCGGACAGTGGCTAGATCAGCTCGGAATGCATTCTGAAGGGAAAAACTAAACAGTGTTTTATTTTTGAAGTTAAACGTGCAACTTATAACGACCTGGTGGCGCAGGCGCTATAGATTGCCGGTACGATTCCCATTCGGGACAAAAAATAGTGTGATCCGCAGATGTTTGTCACACGTCCGGGTGTTTGTGTATGTGATATTTAATGTTTGTGAAACACAGCCAAGGACAAATTCATAGTGTGGGGCGACGTTTAAGAAATAAAGTCAACAGTGAATACACGTGTATTTTGTTTATCACGGAAAACGCAAAGCAATGTGTCTCACCCAAAAAAAGCTGTAACTTATAGGTCGCAATATTCATTGATGCTGTTATACCCACTAACCGTTACCTACGTACCTATCAGTTTAACAGCATTCCTTGCAACGAGACTAAACTGAACATAAAAAAGGGTCTGTATAAAATACATAGCCTAGCCTAATAGTGCTTGTATAATAACAAGAATATAATACTTTCAATGTATTGGGCTTTTTTATATTTCATAGAATTGGGAGATAACGACCAGAATATGCTCTATGATAAAAATCCTCTCAAAACTCCATACAGATAGAATATTCCTCCTGAAATGAAATTTTTGCTTAGGTGACCTTTATTCGGAGGCTATTACCTATATCATTATGTTGGCTTTTTAAGATGCTATTGTAATATAATTGCCCCAGCTATGTTACCCGCCGGCCCTTAAAAATATATTCGCCAAGTTTGAGCAGATTCTATTCAGTAGTTTTTAAATATAGGTACAGACAAAAATTCTGAAAAAAATATTTTTACATCAGAATCGTACAGACACCATATTGCACTTTTTTTTAAATACCTTCAATGTACAGTTTTGACTACGTTACTGTTTTATTATATGTACTTATAGATGTTATTGTAATAGATAATTATTTGTATCATTAGTCTTTTAAGGAACTAATTGGCTTCGTGGCTAGATGATTGAATCTTAGCGCAAAAAAACGCTCGTTTGATTATATTATATATTATATAATAATGAATGATATGATAATATTGAATGTACAGACACGGGTCGCTTACGATTTTATTATATGTATCTATCTATATTCTATATCTATATAGTGTATAGATATAGAATATAGATAGATAAGGTATTGAAAGTTAGACAATCTTATTAAGTGTAGGTACTGAAGGACAGCTAGCTTATTTTTTCATTTTATTTTCAATTCTTTGCTTAACACTTGAATCTCTTTGTATAGTGGATCTACGTTTCAGACATTAAAATCCATTTAAACCCAGTTTCAAAAATATACACAAACCAATCATGGCGGGAATTGAGTCGTAATATTCTGAAAGTGGGTTGTTAGGTACATGCCAGTATCTCAGTGAATAACACCAGAAATCCGGCGCCATTCAGTTCAGGGTTTACACCAAGAGACGTTAGTCTCGTCTACAAAGTAGAAGTCTTTGGAGAGATCTTTGTACGAAGAGCTATATGATAAATAATAGTTATACGCTAACTAATAGTTAGATAATAACTATACGCATGCCTATCCTTAAAATTTGGTGTGCCGCCGGAAACATGTAGAGTAGGTAGTAGGTTTTATTCATAGCCCAGATTTACACGGTAAGAGGCAGGAACATTCCCATATGCATCCAAAAAACTAATCGACCGAATTTTGATTGCACTTTATTTTAAGACCGTTTCGTTCTCCATATTATAATGTAGTTTTTTAAAGTCAATATTCTCAATAGCTTAATTTCATATCAATTTTTTTATTTTTGTACATTTTGATTTTGAATATTGTTATTTTAGCGGTATTGGACTATCGACGACGATATGGTGGTGAAACAAACGATACACTTTTTTGCTAATTAAAAAAATAGTAATTGCGGTGCAAGTACCCATGTACAATTCTACAACAGCAAACCATAAACCGCAACTCTACAGCCGCCTTATTTATAAAAAAAAATGAAAGTAACTTATCAATCGTAATTATGTACGCTCTGATCCTGTCTCGGTGTTGCTACTGAGAATTACCTACTAATGTAGTCGTTTATCATAAATGTTACAGAGTACACTAACACTCCATACAATCATCTCAATGCAATAAGTAAACGCTAACGTCATCGTTATTTCGCAGTCATTAGTATCTACCTACCTCTTATGGTATTTTGAACGGAAAACGGGACAAGTTAGACAGCTAACGTTGTCTAGAAACAAGTCCATGATAAGGGTATTATAACCGTTCAACACGAGTACGTATGAACGGTATTCAAAAATTCCACAACTACGCTCTTACTATGCTAACTTAGAATTAGTTAACATCAGACTTAGCATTAGGTTTTCAGCGAGCTGGGGTCATTAAACGGCTGTCATACAACGCTAGTGCGATTCAGTTTTCGATACTAACGCCATCTAGTTACTTTCGTGACAACAGCGCGTGCCTGAAAGCTCCGCAGCGACATGTGAGTGGAACGGAGAGTGGTTCAATTAACGCAACGTGTGGAAAAGGTAAACAAAGGGTTTTCGTAATACCATATTGTGTAGAGGGATCTCAATGACTAAATAGTACGTTTTTTGTGAATACTTATAATGGTATTTAACATTATTTTGATTGGCATTATTATTCCTATTAAATATTCATTGAGTTTGGACTCGCGTGCTTTCGGTTAGTACCCAAACTTAAGAGCTACCACAGCATTTTTATAATTATTTGATAAAGAAAGGTAGATTTATCGTATGTTTGACGAACAACCCGGTTTCAGAGTGTAAACCGCCTGTAGGGGCTGTAGGCCTCTGACATAACTTTACACACCGCTGAAAAATCTCTCAGGTGTGCCGGTTTCCTCGCGATAAGTTTCTTTCACCGTTTTGAGCAAATGATAACAAATTTACAGTTCGCACATAAATTTGAAAAGACATTGCCGGGATTTGAACTTACAACCTCGGTCATACCACTCGACTATCACTGCTTAAAATGCGGGTGGAGCGGCGGGCACAGTTTTTGTGGTTAAAGAATTTATTTCTCATAAAGAAATTTCCATTTCACTTACATGAGAATCATTTTTACTTACATAAACTTATGAAAGCACTCCGGCGCACTGACTTAAAATTAATTCTAACTATATTGTTTTTGTAAGTAGCCTGTTCAGTAAGTATACTTATCTACCCTTAACATTGTATATTAATTCTAAGAATATGCTACAATAAAATAGCCATACTAACAAACATAATATTATATC
Source organism: Abrostola tripartita (assembly GCA_905340225.1). Taxonomy (NCBI): domain Eukaryota; kingdom Metazoa; phylum Arthropoda; class Insecta; order Lepidoptera; family Noctuidae; genus Abrostola; species Abrostola tripartita. The sequence continues at coordinate 20,303,950 of HG996486.1, forward strand.
ATTAAAAATACTACGCATCTCCGTTTGTTGAGTAGATTTGATAGTTAGTCGGACAGTGGCTAGATCAGCTCGGAATGCATTCTGAAGGGAAAAACTAAACAGTGTTTTATTTTTGAAGTTAAACGTGCAACTTATAACGACCTGGTGGCGCAGCAGCTAAGCTATTGGACTACTCTGCTATAGATTGCCGGTACGATTCCCGTTCGGGACAAAAAAAAGTGTGATCCGCAGATGTTTGTCACACGTCCGGGTGTTTGTGTATGTGATATTTAATGTTTGTGAAACACAGCCAAGGACAAATTCATAGTGTGGGGCGACGTTTAAGAAATAAAGTCAACAGTGAATACACGTGTATTTTGTTTATCACGGAAAACGCAAAGCAATGTGTCTCACCCAAAAAAAGCTGTAACTTATAGGTCGCAATATTCATTGATGCTGTTATACCCACTAACCGTTACCTACGTACCTATCAGTTTAACAGCATTCCTTGCAACGAGACTAAACTGAACATAAAAAGGGTCTATATAAAATACATAGCCTAGCCTAATAGTGCTTGTATAATAACAAGAATATAATACCTACTTTCATTATATTGGGCTTTTTTTATATTTCATAGAATTGGGAGATAACGACCAGAATATGCTCTGTGATAAAAATCCTCTCAAAACTCCATACAGATAGAATATTCCTCCTGAAATGAAATTTTTGCTCAGGTGACCATTATTCGGAGGCTATTATATCATTATGTCGGCTTTTTAAGATGCTATTGTAATATAATTGCCCCAGCTATGTTACCCGCCGGCCCTTAAAAATATATTTGCCAAGTTTGAGCAGATTGTATTCAGTAGTTTTTAAATAAACAGACAAAAATTCTAAAAATTATATTTTTGTCGTCAGAATCGTACAGACACCATATTGCACTTTTTTTTAAATACCTTCAATGTACAGTTTTGTCTACGTTACTGTTTTATTATATGTACTTATAGATGTTATTGTAATAGATAAATAATTATTTGTATCATTAGTATTATAAGGAACTAATTGGCTTCGTGGCTAGATGATTGCATCTTAGCGCAAAAAAACGCTCGTTTGATTATATTATATATATAATAATGAATGATATGATAATATTGAATGTACAGACACGGGTCGATTACGATTTTATTACATGCATCTATCTATATTCTATATCTATATAGTGTATAGATATAGAATATAGATAGATAAGGTATAGAAAGTTAGACAATCTTATTAAGTGTAGGTACTGAAGGACAGCTAGCTTATTTTTTCATTTTATTTTCAATTCTTTGCTTAACACTGGAATCTCTTTGTATAGTGGATCTACGTTTCAGACATTAAAACCCATTTAAACCCAGTTTCAAAAATATACACAAACTAATCATGGCGGGAATTGAGTCGTACTATTCTGAAAGTGGGTTGTTAGGTACATGCCAGTATCTCAGTGAATAACACCAGAAATCCGGCGCCATTCAGTTCAGGGTTTACACCAAGAGACGTTAGTCTCGTCTACAAAGTAGAAGTCTTTGGAGAGATCTTTATACGAAGAGCTATATGATAAATAATAGTTATACGCTAACTAATAGTTAATAACTATACGCATGCCTATCCTTAAAATTTGGTGTGCCGCCGGAAACATGTAGAGTAGGTAGTAGGTTTTATTCATAGCCCAGATTTACACGGTAAGAGGCAGGAACATTCCCTTATGCATCCAAAAAACTAATCGACCGAATTTTGATTGCACTTTATTTTAAGACCGTTTCGTTCTCCATATTATAATGTAGTTTTTTTAAAGTCAATATTCTTAATAGTTTATTTTCATAATCAATTTTTTTATTTTTGTACATTTTGGTTTTGTATATTGTTATTTACGCGGTATTGGACTATCGACGACGATAAAAAATGAAAGTAACTTATCAATCGTAATTATGTACGCTCTGATCCTGTCTCGGTGTTGCTACTGAGAATTACCTACTAATGTAGTCGTTTATTATAAATGTTACAGAGTACACTAACACTCCATACAATCATCTCAATGCAATAAGTAAACGCTAACGTCATCGTTATTTTGCAGTCATTAGTATCTACCTCTTATGGTATTCTGAACGGAAAACGGGACAAGTTAGACAGCTAACGTTGTCTAGAAACAAGTCCATGATAAGGGTATTATAACCGTTCAACACGAGTACGTATGAACGGTATTCAAAAATTCCACAACTACGCTTTTACTATGCTAACTTAGAATTAGTTAACATCAGACTTAGCATTAGGTTTTCAGCGAGCTGGGGTCATTAAACGGCTGTCATACAACGCTAGTGCGATTCAGTTTTCGATTCTAACGCCATCTAGTTACTTTCGTGACAACAGCGCGTGCCTGAAAGCTCCGCAGCGACATGTGAGTGGAACGGAGAGTGGTTCAGTTAACGCAACGTGTGGAAAAGGTAAACAAAGGGTTTTCGTAATACCATATTGTGTAGAGGGATCTCAATGACTAAATAGTACGTTTTTTGTGAATACTTATAATGGTATTTAACATTATTTTGATTGGCATTATTATTCCTATTAAATATTCATTGAGTTTGGACTCGCGTGCTTTCGGTTAGTACCCAAACTTAAGAGCTACCACAGCATTTTTATAATTATTTGATAAAGAAAGGTAGATTTATCGTATGTTTGACGAACAACCCGGTTTCAGAGTGTAAACCGCCTGTAGGGGCTGTACCGCTGTAGGCCTCTGACATAACTTTACACACCGTTGAAAAATCTCTCAGGTGTGCCGGTTTCCTCGCGATAAGCATGGCGGGAATTGAGTCGTACTATTCTGAAAGTGGGTTGTTAGGTACATGCCAGTATCTTAGTGATTAACACCAGAAATCCGGCGCCATTCAGTTCAGGGTTTACACCAAGAGACGTTAGTCTCGTCTACAAAGTAGAAGTCTTTGGAGAGATCTTTATACGAAGAGCTATATGATAAATAATAGTTATACGCTAACTAATAGTTAATAACTATACACATGCCTATCCTTAAGATTTGTTGTGCCGCCGGAAACATGTAGAGTAGGTAGTAGGTTTCATTCATAGCCCAGATTTACACGGTAAGAGGCAGGAACATTCCCCTGCAACAGCTTCCTAACATGTCACTGAGTGCAACTAATTTTGACAAAAAAAAACATTTTCGTACATTTTTTTAGTTGATTATCTATAAGTACCAGTAATTGCCCAAGTCCAGACTCCGTACTGACCTACTCAAAAACCCAGAACCTAACACTACCCGACCTGTCGCGCTTAGCGACCACTGGACTATCGAGGCAGTCAATCTGAGTTTTAGATAGGTATTATATACGTCTATGCATTCCTAAAAAAAGTGCCTGGACACTCAGACGGATATCTAAGTGATTTAAGTCTTTTGAAGTACGGAAAGCAAATTGTAACGGGATATGGATTGGTATCTACTTGGTACATCGGTTTATGCAGATATTGTTGGACTTTAGCTGCACAATATAATATATTGTGTAACCATTGAACGTAGTCTATAGATATTGTGAGGTAATACAGTTTAAAAACTCTACTGATAATCGTATGCGTAGATTCGATTCGGTTAGGATCTGTTGGACACGATAATTATATTATTGTTCTAAAGTTACAGATCTGATAAAGTAGTTACTTAGTTGAGGGGCTCGTAGCTACGTGGCTACCGTGCGGCGTGCAGATCGGACCATCTGTGAGGTTAGCACAGCTCGCCGCTGCCAGTCTTGTGATGGGTGACCGATTCACATGTGGAGACAACCCCGTGGTTCGCAAGGCACGCTGAGCCGTTGGTCCTGCGCCTGATCTCTCTCCGGTCGTATCGGTCTACCTTCCCTTCGGACTATAAGAGTGAAGGAATAGGGTGTTCACCTGTGTTTGCGCGCATTCTTGTGCCATAAGTACCTGAGATAGTCTTAGCTGAGACAGGCAGCCGCCCGTGACTGAATTCGGTCAGCCCCCGTACCTTGAACCTAGCAATAGGAGTGCCTATCACGTTGGGACCTATATCTATAACCTACCTGGCGAAAAGTGGGTGTATTGTAAATGTACCTACACCTCTACGTACCCCTTCCGGGAATACAGGCGTGATGTTATGTAACGTTATATAATACACTATACACCAACACCAGGTATTAACACTAATTAACCTTAGACAAGCACCAAACTTAGACAGGCGCCTGTTAATGCATTATTTTTATTTCTACACAGGTATTCTTTAATCCTACTTCAGATCTTTTCGAAAATTATGTAATCTAACATGAATCATTACTAATATGTGTGTAATAATTTAGTAGTCGTTAAGTTTAGTGCTGTTTTTATATACCTACTTAATAATATACATTTTAAATGTAATTTATTAAAGGCGTTATTTATTATTGGTATTTTGACTTCCTAGAGGATGCCATAATTAAAAAAGATAATTGTGGCTCCAATAGAGAAGCAACTTAGGGACGCCACGTTGGAAGGTCTATAAACCGCGGGCATGTAACGCTAGCGGGTTACAGAAAATGCTTGTAAAAGTTCAGCGCCATCTATCGAGCGATGAGGAGTTAAGTGATCCGAGCAACAGGAACGGATGGCGGCAGTTAGTTAGGGATAACACACAGCTGTTATAGCCAAACTCACACGCCACTACAAATAAACAGTTTGTCGACATTAGCATACCAAATAGTTATCACAATTCGTACTCCAACCATTTAAGTGGAAATACTAGATACTTTGTCTAATTTCTCTTGGAATATGCATGATATTTTTTCTTACGATACTTTACATCGTTATATACTTGTAAAAAACATAATTATATTAATGAATTTATAATTTAATTATAATAATGAATATTTAGGGAGAAAAAAATGTTAAGTATAAATATTATCCTAATATCCCGCCATTTTGGCGCGCTTGGCGTGACGTAAAAGTCCCAGTATCAAACAACTAGTAAATAGCTGTAAAATTATTGTGCTCTGTGATTTATCAATGTTTTGTATTTTACACCTATTATAACACAAAAAATAACATAATACCTACATATAAGTACTGTAATAAAGTACATCACTACATAGTATAAAACAAAGTCGCTTTCTCTGTCCTTATATCCCTATGTATGCTTAAATCTTTAAAACTACGCAACGGAGGTTGATGCGGTTTTTTTTAATAGATAGAGTGATCGAAGAGGAAGGTTTATATGTATATAACATCCATTAAATAGTGGAGAAATACTTATAATATATATTTTATACCCGTGCGAAGCCGGAGCGGGCCGCTAGTAGTACATAAATGTAAAATACACTTTCGATATCTAGGAGTTTGACGTCACAGTACATCTGACAGTTAGCTTTGCGTTTGAACTACTTTGAAATTCCCACTCATTTGTAGCACTTTATAATAATTATTTTCTCAATCAAAAAGAAATTATATAAAAAATATTGATATAGGCATAATTCTTAAGCAAAGGGATTACTAAAAATAATATTTGCTCATATTTGAATCACATGCATATATCCCCCTATTGCTTTACAATTTTTTCTTAATTGTAATTTTGTTAAAAGGTATTCCTTTTAACCGTATAACTTGTTAGTATACATAGATGTCTCACGGAGGCAGGGCGTTGGGCTCTGTGATACTGGTTTTACCTACCGCAGACACGAGTGTCTAGTAATTGTTCAATTTAAAATTATAATGTATGTTGTTAAGACAAAATAAATAAATATTATTATAACTTTTGATCTTTATAGATAAGATTTACACTACGAAGGTCGAACTACGATGCAATTCCTGGATCGAACTAGCTAGCGATCACAGTTCGCTAGCTACATACCTACCACCACCTTATTTTTAACGTTTCATGACCTAAATTCCAACTACATATATTTACTGTTGTCGTATAAATACCTAAACATTAAAAAAAAATAGGTAGGTACTTTGATGACTCAACAGATAAGTTTGTACATAGATTTATAAAACGACCCGTCCGGATTGTCCTATTGCTAAATAACGGTTACGGTTGTCATTTATGTCATAAGTCCCGCAATCCACAATCGACTTACTTGTAAATTACAAATAATTTCAATTAACAATTAGGTGTTAATATAAATTTTCAATCCGTCCAAATTGGTTTAGGTATTCAGAAGTTATGGTGGAATAAAGAAACACTGGTAGATGCAAATGGCAAGTTGTCGTTTATTGTTGCGTTCCAAGGGTGAGGCCTTTGTTCAACAGTGGACGTCTTCCGACTGATGAATGAAACACAAACATAATAATGTTCTCCTGTTCCCTTACCATGAACTCATAAAGCAGGACAGTTTAAGATGTGGAAGCGAGACACCGCTACGTGCAATCGCTTCGCTTGCTCGATGCAGGAATTACATCGTAGTTCGTCCTGCGTAGTGGAAATCTTATCTATAAAGATCAAAAGTTATAATAATATTTATTTTATTTTGTCTTAACAACATACATTATAATTTTAAATTGAACAATTACTAGACACTCGTGTCTGCGGTAGGTAGAACCAGTATCACAGAGCACAACGCCTTGCCTCCGTGAGACATACTAACATGTTATTTGGTTAAAAGGAACATCTTTTAACAAAATTAAAAATAAGAAAAAATTGTAAAACAATTGAGAAATCAGACAAAGTATCTAGTATCTACACTACTATTAGGTATGCTAATGTCGACAAACTGTTTATTTGTAGTGGCGTGTGAGTTTGGCTATAACTGTGTGTTATCCCTAACTAACTGCCGGCATCCGTTCCTGTTGCTCGGATCACTTAACTCCTCATTGCTCGATAGATGGCGCTGAACTTTTACAAGCATTTTCTGTAACCCGCTAGCGTTACATGCCCGCGGTTTATAGACCTTCCAACGTGGCGTCCCTAAGTTGCTTCTCTATTGGAGCCACAATTATCTTTTTTAATTATGGCTTCCTCTAGGAAGTCACAATACCAATATTAAATGGGTCTGATTCATAATATCGACAGTCACCACATGAACGGTCGGTGTGTCGAATACGTTCCAGCGACGGGTTAATGAATCGACAGTACACCAAATCAATGGTACGCTACAGCGTCAGTACACCAAATCGATAGTACGTTATATTGACAGTACACTAAATCGATGGTACAGTGCATCGACTGCCCGACCCGAGCCGGATTTCAATAAAATAAATAAATACTAAATGATTACACACATAATAGTAATGATTCATGTTAGATTACATAATTTTCGAAAAGATAGGTCTTTCCGAGTTACATGTTGGCTCCTGATTGAGGACCCACCTTTACATAGAAATAACTTTTTTATAAGATACTACATCTTCCAGGATCTGCCTTACAAAATTAGCTAAACTATTACTGAATCAGAGTGTGAATTTTATTCAAAAATCTAAAGTGGTTCCTCATTCCGTACGGACAAGTATTTTTATTACGTCAATAGGCTAGAAGGTACCTTGTAACACTAGAACTGTGCCTGTACGTACCTGGTATGACGGCACATGCACCCTTCAGACTGCCAGCTCGCTGTTGCTTTGAGTCTCCCATTTTCGAGTCTCTCGACGGTACTGGACTTGAAAGGTACTTGAGACGATTTAAAGTATAACAGTATATTTCTCCGCTTGTCTGAAGTAGGATGAAAGAATACCTGTGTAGAAATAAAAATATTGCATAACCAGGCGCCTGTCTGTTTGGCGCTTGTCTAAGGTTAATTACTGTTAATACTTGATGTTGGTGTATAGTGTATTATATAACGTAACGTAACATCACGCCTGCATTCCCCGAAGGGGTACGTAGAGGTGTAAGTACATTTACAATACACCCACATTTCGCCAGTTATGTGATAGGTCCCAACGTGATTGCCATCGACTGGACATAAATCCACACTCCGTGAAGCTACTGAGGGTTACCTAATCCAAAAACATAACCATTCTCAGGCAAACAGGTAAAAAATTATGATCTTTTTTGCGACCCGAGATTCAAACCCAGGAACTTATGTTCAATGATTTTAAACAGTATATCATCATCATCAGCCTATCTCAGTTACGCCAGTCACGTCACTGACCTCGATCTTCGGCCTTCCGCTTTCAACCGCTGCTAGCCATTTTGCGTATATCGTAAATACGTACATTAAATTTATTTATTCTTCTAGCTGACTACTAATATACGCCCTATAAATATCATTAGGCTCACGTCTTAGTGTTAGATAGACACATAGATCTTACATAATGGGAAGTGAAAAAGCACGCTTTGGCTTACCCTAGCCTACCCTCTTACATTTTAAAGTCTGTCATCGTGTGTGTTCTACACGATGACAGACTTTAAAATGTGAGATAGGTTCTAAGTAAACAATTTAAATATCAGTTTATTAGGTACCTACTATGTTGATTATATTTCATTAGTTCTTCGCTGGCACAAACGAACCTTATTAGTAGCGTGCTGTCAAACGCTACGTTTATTACTTACACGTTCGTTAACTGATATAGAGCAAATTAAAAATACTAATAACCTCTTTGGCCTTTATTACTATGGCTATTAAAGACCACTTCTTGGATACAATTTAAATTTCAATGAATAATACATGGAATCACGCCCGTTTTTCTCGAAGACAGAGGTGATAACTGATGTCAGCCACACACCCGTATTTATTCATCGTTAGTCCCGCGGTATCAAGCCTGTGTCCTTGCTCCTTGGTGATTAACAGTTATATGAACAATACCGACATACTGCCAACCGAGAGTCTATCGACTTGGTGAAGTTACGTATCTATCTAGTTAAATTAAGTCATTGTTATCTTTGGGAGATTTAAAACACATGGAAACTAAATAATATGTACTTTATAAAGCCTTGGGTTCTGGTCATCATAATGATAAGAACATAGACTTTGATATCCAAGACTGTAGCTAGTCGCCAGTATTGCACCGCCCGAGGAGAGTAACAGATGTATGCTGGGTTGGAAGAGGAGGCCACAATGGTATCAGCAACTGCCCCCTTACATGAACCATTTTCCGTTGTGGAAGCGAGACGCCGCTACGTTCAGTGCAGTGTGGCGTCTCGCAACGGAAAATTGTTCTGCTTTAAGAGTTCTTGGTAAGGACCCTGGACTCGGAGTCAAACCAACGGCTTAGTCTTAAGAGGACGTAGTAGTCAGGGTTAACCTGCACCCACCCTCTCTCTTATAAACACTTACATACCTACAGCCGCTTGCCACTTTCAGCTCTGTTTGTTGTAAACAAAATAGCCATGCCTAATAATATAATTACACGCGATGTTCTCAAAGGTACACAATCATATTCTGACCAGGTAATTGGCTTGTCGTTGGTCGATATGCGCTACTGACAATTACAGTACCCATAGTTTGTATGAAAACAATATCATCGATTTTTTGTATCATTAATAATAAATCAAAATATTTGTAGGCAAATTACCTAATATTAATAGATTGACTCATATCAATAATATGCTTAATCTGTAAGCTACGTTTAGCCCAGGAATATTATTCAGTTTTTTGGCTATTCAATTTCATATGCGATGTTTGAAATGTTAGAATGCTATACCTTATTAGATTTTTTGCGTCAATTGTAATCCTACGGCTTATCAAGCCTGCATGGTTATTGGTTTTATGGCTGTAGATAACATTTTATTAGCTGGTCGATTAATAATTTCAAAGCAAAATTAAGATTTGTTATTTCAATTCATTTCAGTGTAATCGATAACTTTCTTACCTAACGTGGTCTACCGATCACGTAAACACAGTTTTAATGTTATGAAGCTAACTCTATGACTAAAACTTAACCTATGGGTGTGCAACATGACACCTCTGTCTTACCCTTCGAGGAATACGGTGTGATAATGTGTATAGGCTGACTAAAACGCTTGTTGCCGACACAACCGTAGTCAGTATGTAACAGATACCTGTGTTTAATTAAGTTGAAAGCTTCAGCCATTGTTTCCATACCGTTGGGCAGCGCTCGCGTATGACACGCTAGGGGACATACTTGCTCGTTTGGTAGATAATATGCGAACACGGGGTCTGATACAGAATCTACTATATTTTGTGCAACATGAGGGAGATTTTATTTGGTGTTGCTCATTGTTTTAAGGTTTACTCATTGACGGTCAGTGATTTATCCATACAGCCCTCTTACCATGAACTCTTAAAGCAGGACAGTTTACCATGTGGAAGCGAGACGCTGCATTACACAGCGCGTAGCGGCGTCTCGCTTCCACATGGTAAACTCTAGGCAAGATGGAGCTCCAAGGGGGCAGATCTGTTTTCTGTGTCTGTATATCCAACTAATAATGATAAAAATTGGTGCAGATCGTTCTGTTCTGAGACAGCTAGAATTGAATCCCACGAAAGGGTATAGATATGAATATAAAACTAATTTTGTCTCAGGCTTTGTCTTTGTCGAGGGTGTGTGACCCTCGCGCCAAGTTCCAGGATATCTACTAGCTCAGTGTCCTACAGTAGTTAGTAATATTATAGTAGTAGTCGACACGACACGACATCTTTTGTGATAAGTTATAGGTACCTACGCTTTACGTAGGTATAATAGTGTTATTATTCTGGGGCGAGCAGCTCAAGATAATAGGAGTTATGTATAACTATTAGACTAGCTCCATTATTATTACATAAACATACATACATAACATCACGCCTGTATTCCCCGAAGGAGTAGGCAGAGGTCTGCATATAGTACACCCACATTTCGCCAGTTATGTTGTAAGTCCCAATGAAATAGGGGGCGAGCCTATTGCCATCAACCGGGCACAAATCCAGACTCCGTGCTGCTACTGAGAATTACCTAATGGAAAACTCAGTTACACTTTGCCCGACCCGGGATTTGAACCCAGGACCTCTTGACCGACCACTAGACCAACGAGGCAGTCATTATTATTAATGAAGTAATAACTAACTAGAATGGGTACCTTCATATATCATTCACCTCGCCGTACGTCTAGACTCTAGATCAATTGTGAGGATACACAGACTAGCCCATATGAGCAGGATTAATATTTGACTATTGAAAATTAATCTGTCAATTATTCTGAACGCGGTAAAATCCTGCACAAAGCTAATTAATTGTTACAAAATTATTAATGGAACACCAGATTGAACTGAACTGGATACAAATCCAGCAAATTAAAACAGGTAATAAGAGACACTACTTTTAACGGCTGATCAGTATATTCCTTGCCTTACCTTCCATGCGTGTATTCTGCGTGGTGTGAGCACCGACAGCGGCAGCAGCGTGCTGTCAAAGCAACATGTATACGTCATCGCGAGGTTACTCATGTTAAAAAAATACAATTACAATATGTAGCAGCGTAGTTCCCAAATAGGTTTTTAATTTAACAACAAAGTAGGCACTTAAATACATGTCTAGAAAATATCGCGTGTGTACGTGTGCTAGAATATAATTACCACTAATCTGCGTTCATTATACATGGTGTTACTATTTGGATACAACAGAAAATTGCACATGATGAGTTAAATGTGGGTTTAACAAGTTTCCCCAAAAAAGAAATGTATCCTTAATATCAATCTTTGGTGCTACTTTATACAGTGGGTATGCAGTGTTACCAAGACTGGAGACTTACATCTGAGTATACAGTCCCAGCCCATCGTAAGTTCCTTGTAATTGAGAAACCCTATTGCTGTCCTTACTCGATTCAACACTGCCTTCGTCGCCTCTTATGATACACCTTCCCAGCGATAAAATATTTTATTCCGTATTGTCATGTAATAATTATGTAGATACTTACTTTATAGAATTGTCCAGATATGTTACGATGGCGTTTCCAAACCTAGGTTTTTGGAACGCCATCGTTACGCGCAGTTAACTGACGTGTCAATAGATGCTCGTTGCTTCTCAGTCCACGTAAAGATTTACCTTCTCAACACCCTACTTAAATGCATGGTAGTCTTTAGCACTATTATTAGGAATTTTTGGTTCATTGGTCTATGTATTATGAATAATAGCAGTTTAAAACCAGAATCCGATCCCTTGTACGACGATACAACATGCAACCTCGGGTAGAGGTAACGTCGTACGACCTTCCTACGTTCTATACAGGATAAAGGACTAACCATCCAATGAACGAAGTGAACTGAGAATATCTAAGCCTCCACTACCACAAGACAAGGTCGTGATTTGCAGACGCCTGTATAGAAAGCTCTCAACGATTGCATCTGGTAAGATGGCGGAAATCAACATAATCATTCAGTGTACAGCGCAGCTCACCTCTTCGGGGAATAGGTACAGGAGTAATAATTATTAGAAAATGCTCAAAATCTGGCATAGTCAGATTTGATGTTAATATCCTGACTTTTTATAAAATAAAGGGGCACAGCTTGTAAATGGGTTGATAAGAAATAACAACACGCAATAAATATCAATAGTTTATTACATAAATTATAGCCAAGCTTACACTTTCATTGTTTCTTTTACCTATACTGATTCATAGTAAAGATTTAAAACCGCGCTAATTTATACTATCTCTGTATACGACGCGGACGCGCGACCATCAAAATATACTCGAGACGGGAACAAACCTGCCCAAGCCGCGCGCCCGCTTAATCTATATAAAAAGAATACTTATAAATAAAAACTAACATCACTCTATGTTATTATTATTTAGGCTATGATTGGTGTTACTACAGTTCCTAGTCCAATTGCTTCAGATAAAAATTATTGCTAATTTGATCTGCGTAAGCATTAAAACTAATTAATTGTTTAAGGTTATGGCTTAACAGCGTATCACATATCGGGGAACCATTCTATCGGCTTGCGCGTTGATTTAATCAGTTATAAAACACCGTCATAAATCGTTACCAGTAGGATTTCAATCAAAGAGATGAGATAATTTCGTAATGAAATAAACAATGCGACTCATTAGTCGTCGTTTGGAATTATTTGTTTGGAAACCTCATTAACCTTAATTTCGGACGTTTTAGAAGACCATCAATCCTAATTTATATGAATCAATATCACGGTTGGAAATAATTAAATATTAAGTTGATCTGAAACTAAGCTAAAATGGCAAGAATATGCAATTTATAATCTAATATTATTTAAAAATAACCCAAAGATTCCGCACAAAAGGTAGGTATGTCATCATTCTCGAAAAAGTCCCATTCTTACAAATAAATACCGCGAGTTGAAGTGAAATAAGACCACTATCAGTAATTCCTATTCAATTTCATTACTGTCAGCCTTCCCAGAGGTTCGAAGTCACCAACAGTATTGCATTTGCGGAAATGCACAAATCTAATAATCTGAAATGAGACACCGACGCAATTCTTCTTCAGCTCTACTTTTAAATCGTGATCGCGTTTTATCGAACATTGATATTTTATATAATCTAAGATGCGAGACGGCTAGAGAAGATTCAATATTGTTTATAACTGAACAAAAGGTACCTATTTGTACTTTCCTTGCTTTCAGAGTGGGTAATACCTACTCAATGTCCTTTCCAGTTACTTAGTTGTAATGTATTATGGGTATCGTGTAATTCCATTTATTTGAATATAAATCAAAGCGCAAACCAATAAGAGAACACATTTTGTGACAGAACACATTTCAAGATGGCGGCTGCAACCTATCTGACATCATTGTCTAATCGAGGCATACTTATTGCTTTAACGAATACAATTTATTATCGGGTATAATATACATCTAACTAGGTAAATAATTAGCTTTATTTTTTATAATTCAGATGACGATTAAAATAGAGCAGTGTCACAGTTTCATAGTTTTATTCGTCATTTGTATCATATATTGTGATTAAAAAAGTCTGTAAGACTACTCAACTTCCAAATACTGGACTTAATTTGTTTTCGATTGTTTGTCCAAAGTATCAAAACTCTTATTGTAAGAGATCGTTGTCTCGGTGTCTGAGGCATTTACAGGTTAACATCACTATTCAACGATCGTCGAAGAAAGTTTTAAATAATAATAGTTTAATTAATTACGACATTATACGTAGCTGCGTTTGTAAGATAAAGAAAAAAATATAAATTTGAACAATCAGTGGCAACAACGATAACAATCATACTTTAATCAACGATTACTTAATGAAATTATTGATGCTTATTTTGATTAAACTAAAACGTAATTTATCAAAGATCTTTTAGCTACGGATACATTCTTAATGAAAAGCAAAATTTAATTATATTATTAAAATTAAAGTGATGTTCAACCCTAACCATAATTATGTGTCGTTACTCGGGCATCGTGACAACGGCTTCTACTTATAATATCTTTATTTAAACTAGCTAATTCTTTAAGTATAGTAAATAAAAGTTATTTTATAGATTATTGCTATTGAATTATGGGTTTGGTGTTATGATGTCATGGCGCAGTGGTCTCAGGTCGCCTCACAAGCAGCACTATAGAACTCCCTCCACGAATATAAGTCGGTCGTAAGTATAAAAACTAGGTGTCCTATGAGCGCGACCTGTTACTACCGCGACACATAAAATGTTATTATTCATGAATTTTTGAAATTCGCACTATATTATGTTAATTATTGCTAATTATTTCTACCGTAGGCAAACTATAACGCCAGCTTCACTGTGTATATAAAAATTGCCATGAAAAATATCGGAATATATAATATGTATATGATTAAATAATTGTATTCCAAAAATTCATGAATGTAAATATATGTAGATATAAAATTTCTATATTATGGTATAAGTATGTATTTACTATGAATTTGTGTGATCCGTGGCATGAAGGCGATTCTAAGTATGTACGTCTACTATAAATACGTAAGATCACAGTAAAGTGGGAATACAAAATGGTGAGTACGGAGACCTGACAACAGTTGTGCAGACTTCAAACTATTTGAGTATGTAGTAAATAACAGAACATTATGGTACGATAAATCGTGTCCGTAAATAAAAAACAATAAAGTGTTACAAATGTAAAAGAGTGTATAACTTATGTCGGGCATGATGTAAGTAACTTATTGGAGTATCATTATAAGACTTATCGGCACTAATCTGTCGAACACACAACACAGACTC
Source organism: Abrostola tripartita (assembly GCA_905340225.1). NCBI lineage: Eukaryota > Metazoa > Arthropoda > Insecta > Lepidoptera > Noctuidae > Abrostola > Abrostola tripartita. Next base: position 20,319,018 of record HG996486.1, read on the forward strand.
CGTATAAGTATTTGTTATTAATATAATTATTACGTCTAGAATCATGGGAGCGAGCAGATACCCTTTATTTTTAGTATGAGGCCGCGAGGTTAATACGTTATTGCTTTAACATTCGTTTGAAGTTACATCCAGCACTTACCTCAAAATAAGTTTAACAATGTCTGTGTTTTAAGACTATTGCATTTATTTATAGTAGATAGAGTATAAGGCTGGACTTTCTTGTATTTTAATTTTAAAACAATCGCAAATTGCATGTATAATGTTCTTACACATAATTTGCGACTGAATTAACACACAATATGGCAACCGAACAATGTATGATTGCAGATAGTCTAGTCAGACTAAGGCAGGCAATGCAAGAATCAAATGCATGTGCAATATACTGATCAAATACATTTCTGTATAGAATACAATGTCATAATTCGTTAAAACTCTCCGTCAGGACAAATAATTGGAAGACATACTATATAGAAAATCAATAATTCATTTTATACTGATTTGCAAAATGTTCATATATATTAACTTATATTATAACAATTGTAACATGTACCTTTTGTTGCGTTACCTGTAAGTGTCATTCAGGCACAGATAAGGGACAAGTCACTTAAAACTGACCGACATAACTATCTCAACAAGTGCGATTACCAAGAGGATGTGACTGGAGTGCACAACTGGAATTGTATGTTATAAAATTAAATTCTACAACCACTGATCTTGTTTGTCAGTTATATGTACCTTAAGACACAGTTTCATGCATACCGGCCAAATGCTAAATTAATTATACAAAAATAATAACAACATTGAAAAGCAGGGTTCCCAAGTATACAATGTGACACTTTTTACATTGTTTTAATTTAGTGTAGCAATAACCCGAAGTATTCGCTGTGCAAGGGGTGTGGGTACACCAATAGTTGCACTGGAATAGATTGCCAATCAAGGCTTTTGACATTGGATTGTCGCCTGCAACAATAACTTCAGTTCGTCAGATCTATTGGCCGAACATCGTATACATGTAGGTATCGGGGTTTAGATTGGAAGCCAGCTAAAAAATCTACGGTTAAAAATCCCGCTTTGTTTTCAATCCGAATGACAGGTTTTGCTTTGCAAAGATTTTGCGAACAATGCGGTCATTGTTCTAGTGGATTACCAAGCCGTGTTATTTAGATCATACGTTTTAACTACAAGCCAGAGACTAGAAATACTGAGTTGAATCGTAGTTTCGAAAACTTAAAAATATAAATTAAGTATTAAAAGTATAGTTTAGTATGGAACAGGTATGTACATTTTAAGATATTACTCTAAATGAATGTAAATAGCTACAAGCTGAAATTGAGCTGCTCAACAAGTAAGCCTACGGTTCAATAATATATCTGGACTAAATAAACACCGAATAAGACTGTACCTACTCGTTATTTCGTCACCGCAAAGTATTCTAAATGCAAAATTGAGGTGCCTTACGCCTGCTAATTGATATTGTAAGGAAATCACGTATATTGCGTTGTTCTAGTAAGTTGTCGCAGGCAGGTTCACCCCACTCCTTATCGTTGTGTGTACACTTGTACAATCTTCGTCTATCTTGTAAACTGACTCATGGTCACTTGACTTAAGTTTTGGCTGAAACTACTAGAACTAGGTAAGGTACTCATAATAGAACCTCCTTCTTTTTGAAGTCGGTTAATCACTAATGAAAAGATTTAAGTCGCTTGAAACTAACGTAGCTGCCAAATATAATATTTATCATTCGATATTCGTAAAAGTTACTAAGAAAATACTAAATAGGTTATAGACGATCGCTTATTTATATACATGTTACGATCAAAATGATTTAATACGCAGTAATTACCGTGTCGCAGTCGGGAAATAATACGGATACCTACGCAATTTCTTTGTACTTTAAAACAAAAGAGCGGTACAATTACCTAATAAAATACATCCTTTAAAAAAAATTAATTAGCGGGGACGAGTACTAGACACTCGAGACAGACGATTTTCGTACTGCAAAGTTTTTATAGTTAAACGATGCTGAGAATCTCTGAATAAAAACTCTCTCGAGACAAACGTCTGGGGTGTTGGGTTTCAATACTTCTAAGCAGGAATAGCAGTGTCAACTGGCAGCCCGCTTTGCATGCAGTCTCCGAGGATAATTTGATCTCCGAGAATTGTAGAAAGGAGTTTATTCAAATTAAAAGTATTAGCGGAAGAGGCGTAGGGGCTATCAGGACTTAAACAAATCAGATAGTTGCATGAATATCCAATAATATAATCAAAGGGATATAAGGCCAGGTATCCGTACAGATTGTACCATAAAGGATTTACAATGCACAATATTTTGTAGGTGAATGATTTCAATTAAAATGCGGTCGCCGAGATTTACCACATTATGATAATTTAATTTGTTCAATGTAATTAAACATCGGTGTTAATTTAATAAACACATTTACCACGAATCCAATAAAATTGCAAACAATAGCGCATAAAATTAACAGCGAAATGTTATTAAACGTAACTAATCGAACGAGCGTATTAATTTACTTCTATTTGTATCAAACCATTTATGTGTATGATATTTGTTTTAACTACTAGTAAAACAAACAAAAGATTTTACTTGTGGGCGTTGAGAGCGGAAGATTCCAGACATCGAATAAAAACGAGTCTCGTGCATACAGGTAGGTAGTACGTACGTACAGTTAAATTAACTACGTAATTGGCGCAGTGACTAAGCAATTAGATTGCTGCGCTAAGGATTGCGGGTTCGATTCCCGGGCGGGGCCAAAATTTGTACGAGCCGCAGATGTTTGTCCCGAGTCTGGGTGTTTGTGTTTGTTACACAATTTGCATTCGAAGTTTCAAATTCAGAGATTTGATCTAATCATCTAAGCTTTTATACGATAAGTGACAAGGTACGCTGTCAATCGTAAGACTTAGATATTTAAAATACTTAAATTATCCTAAAATCATACCTACATCAACTACAGGCTATACCTAAAGGCTACAAGGTTAACATCCAGGGTGAAGATATACTAACGCAAAAATCTTTTTAAAACCAGTGGTATGTATGACGCGCACTAACCCAGCTAAATATATCAGTCGGTGTAGAGGTAGGAGTGCATTTTCGTCTCATTACTTAGCGCGGCGTTGGAATTCGCACTACGTCACAGCGGTCATGCCACCGCGCATGTCTCGGCAAACATCTCCACGCATCGCGGATGACGCGCACTGATTTATGCATCGTGACGACGTATGACGTCATCGAGAGACATGCTAACGGAACAGCGCGATTATAGAGAATTTACTTCAAATGGTATTCAGGCTGATAGCATTACATTGGTGCATATAAATAAAGCGCGAAAAATAACAAAGATACGAATAAAACTATTTATATAACGAGTATTAGAGAAAAAGTAGAAATAAACAGGAGAGTAGAATCGAAACGTTTCAGCGAAAGTCATAAAACAGTGCCAGATAAACACTCGGTGTACGAAACACTAGCATCGGCCGGAAAAACGCTATTTAGACAACACGCGATGCGCTCACATACACAAACCAAACAGGTCCGACTACCTGACCTCAGCCGGCATTTTTGTTTAAAAAAAATATGTTATTAAAGTTAAGTCTCAAATAATTTGCATACGTAATGTGCAACCGCTGGCTTCCAAACCCGATGCGCATTTGAGTCATTACTGCAATGACAAAGGCGCGGCATGTAATAAGAAGAAATTGTAGCAACACTGTCATTACCAACAGTGCTGTGGTTAGAGACATCTTCGAAGTATGGTCGGTCTCACAGCTTTCAATTTGACAAAGGACCATTTTAGCGAGTTAAGTCATAAATTGTATGTTCAAGCATAAACTTGTTCAATATTTTAAAGTTATAGTCACATATTTGCGAAACAACAACCATTTATCAAGATTATATAATTAGAAACCCTGCTCGCAAATCGCCGTAGCAGAAACGTGCACATAAAAAAATGCATTTAGCCAATGCGCACAAATTACAAGTCCTAACCGTATCTATTGCTAAATTGATATACATCAGAATGGTGTCTTATTAGATGAGGGCACAGGCAACATTACAAAATGGCTACAATGCCTTGTCTTTATCATCCAAATGTTGATGAAATGAATTATTGAGCAATTTTGATGACCATGAATGAGAATTGACCACAAATAAACAGCTATCACCGCATAACATTACGTTTGTATAAAAATATGAACTTAACATCTTAAATTACGATAAACGATTATAAACTTAAATACAAATCACTGAATTGTTCGTGGTAGACAGTAGGTGGCGTGTCTATCGCAGATATCCGCTTAGCATTCGTCAAGTCGCGTAGCGTCATCACAACAATATGGAGTGTTACATTCGCTGTAGAACATCACAAGCTGGGAAGCGAAGCACTTAAAACTATATTGGCATTTTCAATAGGTACATTACGAACGGTTTGTTCTGTAAACAAAATTAATACTAGCGTTGTTAACATTTACAGGCAGTGTCGGGCGAGGAGTACCGACATGAGCAACTTTAACTTGTGCAGTATTCATCACTGGGTAGGCTTATATCATGAATGAGCTAGCTTAATTATACGTCTTGCAATTATTTGAACTTTAACTATTTTGCAATAAATATTGTTTGCATTGCAATGAAAAGTTTTTTCCTGAAAATTTCTTCTAAATCATCATCATCATCATTTTGTATGATATCAATTCATGACAAAGTATAAGTCAGAAATAATGAAGATGAAATGAACATACTTGCTGACCCAAGGTTTATGAAAGTGAAAGTAATATTCAAACATATCCTCTTAAATATTATAATTTCTGTTTCTATTTTTATTATTTTGACCCCACGACTAATAAAATTGATCATAATTGTATAATCAGTCTTTTCGATAGTGATGAATACTGAATATGGTTAAACTTGATCTGTGTAACACCCCTAGCCAAACTGAAAATCACAAAATATAATATAAAATTCGAGTTACATTTTAAAGCAATTTAACACTAAATTAATTATTCAGCCTTATGTACACGCGATGTAAAAAGGGGAGTAAATAGTTAAGAACTTAAATGCTTTGTGGCAATCTATATATTAGTTAAGTACTTCAGTTCAATCACAATTTCTGAGGTTCAGTAAACAGTGACAAGCTTTGAGTATTTCACAATAGGTTTAGCATTGATGTTAGAACGCAGCTTTCTCCTGCTAGCCTGTCTGTGTCACCTACAGTTAACATCCACTTACTATAAACATTTCTTACAGACACCATCAATGTTAATCCTATTATACTTGAGACAACTTTAAGCACATCTACACACTTTTTTTCAATTAAAAATCTCATGAATTTATACATAATATTCTTCATAAAGATTACAGAAAAATTGGCTAACTACAATTTAGATATATCTCGTTTTTACAAAAATCATTATTTTTTTCTGTCTATGTTTGTGTACTCATTGCTATCTTCATATTGTATTTGTATAAATGAAACTTATGAAATAAGCTTCAAAAGCGTAAAGAGAATGTATCAAAGTTTATAAGTACAAAAATAGTAATAAAAATAATATAAACATACATCAGTACACATATAATTAATGTTTCCATGTATTTAAAACTGGCTAGCAATTAACTAAAAATAAAATTATCACGATACTTTATAATTTCTCTTCAAATAAAGTTTTCACTTCTCTATATTCATCTCAGGCAGTGGAATATACTTTTTATTATCAAAATAAAATCAAAATTATATTATTCGTTGTACAGTATTTTTATATATGACAGTAATTATAAAGCTTGTTTAAGTGGATCTCAATAGTCTTGAAATTAGGCCGGCAAGTCAGTAGTTGTCACTCAAGCTTTACCACTAAACAAATACAACAGTACAATAAAACATTCTAAAAAAAAGAAATATAAACAGCACAATATAATAGATAAACTTCCTTAACTTCACTATGAAAAAAGAAGTTCTCTTTTACTCCTATATCTAAACTCTATGGCAGTTTTTTTTAGAAAAATATACAAAATGCATCATTTGTTTATTAAAGATCACTGTTACACGTAGCTGCACGTCGAGATCAAGTCCACTGGCGGAGTATTAGCCGCTAACTAGCACTTAGTCACTTTACTTACACCAGGAAGCCGTACGGGCCACTGCCGCGGATTTGTGCGCGCATACTTTGCACACTATTCATGATCTTCTTCTGGTGGCCGACGAGCGTGACGCCCAGCGAGGCCAGCTGGTGCACCGTGAGGTCCACCACGGCGTCCATGTCGATGATGCCCGCCGCGCGGAACTTCTCGATGTACCGGGACATCTTGATGCACTCTAGCCACTCCTCTACTGACGAGAATTGGATCAAGTCAGGGGTGTCCCCCGCTAAAGGGTCCGCGGAGCGATTCTGAGCTATTTTCCTTAAGGTATCCGGACAGCGTATGAGCTTGTCTAGCGTTTTCACGATGCTGGCGAATGTGGGACGGTGCGTACGCTCTTTTTGCCAACAGTCGAGCATCAACTGGTAAACTGCCTCGGGGCAGTCCATGGGTGCCGGCAGCCTGTATCCCTTTTCAATGGACTTTATAACGTCTTGGTTACTCCAGTTCCAGTATGGTCTTTCACCGAAACTCATTACCTCCCAGCAAACGATGCCCATGGACCAGACATCACTAGCCGACGTGAACTTTCTGAACGCGATGGCCTCTGGCGCGGTCCATCGAACAGGTATTTTACCACCACGCGTCGTATACGCACCATCTGCGGTTGACTCTATCTCCCGCGACAAACCAAAGTCGGCTATTTTGCATACAAGCTGAGAATTGACAAGTACGTTGCGTGCGGCGAGGTCGCGATGAATATAATTCATTTCGGATAGATACTGCATTCCGGTAGCGATGCCACGTAGCATTCCCACTAGTTGAACAACACGAAATTTACCGTCGTTAGCTCTTAGGAATGTGTCTAAAGATCCATTTTCCATAAACTCTGTTATGATCATGATCGGATTGCATTTTGTTACGACACCTTGCAAGAATATAACGTTTGGATGTTCGAATTGACCCATAATAGAAGCTTCAGCAAGGAAATCACGACGCGCTCGTTCTGTAGAGCCAGGTTTAAGAGTTTTGATGGCAACATCAATCTCTTGCCCACAGCTGGCAGGTAGCTTCAGTTTTCCCCGGCATACATCACCAAATTCACCGCCACCTATAATGGCCTCTATGGTGATACAGGAAGCGTCAATTTCTCGAGCAAACTCTCTGACTGCTTGATTAGGGTCTTCGTATGTGTGAGGGTCGATGTATGTTCTTGACCCGGTTCCAGCGAACAAAGGCGTGGTAGCATTACTGCTGGTTTTTGCGGGGCGTTCCGGGCCTGTGTACACTTCGCCATTTCTGTAGTTGAGGGCGTTACAGTCGCTTGGCTGCTTTTTATCACATTCATCGTCAGTGCGTGAACGCAAGAAAAGTACCGTTGCTATAATAGCAACCACTGATAACACAACGACTGCGACCATCACTCCAGCGACTAGTCGCACCTGCGCGCCCTCCTCTTCGCCAACGAAAGTGGTCTCGAGCACAGATCCAGTTCGTGCATAAACTATACCACTAAACTCGCCCCAACCACGTTTCATCTTGGCTCTTACTCTTATACCATACTCTGTATCTCTTTTCAATCCTGTTATGGTTACATGTGGTTCTTTTGATATTTTCAGTGTAGCATTTGCATTTTTCTCAGAGTTATCTTTAGGAAAGCATTTGACTTCATAACTTTCTATAGTGTCATCAGGGTCTGTTAAGTCTATTGGTGGTGGGTTCCATGCCAAAGACAGTTTGTCACTTTCAACACTTAAGATGCGAAGTTTTGACACCACACTAACCACTGAGGCCTCAGTAACAGCAGTTATATCTACTTTCTTGGATTCTTCACCAGTTTGTTCAGTGACCCCATTCTCAGCGTATACTTGAAATTTATACTCAGTCACTGGGTCTAAGCCCATAACAGTAACTCTTGTGTTGTTCAAACTCGATGCAGCTGGCCTATACTCAACACTAGGGCCACAGTTGGAACAGAAGACTCTATAGGTTATATCATTTCGTCCTCCAGTCTTGTGTGGTGGCTGCCAGGCTAGGGATATTGAAAACTGGTCTGCAAATGTAACAGTAAGGTTGACAGGAGCAGACGGTGGTTGTGTGCAAGGTACATTTTTAGGGTCTTTCTTGGCTCTGTAGAAACCTGGTACACATTTACATTCAGCAGCTGCATATACTGTGGACTCTGAATAATCAGGGCAAGTTATGCAGGGGTCATCACCAGTGTGAGATTTAAATTTACCTGGAGGACATTCATTACACACTTGATTGTTGAGGTCAGATTCAAACCCAGCTCTGCATTTGCATGAGCCACTGGGTAGTGTCCACTTGCCATCTCCCTTGCACAAATAAACTGGTGGGGCCTCACCTGCTGCAGTCTCTGCATTCTCCACACAAGTGCCATTTGCTTGCTCAATGACTGTTACCTCCCTGCCTGTAGGTGTCGCTGGAAACCTAGCAAAGTTGACGGTAACCTCTGGGCATGTAATATAGTAAACTTTCACAGCCAAAATAGATATACATGCGCCCTGGTCCCTGAAGGCGAAGTAAACGCCCCTCTTGGTCACTGCTATGCTTTTAACTTCTGTGTTGATATCGACTTCAGAGTTAGTATTGAAGCGACCCTCACCTGCAGCTATCCGCCCAACTAGCTTGTAACTCTCGGGCTCCCACGGCGGCTGCTCGCGGGTGGCCACGTCGAACTCGTAGTAGAGTAAACTGAAGGTTTCTTTGCAGCTCAGTGCATTACCAGGAAACAATGAACAATCTCTTATGGTAAATTTGATTTCAATATAAATACGGTTTGCATTCCTCCGCTCAATGAACGGCGTCCAGAGCCAGTTGTTTACATTGTGATGCGCGACGTCGCACACCACGTACGATCGCCAGTTGATCTGCTTCTCGAAATTAGTGTAGGACTCCTCGAGCCAGCCGGGGGTGCTGGCTTGGGCGCCGTATGGGAACCGGGTCCAGCCGAGCGTCGCCTCGGTGGTGGTGTCGAGCAGCAGCACCTGCTCGCCGCGCACGCACAGTGCCGTCACCACCGCGGCCGCCGCCACCGCAAACGACCACATCATCTCGTCGACATAATAAACACGAGAACGCCCAAACAACGCTTATAAGCCACTTTCAACACGAAATACTAAGATCGCACTACATAATGCACAGTACAGTTTTTACATTACATTCAACACTTCACTTCATAGATAAAGGATGGCTCGGTCATTTTCTCTTAGCTGCTATGTATTCAAAGTGCTCAGGAATTTGATGCGTTGTAAAGAGGTTTGCAGGCCGCCGAGTTTGCACGATAACTATTAGTTCATGAATAACGCGATGTATGAACACAAATATCACGATTCTGTGCGAGGATTCCGCATTTTTAATTTATATTGATCCCGTATTACACAGATGAGACTCACTTGACATGGACGCGCAGCAGTTTTGTGTGTTGCCGTACCAGAAAAATAACAGCTATAGTGCACTTTAGAAAGTGCCACAGCTTATAATTTTACGAATTTATGGTTGAAGATATTCAGAATATAATCTATATTACAAAGCTACAAATAAATTGTTTTATGAGTAGGGAATTAACTTGGAACCACTTGGAACTAACATATTACGCGACCAGAACCTTTAGGCGCATGACAGGAATGCGGTTACGGCGACCACACTCCGGCTATAATATTTCCGCTCTTCTCGTTCTTCGTGTCGTATAGTTTGGTTTTTAGTTTGTTGTTAAATGTTTTTCGTTAAGTTGATATAACTGTCGCCTAAGGCCTAACGCCAAAAGGTTTTAGTCACGTAGTAATTTAGTTTATGCAGCGATGGTAGATTTAGTAGGTAATCTACAAATATCTGCAACTTTGTTTTATTTTGTATGGTTTGTTTAAATATTAAATTTTGACACATGGTTTTATATTAATCAAGCAGAGCACCATTATTGGGTCTATAATAAGCAAAGTGGAAACACCGATCATGGTAGGTTTTAGATGGTTTTAGCATAGTTTTAGGTCTATGGTTTTAGTTTTATCATATTTTTCTCCATGGTCTTATTTGGGTTGGTATTGGTTTAAGTAGGTTTCCTTTCACAACCCACAGATTCCACAGCACACATTCCTTACTCTATGACACATTCCGCGTTTTTAGTCCTGTCACTTGTCATTCTTGTCAAGCTGTCTCAAAGCTCAAACATAGTCTTTGAAGCTGTCTGTTGTTGTGACTATTTAAAAAAATATTACGGGTGCTACGAGAGATAAATAAAATACGTTCTAAAAAGCTGATAGAAATTGAATTCATTTTCTTTGAATTGGACATTATTGTAATACATTTAATTGTTAATTTTGCAAATAATAAATATTCTGCTATCTTAATTCTTAGCTGCCGTTTATGTATTGGTTTATTTAGGTAGTTCAAGGCGCTAAAATTCATACCTAACTGGCCTAACGATTTAAAAAAAGTCGATTTTCATTCAAATGGATTTTGGACATAATGTGACGTCTGATGTTATCTTGTTCCGGCAAACCTGGCCAGAAGTAAGTAATAATATTATGGAAAAGTAAACCAGTAGACATACACAGTAATGTATGATCTTTTTGTGTTACTTACACAAAAAGGATTAAGGTACTATATAAATAATCAAAACATGTATTGTCAGACTTCAAGTAGAAGAAAGCTTCCTAAGGTATTCTCTTAATAACAACTTAACTGTCCCGTGAGTCACATGTGATACATGGTCATTGTTTAACTATTGTGTCTGCATCATGGAAAGTTAAGTGGTTAAGATTATAGCTTGGCAGTTAGTTCTGTATTCTGGCTTGACATTAACATGCTTTATAGACAAAACACTAAGGCAAATTTAAATCTCAAAGAACTAAATTACTTAAAAGAATTAAATACCTTAGTGTAGTTTGAAAATTAATGGATAAATCAAGTATTTTATAGTAATAGGCATCAGTGCAAGACTGGATTAACCAAGACGGGGCCCTTAGGCAATGCATGTCTTAGGAACCCAATTCGCCTTCTGAGGCCTTCTCGAAGACGAAAACGAGTTGTAGTCCCTGTATGAAAATTAGAGGCAGTCATTGTCATTATTGATCTGTTACATACCAATCTTAAAAAGTAAAAAAATAATTAGTATAATATGTTAATATCTCACGGTGCAGTGGCAGCTGCCTATTCTGCCTAATGGATAATCCGGCCTTCATCAGTGAAATTTATTAATAAATATTATAAACATAAACGTAAAATTGACAATAAATCGAACTTTTTTTTAACAAGAATATTACTTACAATTTATGATTATCAATTCCAGAATAACTATTTGAGGTTGTGATGGCTTCGTCGGGTGCAGTTAGAAGCAGTGACCTACCCAGAATACATGTCCACAATCAACAGTGGAGCTATGGTAAGTTAAATACATGACATATTAAGCCTTAAAAGAAGTTTCATTATCATCGTTAGCCTGTGCATGTGTGCTTGTTGTGGACAATTTAAGATGTTTTATGTGGGGAGTCAGCACTTGTTTGAGTCATCCACACCATACACAGGTATGTGTAGATGTATAATTGATTGTTGGTATCATTAAATAATAACAATATCTTAGGACAACTCACACACGGTCATCTGATCCCAAACTAGGCAGAGCCTGTATTACGGAAACCAGACCACTGATAAACATACATATATATCTAAATACATACATAATATATAAATCATCAGTTGAGAGGATAATGAAGAATATTAGTCAGCTTGCCCTAAAGTGTAACTGTCAAATCAATATTCATCTCTTAATCCATAGGAGTATTTTTGACAATAGGGTGAATAATTCTTAGTAAGAATTTGTAGACTGTTCCAAGTATTCACCCCTCTGGGAAACAAACTAGCTTAATCACACTTGAGAATTTGTAACATACATTGATTGGTGAAATAAATTGTATATCACAGTCATTGGACCTACTTGGTCAAAATGGTAATAAACTACTGCCTCGTTGGTCTAGTGGTCGCTAAGCGCGACTGCTGAGTAAGAGGTCCTGGGTTCAAATCCCGGGTCGGGCAAAGTGTTACTGAGTTTTCCATTAGGTAATTCTCAGTAGCAGCACGGAGTCTGGATTTGTGCCCGGTTGATGGCAATAGGCTCGCCCCCTATTACATTGGGACTTACAACATAACTGGCGAAATGTGGGTGTACTATATGTACACCTCTGCCTACCCCTTTGGGATTACAGGCGTGATGTTATGTTATGTTATGGTAATAAACTATATAAAGTAGGTAAATCACACAACCATATTGTCTCTGCAGCAGTTGTAGTTCTCACAATAACAGTAATTTTTTTTTAATTCTATTTTCTATATGAAGATGAAGTGATAAAGAAAGATGGTTGAAATACTTAGATTGTAAGCATGTTGATGGAATAGTAAGGTACTATGATTTCTATGGATTTGTTTGAAGGGAAAAATCAGGTTGGAGACATTTAGGAGTATGCCTATAGAGTAAACCAGTAGACATGTATACATATGATTGTGAAGAGAGTGAATGAGGTAAAAGAGTGGTGTCAGACTTAATTATCACCATGTTTAATCATTGTGTCTTTTACTTTGATTAATAGACTAGTTACTAATTTATGGAGGTTAAGTGATTATTTCCATGGCCCGTAAATTCTGGCCAGTGGGGTGCCAGGCCAGAATATCATATCATCCTCCTTTGGTCCCATGGGTGTCGTAGGAAGCAACAAAGGGAAAATCCAGAAGATGGGCAGCACCATCTTCTGTAACCAGCCCATCAATACAGCAATCCACAAGCCGCTTGCCAAACATGGGGATTATTGTACCCTGTAAGTGGGGGCCTTTGTTCAATAGTGGAAATCTTCCGGCAAAAGATAATGAGTATTAATTTGTAAGGAGATATTTTTATATTCTTATACCAAGAGGGAACATTGAGTTTTTACACGACTGCCTAAAAAAGATGTTTAATGTTTTCAGGGTTGTATGTATGTATGTAAGTTTCTTTATTCCACCATAACTTCTGAATGCCTGAACCGATGTATGGAGTGTCGTTAGAATCCTTACACTATCGCGAGTAACATCGGCTATAAAAAAATGAAACAAATAAAAATATATAATTAAAAAACACGACTGCCATGACAAAAAACGAACTAAAGAGTGAAAAACAAGTTCCATCGCAGTCGGGGGACCGTTCTGTGGAACACTGTCTTATCTAAGAGGTGCCCAGACTGCAATGGAACTTGTTTTTCACTTTTTAGTTGGCTTTTTTATCATGGCAGTCGTGTTTTTTAATTTTTTAAATTGTTAGCTTTGTAACTATGTTTTACTGTATTTTTCAGGCGCAAAAGAACTGCGGGATGCGTGGTGAAATTATGGAGATATTTCCTGTGTTCCATATTTAAAGTAAGCACAGAATATTTATGTACACACAAATTTCCCTAGGATTCTACCAGTGTTCCCTGAAGGGGACACCCACATTTCGATAGTTATGCTATAGGTCCTAATGTATTGGAGGGCGGGCCTACTGTCATTAACTGAACACAACCTCATAGTCCATGCTGAGATGCTGCTACCAAGATTACCCATAAATTTATAACTTACTTAATTCTACTCATATAAAATGAGCTCTGATTTTTAAGAAGGTAGATTCCATTCCAAAGTCGGTTTTGAATGTAATATTGTACAGTTGCAGGCACAGCTGTGACAAAAATATAGTACAAATTATAAACAAAGATTCTATAACTTTTCAGACATTGCTGTAAAGCTGGCAGTGGTCTTATCATCATACATCAGTGATGGTGAAAGAAGTCAACCTTGCGTATCGTAAGTAGAGATTGATTAATTATGCATTACCAGTTTATCCTCTCAACTGCCTACTGGTAATAGTGAAATAACGTTGCTTACTATTTTTTAATGACCTCCTGACCGAATTTCGGTCACGGCGGCCGATCGCTTCTGAGACTAGCCAACTACGCAGGAGATGTTATGTTTACGGCTTAACCTCGCAAATCGACTGATCTGCGCGGTAGCCACGTAGCTACGAGCCTTTCGACTATGCTTACTATTAGGATGGTTCTCTTTACCTTAAGATTAAAACTGTATTGCAACACTGGCACACTTATGGTATAGAACACAAATGCATACAGTTTACTATGGAAAGCACCGAGGAACAATACGGGCAAGGAATGAGAAGCATAAATACATATGTTTCATGTATTTACCCCTTGATGTCCCTACCATTTCGTACCATTTTGTCCTTCCAAAGGTTGCCTGGTAGATATCGCGATAAGGCCGCCATTGTACCCCCTACTTGAACAATAATGTAAATAAGTTAAGTGTTACTATGGTGTACAATAGAGCATGTCCTATCTATCTTTACTTTTTGTATCATATTAAACGTGTGTCACGAAATATAATTCACATAGCACAAAAGTTTAAAAAATTAAATACAACCTATTTCTAGTCAAGTGGCCTTGGTTGAATACAATCTAATTTTAAAGATTACAATTAGCTTGACATTACTAAATCAAATCATATTTATTTCGATTAAAACATAACCCGCCTTCTGGTGCAGTCGAGTATAAATAGATTCCACACTTGGCATGCGAAATTGAAGGTATAAAATAAGCTGTTTACTATCATGGAATCAGATCAGAAATACAATATTTTGATTAAATTAACATTTTGTAGGTTTTGCCTACCACTATATTATTATACCTTGGGTTGGTGCTCGTAGCTATGCCGCTACCCGGCAGATCAGTCGATCTGCGAGGTTAAGCCGTGCTCGCCGCGGTCAGTCTTGTGATGGGTGACCATTTTCACATGTCGAGACCCCACCGTGCTTCGGAAGGCACGTTAAGCCGTTGGTCCTGCGCCTGATTTCTCTCCGGTCGTGTCGGTCTACCGTCCCATCGGATTATGAGAGTGAGGGAATAGTGAGTGCACCTGTGTCTGCGCGCATACTTGTGCACTATAATATCTCCTGCGCAGATGGCTAGTCTCAGCTGAGACAGGCCGCCGTGACCGAAATTCGGTCTGGAGGACATTATTATTATACCTTTAGGTGCGCTTACAATATCACGCAGACGGGTATAGTCTTAATTTTGCTAGTTATGTTACAAACCCCATATAGGGCCGGTAGGTGCCTGCCTTGTGTTGTACCTGTTGCCATTTGCCATTATTAGCATTTATTGCTGGGTCTAAACATATCAATAACAAGTTTTATATCGATACAATAGAAAACTATTGTTCGTGAATGCTTCTTTCTTATCGTATGGTTGATGAACAACCAGGTGTCAGAGTTTAAAGCCTGTAGGCCTCTGATGACGTTGATTTTAGTTTGGTTGATTGTTGGTTGACGACCTGATTGGCGCAGTGGCTAAGCGATTAGACTGCTGCGCTAAGGGTTGTGGGTTCGATTCCCGCACGGGAAGTGTGTCGGGAGTGTATCGGGGTTTAGTGGTTGCTAAGAGCGACTGCTTAACATGAGGTCCTGGGTTTCGAATCTTGGGTCGGGCAGTAGAGTTTTTCTATCAGGTAAATCTCAGTGGCAGCACGGAATCTGGATTTGTGCTCAGTTGATGGCAATAGGATCGCCCGTACTACATTGAGACCTATAACATAACCGGCGGAATGTGGGTGTACTAAACATCTCTCTCTAATGTTAAGTTTATTAAGTACTAGCTTCCGCCCGCGACTTCGCCCGCGTGGATTTCGAATGTTTTATATCCTATAGCCTTCCTCGATAAATGGGCTATCTAACACTGAAAGATTTTTTCCAATATAACCAGTTGTTCCGGAAATTAGCGCCTTTAAGCAAACAAGCAAATAAACTCTTCAGCTTTATAATATTAAGTATAGATTCATTTGGCTTTTCAGACACGAGTCAGGGTGATTCAGCCGGCGTGCATAGCAGCTACAGTCCTGCCGATTGGCTTCAATCCGGAAATTAAAGGTAACGGATAGGTACATAATATTTTTTACGGGTATAGGTACTAAGTCTTAAAGCAGGACAGTTTACGTTGTGGAAGCGAGACGCCGTATTACACTGCACGTAGCGGCGTCTTGCTTGCACATCGGAAAATGTCCTGCTTTAAGAGCTCATGGCAAGGGTATTGGCCTGCCATCTACGACGTGGGAGAATACAAAATAAAGGTGAATGCACTCCTCTGCCTGCCTACTCAAGAATTACAGGAGTTTTATATTTATTGTATGTCTGAAGACATTGAATTTGACGACCTGATTAGCGGAGTGGCTATACGATTGGACTGCTGCGCTAAGGGTTGCCCTTAGCGCAGCAGTCCCAATCGTATAGGGTTTGATTTCCACACGGGACAAAAACTTGTGTGATCTGCAATTGTTTGTTCCGAGTCTGAGTGTTTGTCTGTGATGTTTAATGTTTGTGGAACGCACCCACGAGACAGGAGAAAATCCGAGTGTAAGGCGAAATATTTTAAATAAAATATATAATAAAATTCGTACATACATATGATGTCGCCTGCTATAAAGCGGGTAGGTAGAAGGGTTCTCCTTTACTCACAGATCGTCGCTCATTGTAGGTTTTGTTATACGTGGTTAGCGGTGGCGTGTGTGATTTATCGGGCTCACATTGGGTACGCTGTTTTACAGCCCGCTGTATAGCAACTGAAACATTAAAGAAAAAAAAACTTGAAATTTAATTAGTTTTCTTATGAAACTGGACTGCCTCGTTGGTCTAGTGGTGACTGCTGAGCAAGAGGTCCTGGGTTCAAATTCCGGGTCGGGCAAAGTGTTACTGAGTTTTCCATTAGGTAATTCTCAGTAGCAGCACGGAGTCTGGATTTGTGCCCGGTTGATGGCAATAGGCTCGCCCCCGATTACATTGGGACTTACAACATAACTGGCGAAATGTGGGTGTATTATATGTGCACCTCTGCCTACCCCTTCGGGGAATTCAGGCGTGATGTTATGTTATGTTATGTTTCCTTTGAAAGCGTTTTTTTATTGTACTTACGTTTAAGAGTTTTTAAGTGACATTTTTGTGTTTTTAATATAAAGTGTAGTGGTTTATTTATTTAGCCATTATTTTAATTATATTGTTTTTATTTAATTAAATTGTTTATTTTGTTAAATTTTTTGTTACTTTTTTCAGTGCACGAGATATGAATGATTGTTGGCTCGGTATTGGTGAACTTGGTGGGGCTTGTATTGGAATAACATTACGGTCATGATGGGTGTTTGGATTGGCAGTGAAATCCGTTTCCTGTCTACTGCTTCTGGAATTATAGGCGTTATGATATGTATGTATATAGTTGTATTTTAATTTATGGCATTATCTTAATTAGGTTGAATTCTCGTTAGCCTTGTGGTATTTAAAAGTTTTGGGTTCGATACCGATTTTTTAAATTTTTTATAAAATTATGACACTAGGCAAATGCGTTCCACGTAAGGGGTCGTAGTGTGTGTTTAGAGCGACTTGTACTATGAGTACGTTGCTCTGTGGGGGCGCTTGGTGCATGTGTTCGTCCACCCACGACATGCGTTGGCATGTTGTGGCTGTATGTGGAATATGGATGTTTGGGCCGTGCTCGCTGTATTTATATTAATTTAGACACAGTTTGCGCGATATTGTGTGTACTTTTATGGAGTAACTAGTTGCACCTCGCGGTGTTACCTGTTATATTTTTCGGGATAAAAAAATAGCTTTTAAGTTAATTTAAGATGTAAGTTATCTTTATACAACATTATATTAAAATTAATCTAACCCTTTGAGCTTGAAGAAGTAAAAAATATACATACACACTTACAAAGATTCGCTTTTATAATATTAGTATACGTTTGAACGAGTAGGCCGCGTGTAGGAGATGCGACTTACTCGAGTACGTCCGGGGAGGTTTGTGTCGACAGGGCTCCGTCGGCCGCCGGGTGGCGGCTTCGGTGTGGCAGGCGCTGTCCAGACTCGGAGTATACCGTTGCGGACGGCGCACTGCATCTGTCGACACAATAGCTTAGGAGGAGGAGAGGGGAGATTCGCGGGGGAACACGGGGCGCGCGGGGGGCGGCACGCACACCACACGGTTCGGCTGCCTGAGGGGACGAGGAAACTACGTATTAATGCCAAATGTCGTTTTTATTAATATAGAATAAATTGTAAATTATTTTTCTTTAGAATAATTTTACTAACTAAATATAATCTACTTACAACATTACAATACCTACTACTACTAAATACTACTGAATGAAACTTTCCTTACATATCTTACTTGATATATATACATATAATAAACATCATAATTATTCACTCATCAATACATACATACATACAGTGATCGTCGATCGATGGTAGAATGGATTGATCGACGTCGATCGATAGTTTCTACCACACCAATCGATCGATAACCGATAGATGCCATCAATCGATAATAGAATGCATTGGTCGACATCGATCAATAGTTTCTACTAGACCCATCGATCGATGGTAGAATGGATAAGTCATCAACATCGTACTGGCCAACAACAACGCGTCCTCTAGTGAATAATACGTTTCGAAAGAAACTGATGGAATATAGCCGGGATTATTCGGTCTACGTCGACTGATGCCATCGACCGGCAATCGATCGATTGGTTAGTCGACCGGTATTCGTCAACCGATGCCATCGACCGGCAATCGATCGATTGGTTAGTCGACCGGTATCCGTCAGGGTTCCATATTAGGTCCCATTCTCTTTATTATTGTCACCAATGATTTGATAAATTATATTAAGAAAATCATACCAGAAATTAATCTTGTAGTTTATGCGGATGACACTAATGCCGTTGTAGGAGCGAAAAGTATAAGTGAACTTACAGATGTGGTCAATACTACTTTAGCAGTATTTCAATCTTGGTTCGATGCAAATAGATTAATAATAAATACTAAAAAAACAAACATTATGTTGTTTCGAACCACGGCAGGCAATAAAGATAATATGGATATGATCCTGAAAAATGAAAAGTTGGAATTAGTGAGAGATGTTAGATTTTTAGGTGTCTGTCTAGATAATTTGCTTAACTGGAAAAAGAAACTAGCACATATAGACTCCACTATATCATCTGCATGTTTTGCGTTAAGAACATCAGTCTGGCGGTAGACGGCAAACCGAACGCTCGCGCGCATACTACTTGTGCCCCTTAACAAACTCGTCTAGCGACTACGATACACAAACTTTTTTAAGTTGATTCATCATGTTTACATGTACGGGTTGTGGTGTCGAAGCTAGGGATGGAGTCACATGCAGCCTCTGTGAGGGGCAGTTCGACTTCCAGTGTGCAGGTGTAACGGAATTAGGATGGAAGAAGCTCGGGGACCGTAAAACAACTTGGAAGTGTGCCAGCTGTAAGTCATTAGCGGCAGCCAGCCCCCGGATAGGACCTTCCAAGGCCTCACCTACTGGCTCGGAGACAATTTTAGCGGAACTCAAACGGCTCTCCACCCAAATGGAAGCATTGCCGACTCTAATTGAAAGCATAAAAGCTATCAAAACCGAGCTCTTGGAGTTAAAAGCCATCAGGTCTGAATTCTCTGAAATAAAATCTTCCATGCAGTCTGTTAGTGACGATATTCTGACCTTGACGGGTAAGGTTTCAATATTGGAGCAGGAAATTCAGGCTATTAGGAAGACAAAAGATGAGATATCTGTCCTAAAGAGCCGCGTGGAGAAGCTTGAGAGGCAACAATGTGAGAGTGAGCAAAGATCCCGTATGAATAACATCGAGATAAAAGGAGTGCCGATGACCAGCGACGAGAACCTATTTACTGTTATGGCTAAAATCGGAGATGTTATTAAGTGTCACATTCCAAAGGATCAAATAAATTATGTAGCAAGGGTTCCGATGCGTAACGACAGCCATAATAAAAACATAATATGTTCGGTGCACAACAGCTACTTGAAAAATGACTTCGTAGCTGCTGCAAAAAAACTGAAGACCTTGAACGCTGGTGACCTAGGACTACGTGGCGAGAACAGGATCTATATCAATGATCACTTAACGTTTGATAACAAAATCTTGCTCAACAAAACTAAAGCCTTAGCTAAAGAACGTGGTTTTGAGCATGTGTGGGTTCGAGGCTGCAAAATAATGCTGCGAAAAAATCTCACATCACCAAAACTTCACATAAAATCGGAGCAAGATCTAAACAAGTTTTTAAACTAATCATTTCGAATCAACACTCTGGTAGGTTGTCTGTACGCATCTGCTCATTACGTTTGAGAAACACTTGCACTTGTTTTTTATACGCATTCCTTACTCGCCAGCCTTTTGTTTGCTTATCGCTTCGTGTCAACTACCTCGAAATGTTCCTATTTTTTATTTATAATTGCTATTCTTTTACACATAAAGCCCTTTTTAGCTTGCCTAAGAAAACATACAAAGTTTTTTCTAAACATGTTTTATACAATTGCGCTTACTACTGCAAAATGCAAACTATACCTAATATCTGCGTCGCTAAAGCCGTTATTACCCTATTAACATTAATCTTAACCCACTTTATTCTTTGTCTCTGCGAATTGAATGTACCTTATTCTTTTAAAATACATGCTAAACTTAAGTTAATTTTAATAATAGTTTGTAATGGCGCCCCTTAACATTTACTATCAAAATGTGAGGGGACTGCGGACGAAAACCGGTGTTTTTCTTAGAAATGTTTGTGCTAATAGTTTTGATATTGTATGCTTGACGGAGACATGGTTAACTGACGGGATATTAGATTCAGAAGTGTTTGACAACAGATATCTCGTATGGAGACGGGACCGCGATTATGTTAATACCAACCAAGTCATGGGAGGTGGTGTTTTAATTGCGGTCAGACGTGAACTTGTGGCGGACTCTCGCGGCGAGTGGTGTTCGAGTGCTGAAGACCTATGGGTTACACTAACACTGGCACGGAGTAAACCGAGGGTTTCTTTTAAATTGCACATCTGCGTTGCCTACATCTGCTGCCAGAACCAAGGTAACTCTTTAGCAATCCAGTTATGTCACTTCTCGGACAATCTGTTGGATATTGTGCTTAAGTATTCCACTGACAAGTTTATAATCTTAGGTGACTTTAATCAGCCTAATATATCGTGGCAGTCGACAGCGGATGGATACTGTTTAAATCCTATCAATCTAAAAGGAATTGTTCAAACTAACTTGATTGATAACTTTAATACCTGTAACCTCTCACAATTTAACTGTCACTTAAACAAGAACAATAGGATTTTGGACCTAGTGCTATCTAACGACCATGTTACTGTCGCTTGTTGTGATGACCCACTTGTACCTGAAGATCCACATCATACGGCATTGTGCATTACAGCAGATTTTGTACAGTTACATAGTCTTCCAGTTCGCCCGTACATAAAATTTTTATATCATCTGGCGGACTTCAATGCAATAAATAATGAAATTAATCTTGTGGATTGGGTTAATGATATGAACTGTCGCTCGTTGAATGACGCCGTAACGTACTTCTACGCCGTCATTGATAAATTACGTAACACATACATACCAACTAAAACTATTAAATCCCAATCTAAATATCCTCCTTGGTATGGAAAATCTTTGATAAAA
The DNA here is from genome assembly GCA_905340225.1 of Abrostola tripartita. Lineage (NCBI taxonomy): Eukaryota > Metazoa > Arthropoda > Insecta > Lepidoptera > Noctuidae > Abrostola > Abrostola tripartita. Next base: position 20,340,673 of record HG996486.1, read on the forward strand.
ATTATAAAAGAGAAGGCCAAATATCACATTAAATTTAAAAAATATAGGAATCTGTGTGATTATAACTGTTTTTTTTTTATTAAGGCAACGAGCTAAAGACTTAGAAAATTCAATGTTTAGCGATTATATAACGAAAATAGAATCAGACATAAGTAGTAATCCTCGAGCATTCTGGAGTTATGTTAAAGCGAGAAAACACTCAAACTCATTCCCGTCCGTGTTGCACTTTGGACGTCTGTCCTCCGGTGATGGTGACGTGATTTGCAACATGTTTGGTGACTTTTTTCACTCGAACTTCCTTTCGGGCACCTGCAATAGTCCTGTACCAGGTGACCTGGACATTGACGGAGGGGTATCGAGCACATCTGACATTAATGCCATTGAAATACGGGAGGATGTGGTCTGTAGGCTGCTTAAGCGAGTTGACTGCAATAAATCTGCAGGTCCTGACAATATGGCTCCAGTTTTCATAGCGAATTGCGCCAAGAGCCTCTCGGTCCCGCTCTCTATCCTGTTTAAAAGGTCACTAGACTCGGGTGAGGTGCCTGAAATCTGGAAGTCAGCATATATAACGCCAATACACAAAAAAGGGTCTAAAACCTCGGTAGAGAATTATAGGCCGATCTCTAAGCTGTGCGTCTTTGCTAAAATACTCGAGAAAATAGTTTACAATCAAGTTTACTCTGCCATAAAACACAGCTTTTGTGATTATCAACACGGTTTTTTAAGAGGTCGGTCTACCACTTCTAATTTAGTTCTCTGTAGTGATTTTATAACAGAATCCATGTCACATAGATCCCAAGTCGACGTTATATATACTGACTACAGTAAATGCTTTGATCGAATAGATCATGTTATTTTAATGCGTAAGCTTTTATTGATGGGTATCAGAGGAAATCTATACAGGTGGTTCGCGTCTTATGTTGAGGGTAGATGTCAAACTGTGGTTCTAAATGGCTACACATCCAGAGCTACACATATTTCCTCGGGGGTTCCCCAAGGATCACTATTAGGGCCCCTGTTATTTAATATTTTTATTAATGATATTATCCACTGTTTCCGGCATTCAAAAATCTTATTATATGCAGACGACATGAAGATCATGAAGCGAGTGGGTACCCCTGAAGATGCTCTTTTATTACAGGAGGATCTTGACTCGTTTCAGGCATATTGCAGATCCAATAAACTGGACTTAAACGTCTCTAAATGTTACGTGTGCTCTTTCACCCGGAAGCCTCACCCCTTACACTTCTCCTACAAACTCCTAGATACTTCCATTGCTAGAGTTAATTCTATCAAGGATCTAGGGATTACATTCGACTCTAAGCTTCTCTTCGACACCCATATCAATAATATAATCAGCAAAGCTTCGAAAGCATTAGGGTTTATTTTCAGGGTCTCATCGGAATTCAGAAGCGTCAAGACTATAAAAATCCTATATTGCTGTTTCGTTCGAAGTCACCTAGAGTATGCCTCTCAGGTTTGGAACCCGAACTATAATGTTTATATTAATCGTTTAGAGGGCATACAAAGAAAATTCCTAAGGTACATTCAATTTCGTTCCAAAATTTATATACCAGATTATAACAAACGGTGTAAAAAGTTTCACATACTTCCGCTTCACGAACGCAGAAAAGTTTCTGACTTAGCATTTTTGTTTAAAATCGCAAACGGATCCATAGACGTCCCTGAGCTGGTGAGCGAAATTGGGCTGCGCGTACCTTATCCATCTTTGCGTAAATTTAGTTTATTACACTCACCTATACCAAAAACAACCTATAGACAAAATTCATATCTGATTAGAGCTAGTCGTGTTTACAACGCGACTTGCCGGACTGTTGATCTCGACCTCTTTACCACAAGTGTGTCTAACTTAAAAAAAACTCTCTGCAACCACTACTTTGATAATCTTTTTAGCTAAATTAGTTGTTCACTGTCTATCTCTTACTTTATTGTTATTAGTTTACATATCTGTGAAAACTTGTAATTGGCCATAGTCATGATATTCCAAAATATATTTGAACATGTGTTTAGCTGTAAGTTTTCCGAAAATTATAAAATAAAATAAAATAAAATAAACATTGAGAGACGAAATAAATGTGGACCAGTTAAAAATGGTATATTATGCTCTTGTCGAATCCAAACTCCGATATAGTATCCAATTCTGGGGGAATAGCTACAGTTACAATTCTCAGCGAGCCGTCGTTCTCCAAAAAAGGGCAATACCGACAATTGTTAGAATCTCACAAAGAGAAAGCTGTCGATCTCATTTTCAGCGTCCAAATATCCTAACATTGCCCAGACTCTACATAATAGTATTGTTAGTTAATTTAAAAAAATATGTCCATGAATACGAATCTGAAGACGAGAGAATAGCCAGGGAAAATACTCGTAGAAAGGACTTTAAAAATAGAACTGTTCCCATTTTGCACATTGCCAAGCATAGTCCTCATTACCAAGCTGTACAAATATTTAATAAACTGCCAGCGGATTTAAAAGATCTATTGTACACTTGCTCTTTTAAGACAAAGCTCAAAGTATTTCTGTTAGAGAGAAACTTGTATTCTTTAGACGAATTATAATACAATATTATTTCCAATTTACTGTTTTATAAATAAATATTTGTATCTTTTCGTTTTAAGCATTTATTCATGTTTTAATTTTGTTTTTTTTCCCATATTGCATGTTAATTTTTATAATTTTTGTTAAAAATGTATTAATAATGTAATGTACATAATGTATCAAATATCAAATACAATATAAATTGTTCCTGATAAATAAATATATAAAAATAAAAAATAAAAATCGATCAACGTCGACCGATGTCGATCGATGGCATCGATCGACTATCGATCGATTGGTGTGGTGTGGTGTGGTAACACCCTTACTATCTCTGATGTACACTGTATACTATACTTAAGCCTACTACTTATTATCAAAGAGTATCGTTATATCTAATAAAACGAAACATGTCCATTGCTATTTATCGGCTACATTTCCGACTACAGCTGGATTGAAGCCGTTGCTACTGAACATTACCTAATAAAAAAAACCTAAAATACTTAACGACCCGGGAATCGAACCCAAAGACTTCATACTCAACAAGCGCGCACCACCGAAACAGACAAAAAAGGACAAAATGTATAATTATTATATTGTGTAAAACAACATCACGCCTGTATTCCCCGAAGGGGTAGGCAGAGTATGTTATAGATCTTAATGTAATAAAATTGGAGCGAGCCTATAGCCATCAACTGGACACAAATCTAGACTACGTGCTGCTAATAAGAATTACCTAACACTTTGCCCGACCCGAAATTCGAACCCAGGACCTCGTACTCAGCAGCGCTTAGCGCCCACTGAACCAACGAGGCAGTCAATTAAATTACACACGTAGTCTAGAGTATTTATAGAAGAAAGATTAACAACGTTCTTATATTTTATTTTCATTCCAGGTGGCGAATAATGACGTGTTGCACGAGGAGAGGCGGCACTCGTACAGAAGCTTCTTTTAAACTAGTCTTAAAAACATTAGACAAAACTTAAAGACGTTACATAATGTCCTCCTGACCGAATCTCGATCACGGCGGCTGCTATCAGCTGAGACTAGCCAACTACGCAGGAGATATTATAGTGCACAAGTATGTGTGCAAACACAAGTGCACTCCCTATTCCCTCACTCTCATAGTCCGATGGGACGGAAGTTCGACACGACCGGAGAGATCAGACGCAGGACCAACGACTTAACGTGCCTTCCGAAGCACGGAAAACTTAACGTAAAGCTTATGTAATTGCTACACTTTACGTGATGGCTTTATAGTATAAAATATAATAGATGGCTTTATAGTATTGTATATTTATATATAAAATCCGTCCATCTGTTTGAGCGTGAAGAAGTAACAAACATACAAACACACTCGCAAACTTTCGCATAAGTAGGTTGGTAGATCGTAATAATAATTAGTTTAGGAGTCCGTGCGTTCGTCGGGGTGCTGTTTGCTAACTGTTGGCCGGCGCAGGCGGCGGCAGGAGCGGTCTAGTCTGTGCAATAATATTATTACAGTGATCATTGCTCTCTTTAACATGTAATATTCACGTCATGTCATGTGTCAAGTTTAAATTGTCACAGCTAACCACAACACACCTTCTTGTCTAAGCATTATTGCAATCGAATCGACCAATTGAAAAACGGCTTAAGTAACTATAGGTTTCAAAGTGATTTTTATTGTTCTAGAGTTAACTGGTTCAATTATTCTCTATTACCGCGACTTATGAGCCAGTTTCCGAGTAATGATTTTTATTATTTACACAAATATTTTCATATGTAAACATAAATATTACTATTTATAAATTCATGGGAATAAGCCGATTATTTAAACAACACAGTTAAGTTTATTTGCAATGTAAACTTATATGAATAATACCAGGAAACAATAGGTAGACACAATATTAGACAGGACACATCAAAATCACTAAATACCTATCGCTAACGAACCGAGCCGCCAACTCTTATAGGCTTGCTGGGTGACAGTAAAGAGGGTAGCCAACTTATTATACAGAAAAAGGCTGTGGTCTCCAACAATATTATAACGACGACAAGGGTGGAAAACAATTAAGTTTAACTTTTTTTAAATAATAATTTTATAACATTAAAATACCAAATAGTAAATAAGCAACTATAGTTATTATATGCGAATTTGCGCATTATTCCATTGTTTTCCATACATATTTCTACTTCTTTCTAAGCGTTTAGTCTTAACGTCTGACATACTTGGAATCAAATCCATGGATCCACATCTTCCTTTTGCTTAGTTTTCCTTTTGATTCCGCCACTTTTTCCTTATGACCTTTTTTCCACCTTCGTCATATCCTTGTCTTTCTTGTACATATGTTTCAATTTGATTCTTTGTAGGTTTTATTCTTTTCTCTTCCATCTTTTCAGTGTTTTCTTTTAGCCTTTCCCGGTACCGCCTCATTTTACCAGCAGGAGTTAGAGGCATATTTGATTCCGATCTGTAAAATGACGAAGCTTTACCATGCCTTACTTACAAAGCATTTTTTTAATAACTCTAGTGTATGAATAGTTACACTTTTTATTTCTGCAATGTCCGTACATATGTTCACACAAATAAATAATTCATCATAAGCAGCGTTCGAACTTTTTTGAACTATATTTATCAGTAGCATAGAAATGGTTGCTACAAATTCTGATGCATTTTGAAGGCATCAAGTCTGATTATTGTCTCTGTTTCCGAACAATTGCGATCCACTCCCGAAGGCGAACCTCATTAGCCGGAAACATTAACAAAGAAAAATAGTTGAATAAATTTTCCATAGCTTGCTGTTTTTTTTTCAAATTAGTCTTTATCGTGAAACATGTATTATTAAGTTAAAAAACGGAACTGAAGGGGCTTATATGGCTACTATGTTCGATTGTTCGCATATGTACTTTTAATCTATGACCGTAGTGCATGCATCCTTCTCGCTCTCGCGCTAAAATGATTTGCAGTCTCTTGTGTATTTACCGCAATGAAATTGAAAATTTCAACAGAAAAATAATTGAAGTATTTACTTATTTCTCAACTTAAAACTACCTTTACAGGGATTATGCGATAGTTAAGAAAAACATATAAGTACTTATTCATAAACTAACATGTACACATTACCTATTACAAATGTTTATTTACATATATCCTTACTTAATATCTAATATTAACTAATGACATATATATATTGAAAGTGAAAATATAATTAATAACGACCTGATTGGCGCAGTGACTAAGCGATTGGACTGCTGCGCTAGGGGTTGCGGTTCGATTCCCGCACGGGACAAAAATTTGTGTGATCCGCAGATGTTTGTCCCGAGTCTGGGTGTTTGTGTATGTGATATTTCATGTTTGTGAAACGCACCCACGATACAGGAGAAATTCCTAGTGTGGGGCGACGTTTTTTTTTTAAATTACTATTATTCTATATATTATGGTAACATATTAATGCGAATATATCAATCTTATCGTGCAGTTTGTTAATAATTCGAATTGCTCGGGTCACAGCCGATTTGGCGAGTAAATTAGTTCTGGCCGTTGGCACCACCAGCAGCGGCGGGCGACGTCGTCTCCACACGTAGCGGTCCGGAACACTTAGACTCAAATGCTATAGAACTCCCGGATTACACAATATGCCCCGGAGTATTGTATCTAAATATGCTATAAGTGTAAACTCATAATATTGTATGTACTCACATATGATAGGTGGTCCCATGTGTCCATTAACTTTGGGTTCATAATTTGCACATGTTATAAAAAGACACGTTGGCATTGGGTCTGATTCGAGTCCAGCTGGGTCTGATACGAGTTAGTATAATGCGCGCGCCTGTAACGCATCTATATTTTCTGTGATCACATCACTGCAACTATTTTTGGCTGCCTATCAATAATTGTCGCCATTTTTTTCGCGCCTTGCACCCGCTGTCAAGGTCACTTCCGGGTGGTCTCGCGGAAAACCGCGCGTGGAATTAAAACGACGATCTCTTTGTTATATTTAGAAGTTATTATAAAAGTTATCGTTGGAATCATTATAAAATTAGCTAACAGATTATGTATAGATTAGTCCAGTTTTATCTTGTAATATATTAGTAATTCTAATTTGTAATTAGTGTAAACGATTTTTTCCCAGTTTCTAGAGCAAAGTTCGATTTAATTAGAAAAATAAACCATTATTTTAATAAGTTTTTATTTTATTTACATTACCCAATAATAAATAAAAAGAACACACCCCCATACATATTATTTCATCTACAATAATATTACGTCATTTAGCCAAGCCGCGCGCTCAGCAAAAAAAGGATCGTGTTTACACTTCAATTCTGAGAACGCTCTATGCCCAAGTGGATTTTCTCCTAGTTTTATCACCAGAACGACACATAAAACATAGATTTTTTTCCGGATGACTCATGCGTAAAAAGACCCCTTGTGTTTCTAAAATTCACACCACACTTTCTACCAGGAAAGTTAAAACTTTGGCATTGAATCATTTTTCAGGTCATAATTCTGGATAAAATAGAACTTTTGATCAATCTGGTTCGAGGACGCAAATCATTGCCTGCGATACCAGAATAACCAGGAATCCAAACAATCTCTATATTAAACCCGATTTTATAACATTATATACTATTACTTAATTTTTACTACCAAGTTGCCATTGTATTAATGCCTGATAACTCTTTTACGCAAGTCTGCAAAAATGACAGAATTTTTAACCTGTGAGCTCTTATTAATTTTACAGATTCTAAGATACCTATATATTAACCAGTGAACACCGACGATTCCGGTAAGCACTGAAGTAATAGAAACATTTTCGAGTTTTGGACCAGTTTGTCCCTATTTCTAAACTCTTCAGTGACAGTCTTACTTCTCCTAAGACTGTCACTCTAACATAGCCAGTTGGTGACAATTTTACGGCGTCTGTATAAAATAGATTCCAATAATTCCAGAACCTATCAATGGCCGAAACAAAACCACCTCTTATATCCTGAGAAGATTGTTGTACCTATATTAAGGTTAAGAACAACCTTAGGTCTAAATTTATCTAGGTACCTCATAATTATGCGGAGAACAAAAATGGGAGGTCAAAGTAAAAAAGTATACTGCCCCCTTACCATAAACTCTTAAAGCAGGACAGTTTACTATGTGGAAGCGAGACGCTGCATTACACAGCCTGTAGCGGTGTCTCGCTTTCACATGGTAAACTGTCCTGCTTTAAGAGTTCATGGTAAGGGGGCTGATAGATGTTTTGTGAATTAACATTTTATTGATTAATTCTCATATATATAGTTTCTAAATTAAATATTTACATCTTTAGCAGTATCGCATTTTTCTACCAGAGCAACCTGGTAATAAGTATGATATGCTGCTGAACTGCTTGTTTTTCTAGTCTAGTGGTCGCTAAGCGCGCCTCCTGAGCGTAAGGTTCTGGGTTCGAATTCTGGTCGGGCAAAGTGGTACTGGGTTTCCATTAGGTATCACTCAGTAGAAGTGCATACCTGCGGGGTTTTAGGCTTCCCTTTTTTTTTGTAAGGTCGTCCGGTCGACTCGTGAATGTTATGTTATGTTTACAAAAAAACTTGCTTTAAGCTAGAGAGATTGTTAGGTTGGTAGATAACTACTTGTACATTTAAGTAACTGTATCCTTTTCTATTCATGTAATATTGTCCAACATCTCCAGCGGCCATTGGGATATAGAGAAAAGAATTTGTGGCATCTTAATCCAATGAGCCCTATGAGTCGCTAAGCGCGACTGTTGAGCATAAGGTTCTCAGTTCAAATCCTGAATCGGGCAAAGTGTTATTGGGTTTTTTCATTAAGTAATTTTCAGGAGCACCACGGAGTCGGAATTTGTGTCCGGTTGATGGTGGTTGATTTTGTTCAAATACAGCACTCTCATGAGCCATGTGTATCGTGTAAGGCACCGAATCATACGCCTTCTTGTAGTCTATCTAGCATGCCGACAAATACTTACGATCACGTATAACCTGTTTGTTAAGTTAATAGTGTTAAGTAATTGTCATAGCAGTGCACACTAGTCTTAGCACCACGTGATGCATTCCTACATCCACGTCGAGCGCAGTTCATGATTTTATTTAAAAAAAAAACAAAATGACTAAATAAAATGATATTTTTTTAAATCATTTAGTTAAGAGCTCAATTGCTATTTATACTCATTTAGGTCTCTAATAAATAATCTGTGCTTTGAAGTGAATTTTTGTGCAATTTAATAAATCTACTTGTGCAAACATAGTGTTATGTTCGAGCACGGTCAGTACACAATTCTTAGCGTAATTAGATGTAACATAGGAGTGTGACGAATGCGCCTTATGGAGTGTTGAACTTTATCTGTTAGGCCAACTCCGGGCAATCCACGTCCATTGATTATATCATAAAACAATCCAATACTTTCCGCCTTTCCTCGAGTGTTTACAGACCATAATTATGCCCGACAGCTATCTTCGTAGACAATCGGAGCGTTATGGAGGCTATAGTTAAGGCGGGGAAATTTTCTTTGAATACGTTCCAATTGATTATTATTTGTGTAAGATATATTGAGGGGAATAGATACAGTTATTATTATATAATTTGGATTCTAAAGGCATGATTCTGAATGAAGCAACTCCAAAAACTCTTAATTGTTAATTTTGCAAATAATAAATATTCTGCTATCTTAATTCTTAGCTGCCGTTTATGTATTGGTTTATTTAGGTAGTTCAAGGCGCTAAAATTCATACCTAACTGGCCTAACGATTTAAAAAAAGTCGATTTTCATTCAAATGGATTTTGGACATAATGTGACGTCTGATGTTATCTTGTTCCGGCAAACCTGGCCAGAAGTAAGTAATAATATTATGGAAAAGTAAACCAGTAGACATACACAGTAATGTATGATCTTTTTGTGTTACTGACACAAAAAGGATTAAGGTACTATATAAATTATCAAAACATGTATTGTCAGACTTCAAGTAGAAGAAAGCTTCCTAAGGTATTCTCTTAATAACAACTTAACTGTCCCGTGAGTCACATGTGATACATGGTCATTGTTTAACTATTGTGTCTGCATCATGGAAAGTTAAGTGGTTAAGATTATAGCTTGGCAGTTAGTTCTGTATTCTGGCTTGACATTAACATGCTTTATAGACAAAACACTAAGGCAAATTTAAATCTCAAAGAACTAAATTACTTAAAAGAATTAAATACCTTAGTGTAGTTTGAAAATTAATGGATAAATCAAGTATTTTATAGTAATAGGCATCAGTGCAAGACTGGATTAACCAAGACGAGGCCCTTAGGCAATGCATGTCTTAGGAACCCAATTCGCCTTCTGAGGCCTTCTCGAAGACGAAAACGAGTTGTAGTCCCTATATGAAAATTAGAGGCAGTCATTGTCATTATTGATCTGTTACATACCAATCTTAAAAAGTAAAAAAATAATTAGTATAATATGTTAATATCTCACGGTGCAGTGGCAGCTGCCTATTCTGCCTAATGGATAATCCGGCCTTCATCAGTGAAATTTATTAATAAATATTATAAACATAAACATAAAATTGTCAATAAATCGAACTTTTTTTTAACAAGAATATTACTTACAATTTATGATTATCAATTCCAGAATAACTATCTGAGGTTGTGATGGCTTCGTCGGGTGCAGTTAGAAGCAGTGACCTACCCAGAATACATGTCCACAATCAACAGTGGAGCTATGGTAAGTTAAATACATGACATATTAAGCCTTAAAAAAAGTTTCATTATCATCGTTAGCCTGTGCATGTGTGCTTGTATTATGGACAATTTAAGATGTTTTATGTGGGGAGTCAGCACTTGTTTGAGTCATCCACACCATACACAGGTATGTGTAGATGTATAATTGATTGTTGGTATCATTAAATAATAACAATATCTTAGGACAACTCACACACGGTCATCTGATCCCAAACTAGGCAGAGCCTGTATTACGGAAACCAGACCACTGATAAACATACATATATATCTAAATACATACATAATATATAAATCATCAGTTGAGAGGATAATGAAGAATATTAGTCAGCTTGCCCTAAAGTGTAACTGTCAAATCAATATTCATCTCTTAATCCATAGGAGTATTTTTGACAATAGGGTGAATAATTCTTAGTAAGAATTTGTAGACTGTTCCAAGTATTCACCCCTCTGGGAAACAAACTAGCTTAATCACACTTGAGAATTTGTAACATACATTGATTGGTGAAATAAATTGTATATCACAGTCATTGGACCTACTTGGTCAAAATGGTAATAAACTACTGCCTCGTTGGTCTAGTGGTCGCTAAGCGCGACTGCTGAGTAAGAGGTCCTGGGTTCAAATCCCGGGTCGGGCAAAGTGTTACTGAGTTTTCCATTAGGTAATTCTCAGTAGCAGCACGGAGTCTGGATTTGTGCCCGGTTGATGGCAATAGGCTCGCCCCCTATTACATTGGGACTTACAACATAACTGGCGAAATGTGGGTGTACTATATGTACACCTCTGCCTACCCCTTTGGGATTACAGGCGTGATGTTATGTTATGTTATGGTAATAAACTATATAAAGTAGGTAAATCACACAACCATATTGTCTCTGCAGCAGTTGTAGTTCTCACAATAACAGTAATTTTTTCTATATGAAGATGAAGTGATAAAGAAAGATGGTTGAAATACTTAGATTGTAAGCATGTTGATGGAATAGTAAGGTACTATGATTTCTATGGATTTGTTTGAAGGGAAAAATCAGGTTGGAGACATTTAGGAGTATGCCTATAGAGTAAACCAGTAGACATGTATACATATGATTGTGAAGAGAGTGAATGAGGTAAAAGAGTGGTGTCAGACTTAATTATCACCATGTTTAATCATTGTGTCTTTTACTTTGATTAATAGACTAGTTACTAATTTATGGAGGTTAAGTGATTATTTCCATGGCCCGTAAATTCTGGCCAGTGGGGTGCCAGGCCAGAATATCATATCATCCTCCTTTGGTCCCATGGGTGTCGTAGGAAGCAACAAAGGGAAAATCCAGAAGATGGGCAGCACCATCTTCTGTAACCAGCCCATCAATACAGCAATCCACAAGCCGCTTGCCAAACATGGGGATTATTGTACCCTGTAAGTGGGGGCCTTTGTTCAATAGTGGAAATCTTCCGGCAAAAGATAATGAGTATTAATTTGTAAGGAGATATTTTTATATTCTTTTACCAAGAGGGAACATTGAGTTTTTACACGACTGCCTAAAAAAGATGTTTAATGTTTTCAGGGTTGTATGTATGTATGTAAGTTTCTTTATTCCACCATAACTTCTGAATGCCTGAACCGATGTATGGAGTGTCGTTAGAATCCTTACACTATCGCGAGTAACATCGGCTATAAAAAAATGAAACAAATAAAAATATATAATTAAAAAACACGACTGCCATGACAAAAAACGAACTAAAGAGTGAAAAACAAGTTCCATCGCAGTCGGGGGACCGTTCTGTGGAACACTGTCTTATCTAAGAGGTGCCCAGACTGCAATGGAACTTGTTTTTCACTTTTTAGTTGGCTTTTTTGTCATGGCAGTCGTGTTTTTTAATTTTTTAAATTGTTAGCTTTGTAACTATGTTTTACTGTATTTTTCAGGCGCAAAAGAACTGCGGGATGCGTGGTGAAATTATGGAGATATTTCCTGTGTTCCATATTTAAAGTAAGCACAGAATATTTATGTACACACAAATTTCCCTAGGATTCTACCAGTGTTCCCTGAAGGGGACACCCACATTTCGATAGTTATGCTATAGGTCCTAATGTATTGGAGGGCGGGCCTACTGTCATTAACTGAACACAACCTCATAGTCCATGCTGAGATGCTGCTACCAAGATTACCCATAAATTTATAACTTACTTAATTCTACTCATATAAAATGAGCTCTGATTTTTAAGAAGGTAGATTCCATTCCAAAGTCGGTTTTGAATGTAATATTGTACAGTTGCAGGCACAGCTGTGACAAAAATATAGTACAAATTATAAACAAAGATTCTATAACTTTTCAGACATTGCTGTAAAGCTGGCAGTGGTCTTATCATCATACATCAGTGATGGTGAAAGAAGTCAACCTTGCGTATCGTAAGTAGAGATTGATTAATTATGCATTACCAGTTTATCCTCTCAACTGCCTACTGGTAATAGTGAAATAACGTTGCTTACTATTTTTTAATGACCTCCTGACCGAATTTCGGTCACGGCGGCCGATCGCTTCTGAGACTAGCCAACTACGCAGGAGATGTTATGTTTACGGCTTAACCTCGCAAATCGACTGATCTGCGCGGTAGCCACGTAGCTACGAGCCTTTCGACTATGCTTACTATTAGGATGGTTCTCTTTACCTTAAGATTAAAACTGTATTGCAACACTGGCACACTTATGGTATAGAACACAAATGCATACAGTTTACTATGGAAAGCACCGAGGAACAATACGGGCAAGGAATGAGAAGCATAAATACATAATTATGTTTCATGTATTTACCCCTTGATGTCCCTACCACTGCATACCATTTTGTCCTTCCAAAGGTTGCCTGGTAGATATCGCGATAAGGCCGCCATCGTACCCTCTACTTTAACGATATATACTATCTTTACTTTTTGAATCATATTAAACGTGTGTCACGAAATATAATTCATATAGCACATAAGTTTATTTAAAAGAGTGACCTTTGGAGTTTCTTCTTCTTCATAGGAATGACATTTTTGGACCGTGCAACTAGCATCTTAACGTTTCATAAGCGCCTGTAATTGGTTTACATGAAATAAAAACAAATTGAATTTGTTTAATTATTTATTAAATACAACTTATTTCTAGTCAAGTGGCCTTGGTTGAATACAATCTAATTTTAAAGATTACAATTAGCTTGACATTACTAAATCAAATCATATTTATTTCGATTAAAACATAACCCGCCTTCTGGCGCAGTCGAGTAAAAATAGATTCCACACTTGGCATGCGAAATTGAAGGTATAAAATAAGCTGTTTACTATCAAGGAATCAGATCAGAAATACATTTTTTTTTTGTTAAATTCACATTTTGTAGGTTTTGCCTACCACTATATTATACCTTGGGGTACTCGTAGCTATGCCGCTACCCGGCAGATCAGTCGATCTGCGAGGTTAAGCCGTGCTCGCCGCGGTCAGTCTTGTGATGGGTGACCATTTTCACATGTCGAGACCCCACCGTGCTTCGGAAGGCACGTTAAGCCGTTGGTCCTGCGCCTGATTTCTCTCCGGTCGTGTCGGTCTACCGTCCCATCGGATTATGAGAGTGAGGGAATAGTGAGTGCACCTGTGTCTGCGCGCATACTTGTGCACTATAATATCTCCTGCGCAGATGGCTAGTCTCAGCTGAGACAGGCCGCCGTGACCGAAATTCGGTCTGGAGGACATTATTATTATACCTTTAGGTGCGCTTACAATATCACGCAGACGGGTATAGTCTTAATTTTGCTAGTTATGTTACAAACCCCATATAGGGCCGGTAGGTGCCTGCCTTGTGTTGTACCTGTTGCCATTTGCCATTATTAGCATTTATTGCTGGGTCTAAACATATCAATAACAAGTTTTATATCGATACAATAGAAAACTATTGTTCGTGAATGCTTCTTTCTTATCGTATGGTTGATGAACAACCAGGTGTCAGAGTTTAAAGCCTGGGCCTCTGATGACGTTGATTTTAGTTTGGTTGATTGTTGGTTGACGACCTGATTGGCGCAGTGGCTAAGCGATTGGACTGCTGCGCTAAGGGTTGTGGGTTCGATTCCCGCACGGGAAGTGTGTCGGGAGTGTATCGGGGTTTAGTGGTTGCTAAGAGCGACTGCTTAACATGAGGTCCTGGGTTTCGAATCTTGGGTCGGGCAGTAGAGTTTTTCTATCAGGTAAATCTCAGTGGCAGCACGGAATCTGGATTTGTGCTCAGTTGATGGCAATAGGATCGCCCGTACTACATTGAGACCTATAACATAACCGGCGGAATGTGGGTGTACTAAACATCTCTCTCTAATGTTAAGTTTATTAAGTACTAGCTTCCGCCCGCGACTTCGCCCGCGTGGATTTCGAATGTTTTATATCCTATAGCCTTCCTCGATAAATGGGCTATCTAACACTGAAAGATTTTTTCCAATATAACCAGTTGTTCCGGAAATTAGCGCCTTTAAGCAAACAAACAAATAAACTCTCAGCTTTATAATATTAAGTATAGATTCATTTGGCTTTTCAGACACGAGTCAGGGTGATTCAGCCGGCGTGCATAGCAGCTACAGTCCTGCCGATTGGCTTCAATCCGGAAATTAAAGGTAACGGATAGGTACATAATATTTTTTACGGGTATAGGTACTAAGTCTTAAAGCAGGACAGTTTACGTTGTGGAAGCGAGACGCCGTATTACACTGCACGTAGCGGCGTCTTGCTTGCACATCGGAAAATGTCCTGCTTTAAGAGCTCATGGCAAGGGTATTGGCCTGCCATCTACGACGTGGGAGAATACAAAATAAAGGTGAATGCACTCCTCTGCCTGCCTACTCAAGAATTACAGGAGTTTTATATTTATTGTATGTCTGAAGACATTGAATTTGACGACCTGATTAGCGGAGTGGCTATACGATTGGACTGCTGCGCTAAGGGTTGCCCTTAGCGCAGCAGTCCAATCGTATAGGGTTTGATTTCCACACGGGACAAAAACTTGTGTGATCTGCAATTGTTTGTTCCGAGTCTGAGTGTTTGTCTGTGATGTTTCATGTTTGTGGAACGCACCCACGAGACAGGAGAAAATCCGAGTGTAAGGCAAAATATTTTAAATAAAATATATAATAAAATTCGTACATACATATGATGTCGCCTGCTATAAAGCGGGTAGGTAGAAGGGTTCTCCTTTACTCACAGATCGTCGCTCATTGTAGGTTTTGTTATACGTGGTTAGCGGTGGCGTGTGTGATTTATCGGGCTCACATTGGGTACGCTGTTTTACAGCCCGCTGTATAGCAACTGAAACATTAAAGAAAAAAAAACTTGAAATTTAATTAGTTTTCTTATGAAACTGGACTGCCTCGTTGGTCTAGTGGTGACTGCTGAGCAAGAGGTCCTGGGTTCAAATTCCGGGTCGGGCAAAGTGTTACTGAGTTTTCCATTAGGTAATTCTCAGTAGCAGCACGGAGTCTGGATTTGTGCCCGGTTGATGGCAATAGGCTCGCCCCCGATTACATTGGGACTTACAACATAACTGGCGAAATGTGGGTGTATTATATGTGCACCTCTGCCTACCCCTTCGGGGAATTCAGGCGTGATGTTATGTTATGTTATGTTTCCTTTGAAAGCGTTTTTTTATTGTACTTACGTTTAAGAGTTTTTAAGTGACATTTTTGTGTTTTTAATATAAAGTGTAGTGGTTTATTTATTTAGCCATTATTTTAATTATATTGTTTTTATTTAATTAAATTGTTTATTTTGTTAAATTTTTTGTTACTTTTTTCAGTGCACGAGATATGAATGATTGTTGGCTCGGTATTGGTGAACTTGGTGGGGCTTGTATTGGAATAACATTACGGTCATGATGGGTGTTTGGATTGGCAGTGAAATCCGTTTCCTGTCTACTGCTTCTGGAATTATAGGCGTTATGATATGTATGTATATAGTTGTATTTTAATTTATGGCATTATCTTAATTAGGTTGAATTCTCGTTAGCCTTGTGGTATTTAAAAGTTTTGGGTTCGATACCGATTTTTTAAATTTTTTATAAAATTATGACACTAGGCAAATGCGTTCCACGTAAGGGGTCGTAGTGTGTGTTTAGAGCGACTTGTACTATGAGTACGTTGCTCTGTGGGGGCGCTTGGTGCATGTGTTCGTCCACCCACGACATGCGTTGGCATGTTGTGGCTGTATGTGGAATATGGATGTTTGGGCCGTGCTCGCTGTATTTATATTAATTTAGACACAGTTTGCGCGATATTGTGTGTACTTTTATGGAGTAACTAGTTGCACCTCGCGGTGTTACCTGTTATATTTTTCGGGATAAAAAAATAGCTTTTAAGTTAATTTAAGATGTAAGTTATCTTTATACAACATTATATTAAAATTAATCTAACCCTTTGAGCTTGAAGAAGTAAAAAATATACATACACACTTACAAAGATTCGCTTTTATAATATTAGTATACGTTTGAACGAGTAGGCCGCGTGTAGGAGATGCGACTTACTCGAGTACGTCCGGGGAGGTTTGTGTCGACAGGGCTCCGTCGGCCGCCGGGTGGCGGCTTCGGTGTGGCAGGCGCTGTCCAGACTCGGAGTATACCGTTGCGGACGGCGCACTGCATCTGTCGACACAATAGCTTAGGAGGAGGAGAGGGGAGATTCGCGGGGGAACACGGGGCGCGCGGGGGGCGGCACGCACACCACACGGTTCGGCTGCCTGAGGGGACGAGGAAACTACGTATTAATGCCAAATGTCGTTTTTATTAATATAGAATAAATTGTAAATTATTTTTCTTTAGAATAATTTTACTAACTAAATATAATCTACTTACAACATTACAATACCTACTACTACTAAATACTACTGAATGAAACTTTCCTTACATATCTTACTTGATATATATACATATAATAAACATCATAATTATTCACTCATCAATACATACATACATACAGTGATCGTCGATCGATGGTAGAATGGATTGATCGACGTCGATCGATAGTTTCTACCACACCAATCGATCGATAACCGATAGATGCCATCAATCGATAATAGAATGCATTGGTCGACATCGATCAATAGTTTCTACTAGACCCATCGATCGATGGTAGAATGGATAAGTCATCAACATCGTACTGGCCAACAACAACGCGTCCTCTAGTGAATAATACGTTTCGAAAGAAACTGATGGAATATAGCCGGGATTATTCGGTCTACGTCGACTGATGCCATCGACCGGCAATCGATCGATTGGTTAGTCGACCGGTATTCGTCAACCGATGCCATCGACCGGCAATCGATCGATTGGTTAGTCGACCGGTATCCGTCAGGGTTCCATATTAGGTCCCATTCTCTTTATTATTGTCACCAATGATTTGATAAATTATATTAAGAAAATCATACCAGAAATTAATCTTGTAGTTTATGCGGATGACACTAATGCCGTTGTAGGAGCGAAAAGTATAAGTGAACTTACAGATGTGGTCAATACTACTTTAGCAGTATTTCAATCTTGGTTCGATGCAAATAGATTAATAATAAATACTAAAAAAACAAACATTATGTTGTTTCGAACCACGGCAGGCAATAAAGATAATATGGATATGATCCTGAAAAATGAAAAGTTGGAATTAGTGAGAGATGTTAGATTTTTAGGTGTCTGTCTAGATAATTTGCTTAACTGGAAAAAGAAACTAGCACATATAGACTCCACTATATCATCTGCATGTTTTGCGTTAAGAACATCAGTCTGGCGGTAGACGGCAAACCGAACGCTCGCGCGCATACTACTTGTGCCCCTTAACAAACTCGTCTAGCGACTACGATACACAAACTTTTTTAAGTTGATTCATCATGTTTACATGTACGGGTTGTGGTGTCGAAGCTAGGGATGGAGTCACATGCAGCCTC
Source organism: Abrostola tripartita (assembly GCA_905340225.1). NCBI lineage: Eukaryota > Metazoa > Arthropoda > Insecta > Lepidoptera > Noctuidae > Abrostola > Abrostola tripartita. The sequence continues at coordinate 20,358,858 of HG996486.1, forward strand.
TGTGAGGGGCAGTTCGACTTCCAGTGTGCAGGTGTAACGGAATTAGGATGGAAGAAGCTCGGGGACCGTAAAACAACTTGGAAGTGTGCCAGCTGTAAGTCATTAGCGGCAGCCAGCCCCCGGATAGGACCTTCCAAGGCCTCACCTACTGGCTCGGAGACAATTTTAGCGGAACTCAAACGGCTCTCCACCCAAATGGAAGCATTGCCGACTCTAATTGAAAGCATAAAAGCTATCAAAACCGAGCTCTTGGAGTTAAAAGCCATCAGGTCTGAATTCTCTGAAATAAAATCTTCCATGCAGTCTGTTAGTGACGATATTCTGACCTTGACGGGTAAGGTTTCAATATTGGAGCAGGAAATTCAGGCTATTAGGAAGACAAAAGATGAGATATCTGTCCTAAAGAGCCGCGTGGAGAAGCTTGAGAGGCAACAATGTGAGAGTGAGCAAAGATCCCGTATGAATAACATCGAGATAAAAGGAGTGCCGATGACCAGCGACGAGAACCTATTTACTGTTATGGCTAAAATCGGAGATGTTATTAAGTGTCACATTCCAAAGGATCAAATAAATTATGTAGCAAGGGTTCCGATGCGTAACGACAGCCATAATAAAAACATAATATGTTCGGTGCACAACAGCTACTTGAAAAATGACTTCGTAGCTGCTGCAAAAAAACTGAAGACCTTGAACGCTGGTGACCTAGGACTACGTGGCGAGAACAGGATCTATATCAATGATCACTTAACGTTTGATAACAAAATCTTGCTCAACAAAACTAAAGCCTTAGCTAAAGAACGTGGTTTTGAGCATGTGTGGGTTCGAGGCTGCAAAATAATGCTGCGAAAAAATCTCACATCACCAAAACTTCACATAAAATCGGAGCAAGATCTAAACAAGTTTTTAAACTAATCATTTCGAATCAACACTCTGGTAGGTTGTCTGTACGCATCTGCTCATTACGTTTGAGAAACACTTGCACTTGTTTTTTATACGCATTCCTTACTCGCCAGCCTTTTGTTTGCTTATCGCTTCGTGTCAACTACCTCGAAATGTTCCTATTTTTTATTTATAATTGCTATTCTTTTACACATAAAGCCCTTTTTAGCTTGCCTAAGAAAACATACAAAGTTTTTTCTAAACATGTTTTATACAATTGCGCTTACTACTGCAAAATGCAAACTATACCTAATATCTGCGTCGCTAAAGCCGTTATTACCCTATTAACATTAATCTTAACCCACTTTATTCTTTGTCTCTGCGAATTGAATGTACCTTATTCTTTTAAAATACATGCTAAACTTAAGTTAATTTTAATAATAGTTTGTAATGGCGCCCCTTAACATTTACTATCAAAATGTGAGGGGACTGCGGACGAAAACCGGTGTTTTTCTTAGAAATGTTTGTGCTAATAGTTTTGATATTGTATGCTTGACGGAGACATGGTTAACTGACGGGATATTAGATTCAGAAGTGTTTGACAACAGATATCTCGTATGGAGACGGGACCGCGATTATGTTAATACCAACCAAGTCATGGGAGGTGGTGTTTTAATTGCGGTCAGACGTGAACTTGTGGCGGACTCTCGCGGCGAGTGGTGTTCGAGTGCTGAAGACCTATGGGTTACACTAACACTGGCACGGAGTAAACCGAGGGTTTCTTTTAAATTGCACATCTGCGTTGCCTACATCTGCTGCCAGAACCAAGGTAACTCTTTAGCAATCCAGTTATGTCACTTCTCGGACAATCTGTTGGATATTGTGCTTAAGTATTCCACTGACAAGTTTATAATCTTAGGTGACTTTAATCAGCCTAATATATCGTGGCAGTCGACAGCGGATGGATACTGTTTAAATCCTATCAATCTAAAAGGAATTGTTCAAACTAACTTGATTGATAACTTTAATACCTGTAACCTCTCACAATTTAACTGTCACTTAAACAAGAACAATAGGATTTTGGACCTAGTGCTATCTAACGACCATGTTACTGTCGCTTGTTGTGATGACCCACTTGTACCTGAAGATCCACATCATACGGCATTGTGCATTACAGCAGATTTTGTACAGTTACATAGTCTTCCAGTTCGCCCGTACATAAAATTTTTATATCATCTGGCGGACTTCAATGCAATAAATAATGAAATTAATCTTGTGGATTGGGTTAATGATATGAACTGTCGCTCGTTGAATGACGCCGTAACGTACTTCTACGCCGTCATTGATAAATTACGTAACACATACATACCAACTAAAACTATTAAATCCCAATCTAAATATCCTCCTTGGTATGGAAAATCTTTGATAAAAATTATAAAAGAGAAGGCCAAATATCACATTAAATTTAAAAAATATAGGAATCTGTGTGATTATAACTGTTTTTTTTTTATTAAGGCAACGAGCTAAAGACTTAGAAAATTCAATGTTTAGCGATTATATAACGAAAATAGAATCAGACATAAGTAGTAATCCTCGAGCATTCTGGAGTTATGTTAAAGCGAGAAAACACTCAAACTCATTCCCGTCCGTGTTGCACTTTGGACGTCTGTCCTCCGGTGATGGTGACGTGATTTGCAACATGTTTGGTGACTTTTTTCACTCGAACTTCCTTTCGGGCACCTGCAATAGTCCTGTACCAGGTGACCTGGACATTGACGGAGGGGTATCGAGCACATCTGACATTAATGCCATTGAAATACGGGAGGATGTGGTCTGTAGGCTGCTTAAGCGAGTTGACTGCAATAAATCTGCAGGTCCTGACAATATGGCTCCAGTTTTCATAGCGAATTGCGCCAAGAGCCTCTCGGTCCCGCTCTCTATCCTGTTTAAAAGGTCACTAGACTCGGGTGAGGTGCCTGAAATCTGGAAGTCAGCATATATAACGCCAATACACAAAAAAGGGTCTAAAACCTCGGTAGAGAATTATAGGCCGATCTCTAAGCTGTGCGTCTTTGCTAAAATACTCGAGAAAATAGTTTACAATCAAGTTTACTCTGCCATAAAACACAGCTTTTGTGATTATCAACACGGTTTTTTAAGAGGTCGGTCTACCACTTCTAATTTAGTTCTCTGTAGTGATTTTATAACAGAATCCATGTCACATAGATCCCAAGTCGACGTTATATATACTGACTACAGTAAATGCTTTGATCGAATAGATCATGTTATTTTAATGCGTAAGCTTTTATTGATGGGTATCAGAGGAAATCTATACAGGTGGTTCGCGTCTTATGTTGAGGGTAGATGTCAAACTGTGGTTCTAAATGGCTACACATCCAGAGCTACACATATTTCCTCGGGGGTTCCCCAAGGATCACTATTAGGGCCCCTGTTATTTAATATTTTTATTAATGATATTATCCACTGTTTCCGGCATTCAAAAATCTTATTATATGCAGACGACATGAAGATCATGAAGCGAGTGGGTACCCCTGAAGATGCTCTTTTATTACAGGAGGATCTTGACTCGTTTCAGGCATATTGCAGATCCAATAAACTGGACTTAAACGTCTCTAAATGTTACGTGTGCTCTTTCACCCGGAAGCCTCACCCCTTACACTTCTCCTACAAACTCCTAGATACTTCCATTGCTAGAGTTAATTCTATCAAGGATCTAGGGATTACATTCGACTCTAAGCTTCTCTTCGACACCCATATCAATAATATAATCAGCAAAGCTTCGAAAGCATTAGGGTTTATTTTCAGGGTCTCATCGGAATTCAGAAGCGTCAAGACTATAAAAATCCTATATTGCTGTTTCGTTCGAAGTCACCTAGAGTATGCCTCTCAGGTTTGGAACCCGAACTATAATGTTTATATTAATCGTTTAGAGGGCATACAAAGAAAATTCCTAAGGTACATTCAATTTCGTTCCAAAATTTATATACCAGATTATAACAAACGGTGTAAAAAGTTTCACATACTTCCGCTTCACGAACGCAGAAAAGTTTCTGACTTAGCATTTTTGTTTAAAATCGCAAACGGATCCATAGACGTCCCTGAGCTGGTGAGCGAAATTGGGCTGCGCGTACCTTATCCATCTTTGCGTAAATTTAGTTTATTACACTCACCTATACCAAAAACAACCTATAGACAAAATTCATATCTGATTAGAGCTAGTCGTGTTTACAACGCGACTTGCCGGACTGTTGATCTCGACCTCTTTACCACAAGTGTGTCTAACTTAAAAAAAACTCTCTGCAACCACTACTTTGATAATCTTTTTAGCTAAATTAGTTGTTCACTGTCTATCTCTTACTTTATTGTTATTAGTTTACATATCTGTGAAAACTTGTAATTGGCCATAGTCATGATATTCCAAAATATATTTGAACATGTGTTTAGCTGTAAGTTTTCCGAAAATTATAAAATAAAATAAAATAAAATAAACATTGAGAGACGAAATAAATGTGGACCAGTTAAAAATGGTATATTATGCTCTTGTCGAATCCAAACTCCGATATAGTATCCAATTCTGGGGGAATAGCTACAGTTACAATTCTCAGCGAGCCGTCGTTCTCCAAAAAAGGGCAATACCGACAATTGTTAGAATCTCACAAAGAGAAAGCTGTCGATCTCATTTTCAGCGTCCAAATATCCTAACATTGCCCAGACTCTACATAATAGTATTGTTAGTTAATTTAAAAAAATATGTCCATGAATACGAATCTGAAGACGAGAGAATAGCCAGGGAAAATACTCGTAGAAAGGACTTTAAAAATAGAACTGTTCCCATTTTGCACATTGCCAAGCATAGTCCTCATTACCAAGCTGTACAAATATTTAATAAACTGCCAGCGGATTTAAAAGATCTATTGTACACTTGCTCTTTTAAGACAAAGCTCAAAGTATTTCTGTTAGAGAGAAACTTGTATTCTTTAGACGAATTATAATACAATATTATTTCCAATTTACTGTTTTATAAATAAATATTTGTATCTTTTCGTTTTAAGCATTTATTCATGTTTTAATTTTGTTTTTTTTCCCATATTGCATGTTAATTTTTATAATTTTTGTTAAAAATGTATTAATAATGTAATGTACATAATGTATCAAATATCAAATACAATATAAATTGTTCCTGATAAATAAATATATAAAAATAAAAAATAAAAATCGATCAACGTCGACCGATGTCGATCGATGGCATCGATCGACTATCGATCGATTGGTGTGGTGTGGTGTGGTAACACCCTTACTATCTCTGATGTACACTGTATACTATACTTAAGCCTACTACTTATTATCAAAGAGTATCGTTATATCTAATAAAACGAAACATGTCCATTGCTATTTATCGGCTACATTTCCGACTACAGCTGGATTGAAGCCGTTGCTACTGAACATTACCTAATAAAAAAAACCTAAAATACTTAACGACCCGGGAATCGAACCCAAAGACTTCATACTCAACAAGCGCGCACCACCGAAACAGACAAAAAAGGACAAAATGTATAATTATTATATTGTGTAAAACAACATCACGCCTGTATTCCCCGAAGGGGTAGGCAGAGTATGTTATAGATCTTAATGTAATAAAATTGGAGCGAGCCTATAGCCATCAACTGGACACAAATCTAGACTACGTGCTGCTAATAAGAATTACCTAACACTTTGCCCGACCCGAAATTCGAACCCAGGACCTCGTACTCAGCAGCGCTTAGCGCCCACTGAACCAACGAGGCAGTCAATTAAATTACACACGTAGTCTAGAGTATTTATAGAAGAAAGATTAACAACGTTCTTATATTTTATTTTCATTCCAGGTGGCGAATAATGACGTGTTGCACGAGGAGAGGCGGCACTCGTACAGAAGCTTCTTTTAAACTAGTCTTAAAAACATTAGACAAAACTTAAAGACGTTACATAATGTCCTCCTGACCGAATCTCGATCACGGCGGCTGCTATCAGCTGAGACTAGCCAACTACGCAGGAGATATTATAGTGCACAAGTATGTGTGCAAACACAAGTGCACTCCCTATTCCCTCACTCTCATAGTCCGATGGGACGGAAGTTCGACACGACCGGAGAGATCAGACGCAGGACCAACGACTTAACGTGCCTTCCGAAGCACGGAAAACTTAACGTAAAGCTTATGTAATTGCTACACTTTACGTGATGGCTTTATAGTATAAAATATAATAGATGGCTTTATAGTATTGTATATTTATATATAAAATCCGTCCATCTGTTTGAGCGTGAAGAAGTAACAAACATACAAACACACTCGCAAACTTTCGCATAAGTAGGTTGGTAGATCGTAATAATAATTAGTTTAGGAGTCCGTGCGTTCGTCGGGGTGCTGTTTGCTAACTGTTGGCCGGCGCAGGCGGCGGCAGGAGCGGTCTAGTCTGTGCAATAATATTATTACAGTGATCATTGCTCTCTTTAACATGTAATATTCACGTCATGTCATGTGTCAAGTTTAAATTGTCACAGCTAACCACAACACACCTTCTTGTCTAAGCATTATTGCAATCGAATCGACCAATTGAAAAACGGCTTAAGTAACTATAGGTTTCAAAGTGATTTTTATTGTTCTAGAGTTAACTGGTTCAATTATTCTCTATTACCGCGACTTATGAGCCAGTTTCCGAGTAATGATTTTTATTATTTACACAAATATTTTCATATGTAAACATAAATATTACTATTTATAAATTCATGGGAATAAGCCGATTATTTAAACAACACAGTTAAGTTTATTTGCAATGTAAACTTATATGAATAATACCAGGAAACAATAGGTAGACACAATATTAGACAGGACACATCAAAATCACTAAATACCTATCGCTAACGAACCGAGCCGCCAACTCTTATAGGCTTGCTGGGTGACAGTAAAGAGGGTAGCCAACTTATTATACAGAAAAAGGCTGTGGTCTCCAACAATATTATAACGACGACAAGGGTGGAAAACAATTAAGTTTAACTTTTTTTAAATAATAATTTTATAACATTAAAATACCAAATAGTAAATAAGCAACTATAGTTATTATATGCGAATTTGCGCATTATTCCATTGTTTTCCATACATATTTCTACTTCTTTCTAAGCGTTTAGTCTTAACGTCTGACATACTTGGAATCAAATCTATGGATCCACATCTTCCTTTTGCTTAGTTTTCCTTTTGATTCCGCCACTTTTTCCTTATGACCTTTTTTCCACCTTCGTCATATCCTTGTCTTTCTTGTACATATGTTTCAATTTGATTCTTTGTAGGTTTTATTCTTTTCTCTTCCATCTTTTCAGTGTTTTCTTTTAGCCTTTCCCGGTACCGCCTCATTTTACCAGCAGGAGTTAGAGGCATATTTGATTCCGATCTGTAAAATGACGAAGCTTTACCATGCCTTACTTACAAAGCATTTTTTTAATAACTCTAGTGTATGAATAGTTACACTTTTTATTTCTGCAATGTCCGTACATATGTTCACACAAATAAATAATTCATCATAAGCAGCGTTCGAACTTTTTTGAACTATATTTATCAGTAGCATAGAAATGGTTGCTACAAATTCTGATGCATTTTGAAGGCATCAAGTCTGATTATTGTCTCTGTTTCCGAACAATTGCGATCCACTCCCGAAGGCGAACCTCATTAGCCGGAAACATTAACAAAGAAAAATAGTTGAATAAATTTTCCATAGCTTGCTGTTTTTTTTTCAAATTAGTCTTTATCGTGAAACATGTATTATTAAGTTAAAAAACGGAACTGAAGGGGCTTATATGGCTACTATGTTCGATTGTTCGCATATGTACTTTTAATCTATGACCGTAGTGCATGCATCCTTCTCGCTCTCGCGCTAAAATGATTTGCAGTCTCTTGTGTATTTACCGCAATGAAATTGAAAATTTCAACAGAAAAATAATTGAAGTATTTACTTATTTCTCAACTTAAAACTACCTTTACAGGGATTATGCGATAGTTAAGAAAAACATATAAGTACTTATTCATAAACTAACATGTACACATTACCTATTACAAATGTTTATTTACATATATCCTTACTTAATATCTAATATTAACTAATGACATATATATATTGAAAGTGAAAATATAATTAATAACGACCTGATTGGCGCAGTGACTAAGCGATTGGACTGCTGCGCTAGGGGTTGCGGTTCGATTCCCGCACGGGACAAAAATTTGTGTGATCCGCAGATGTTTGTCCCGAGTCTGGGTGTTTGTGTATGTGATATTTCATGTTTGTGAAACGCACCCACGATACAGGAGAAATTCCTAGTGTGGGGCGACGTTTTTTTTTTAAATTACTATTATTCTATATATTATGGTAACATATTAATGCGAATATATCAATCTTATCGTGCAGTTTGTTAATAATTCGAATTGCTCGGGTCACAGCCGATTTGGCGAGTAAATTAGTTCTGGCCGTTGGCACCACCAGCAGCGGCGGGCGACGTCGTCTCCACACGTAGCGGTCCGGAACACTTAGACTCAAATGCTATAGAACTCCCGGATTACACAATATGCCCCGGAGTATTGTATCTAAATATGCTATAAGTGTAAACTCATAATATTGTATGTACTCACATATGATAGGTGGTCCCATGTGTCCATTAACTTTGGGTTCATAATTTGCACATGTTATAAAAAGACACGTTGGCATTGGGTCTGATTCGAGTCCAGCTGGGTCTGATACGAGTTAGTATAATGCGCGCGCCTGTAACGCATCTATATTTTCTGTGATCACATCACTGCAACTATTTTTGGCTGCCTATCAATAATTGTCGCCATTTTTTTCGCGCCTTGCACCCGCTGTCAAGGTCACTTCCGGGTGGTCTCGCGGAAAACCGCGCGTGGAATTAAAACGACGATCTCTTTGTTATATTTAGAAGTTATTATAAAAGTTATCGTTGGAATCATTATAAAATTAGCTAACAGATTATGTATAGATTAGTCCAGTTTTATCTTGTAATATATTAGTAATTCTAATTTGTAATTAGTGTAAACGATTTTTTCCCAGTTTCTAGAGCAAAGTTCGATTTAATTAGAAAAATAAACCATTATTTTAATAAGTTTTTATTTTATTTACATTACCCAATAATAAATAAAAAGAACACACCCCCATACATATTATTTCATCTACAATAATATTACGTCATTTAGCCAAGCCGCGCGCTCAGCAAAAAAAGGATCGTGTTTACACTTCAATTCTGAGAACGCTCTATGCCCAAGTGGATTTTCTCCTAGTTTTATCACCAGAACGACACATAAAACATAGATTTTTTTCCGGATGACTCATGCGTAAAAAGACCCCTTGTGTTTCTAAAATTCACACCACACTTTCTACCAGGAAAGTTAAAACTTTGGCATTGAATCATTTTTCAGGTCATAATTCTGGATAAAATAGAACTTTTGATCAATCTGGTTCGAGGACGCAAATCATTGCCTGCGATACCAGAATAACCAGGAATCCAAACAATCTCTATATTAAACCCGATTTTATAACATTATATACTATTACTTAATTTTTACTACCAAGTTGCCATTGTATTAATGCCTGATAACTCTTTTACGCAAGTCTGCAAAAATGACAGAATTTTTAACCTGTGAGCTCTTATTAATTTTACAGATTCTAAGATACCTATATATTAACCAGTGAACACCGACGATTCCGGTAAGCACTGAAGTAATAGAAACATTTTCGAGTTTTGGACCAGTTTGTCCCTATTTCTAAACTCTTCAGTGACAGTCTTACTTCTCCTAAGACTGTCACTCTAACATAGCCAGTTGGTGACAATTTTACGGCGTCTGTATAAAATAGATTCCAATAATTCCAGAACCTATCAATGGCCGAAACAAAACCACCTCTTATATCCTGAGAAGATTGTTGTACCTATATTAAGGTTAAGAACAACCTTAGGTCTAAATTTATCTAGGTACCTCATAATTATGCGGAGAACAAAAATGGGAGGTCAAAGTAAAAAAGTATACTGCCCCCTTACCATAAACTCTTAAAGCAGGACAGTTTACTATGTGGAAGCGAGACGCTGCATTACACAGCCTGTAGCGGTGTCTCGCTTTCACATGGTAAACTGTCCTGCTTTAAGAGTTCATGGTAAGGGGGCTGATAGATGTTTTGTGAATTAACATTTTATTGATTAATTCTCATATATATAGTTTCTAAATTAAATATTTACATCTTTAGCAGTATCGCATTTTTCTACCAGAGCAACCTGGTAATAAGTATGATATGCTGCTGAACTGCTTGTTTTTCTAGTCTAGTGGTCGCTAAGCGCGCCTCCTGAGCGTAAGGTTCTGGGTTCGAATTCTGGTCGGGCAAAGTGGTACTGGGTTTCCATTAGGTATCACTCAGTAGAAGTGCATACCTGCGGGGTTTTAGGCTTCCCTTTTTTTTTGTAAGGTCGTCCGGTCGACTCGTGAATGTTATGTTATGTTTACAAAAAAACTTGCTTTAAGCTAGAGAGATTGTTAGGTTGGTAGATAACTACTTGTACATTTAAGTAACTGTATCCTTTTCTATTCATGTAATATTGTCCAACATCTCCAGCGGCCATTGGGATATAGAGAAAAGAATTTGTGGCATCTTAATCCAATGAGCCCTATGAGTCGCTAAGCGCGACTGTTGAGCATAAGGTTCTCAGTTCAAATCCTGAATCGGGCAAAGTGTTATTGGGTTTTTTCATTAAGTAATTTTCAGGAGCACCACGGAGTCGGAATTTGTGTCCGGTTGATGGTGGTTGATTTTGTTCAAATACAGCACTCTCATGAGCCATGTGTATCGTGTAAGGCACCGAATCATACGCCTTCTTGTAGTCTATCTAGCATGCCGACAAATACTTACGATCACGTATAACCTGTTTGTTAAGTTAATAGTGTTAAGTAATTGTCATAGCAGTGCACACTAGTCTTAGCACCACGTGATGCATTCCTACATCCACGTCGAGCGCAGTTCATGATTTTATTTAAAAAAAAAACAAAATGACTAAATAAAATGATATTTTTTTAAATCATTTAGTTAAGAGCTCAATTGCTATTTATACTCATTTAGGTCTCTAATAAATAATCTGTGCTTTGAAGTGAATTTTTGTGCAATTTAATAAATCTACTTGTGCAAACATAGTGTTATGTTCGAGCACGGTCAGTACACAATTCTTAGCGTAATTAGATGTAACATAGGAGTGTGACGAATGCGCCTTATGGAGTGTTGAACTTTATCTGTTAGGCCAACTCCGGGCAATCCACGTCCATTGATTATATCATAAAACAATCCAATACTTTCCGCCTTTCCTCGAGTGTTTACAGACCATAATTATGCCCGACAGCTATCTTCGTAGACAATCGGAGCGTTATGGAGGCTATAGTTAAGGCGGGGAAATTTTCTTTGAATACGTTCCAATTGATTATTATTTGTGTAAGATATATTGAGGGGAATAGATACAGTTATTATTATATAATTTGGATTCTAAAGGCATGATTCTGAATGAAGCAACTCCAAAAACTCTCTAATTTTCTCATTCGATCACTATATTGTCGTAATAACGCAGTCCCCGTCTAAGAACAAAGTACTTACACCCTTGAACTGCGCATGCGCCCCGCCCAATGAGACGGCGTTAATGTAGCCAACATAGCTTAGCGCGCTAAACTACGCGTTAAAATCCTTTGATTTGTCTAAAAAACGGACCCCCGAGTCATCGCTTAAGAGCCATTTCACAAAATTGTGACGTTCGAATTCTGTCAAAATTGTCATGTGTGCGTAGCGCACCCACACAAAAACAATGCAAACAGTGTAGCGAGAGTTTTGAGACGGACATAAAAATTTTGATCGTTATGGCAATGTTTCTTATTCGAGATTTATGAAAATATTTTTATTTCTTTAGTAATTTATTTAGACAAATTATAATTTCTACAATAATAATTTATTCACCAATTATAAATAGATCAAGTTTTGTAAAATTTATTTTAATAATAAATGTAAGCGATTGTATTTTTGGAGGATTATATACTCAATTACGCAAAAACGGTTAAAAGCACATAGAAAAAAAATTGCACATAGATAGTTTATAACCTGGATTAATATATTAAAGGCTACAAGCTACTTTTCATGCGTAAAAAAATCCAAGTGGACCAAGTCGCGGACAAAAATAGTACAGTCAAGATTATAAAGTAGCTGAATATTAATTTAATAAAATATCATAAACTAAAAAAATAATATATTTTACTTGATAATAAACAAAACCGAATGAAAATAATACATAGAAAATGATAACGTTGTGGTCGTAGTATAAACATGCGTTTGCAATACGAATTTTCGTAATTTGAAATTAGAATAAAGTGCCACAGATCCTACCTCTTTGGGCGCTCGGGCCCGACTGATCATTCTACGTTTGTGCATCGTAATTTATTGTGATTTGGAGTGATATTGAAAATGATGTGATTTCTAATTAAATAAAGGAATTTTGAAAATCACTGTATTATTAGATTTCTTAAAGAGCATAGTTTATTCTGACATGATTTTAAAATTAAAATATACCTTTATTCAAACCAAAAAGTCGCGATAAAATTACAGTATAAACCGTGAAAATAGGTTTCAGTTTTATTTTTTTTATCAATTAAAAGTGTAATTAATCGAAAATGTTGCACCGTAAGTGTCAATAAAAATATATGCCTAATGCTTACTGTATTTTTATCATTTAAATTTGTGAATGTAAATGATAGAATTTGGAGCCCGAAATTGACTCTGCGATGATTTTTCAGAAAACGTGTTGTGGGAGATTGATCGCCATATAGCAATTATGTTATTTTTTGTAAATCTATTAGCTTATGTGTCAATGCGAAAGATTGGTCTACAATTTACATTTATATATCAATTCCTAAATACTACCTAAGATGGTAAATTAGGCGTCCGAAATCTTAGAAAACTGCAAAAAAATGTAAAATGGCTCTTAATAACGTGTAATTCTTCTTCATTAGTAATGCCGTTAGTAAATTAACACGTTAAAATCTTGGCTACATCTGAGTAAAGCGTTACCTAACTAGCGCGTTAATTAACACGTTAAGACGCAGATGGAGTCGAAGCATTAGGTTATTTAAGTTTAAAATTATAATTTAAAAAATACTGGATATAAAAATGACTCAATAAAAAAAACTGAATATAGTACTCAATACTCAATACTTTATTAGCATTCCATAAGTCAAATACAGGTGTTACATATGAGATAGAATCATTATGGACCCGGTAGGGCACAGCTTAAAGTTGGAGAGATATGCAGCTTAATACTAAAATTATAATTATTATATCTAAAATACTATTTTGGTAAAACTACTAAGTAGTTATAATAATATAAAATAAAAATGTTTTGAATGTGTGCGTTTGTGAGTAGGTATGTGTGTGTATGTGAGTGTGTGTGTGTGTGTTTGTATGTGTTTATGTATATATCGTATAGGTAGAGGGGCTTATCCCTATAGATATTAATTTATTTGAATTGTTTGCACTATCTTTTTATTAATTTATCATCGTAGTACATTTGGAGTGAAGGAATTTTTTTAATTTGTTTATAAATAGATTTGTTTTCTTTTCATCTTTTATTGTTTTTGGTAAGTTATTATATATTTTTATTGACATAACTAGTGGACCGGACGAATGTATTTTTAGATTGGATGTAGGCAAATTTAATCTGTTTTTGTGTCGTAAGCTATATTTTTTTTAAATATCTTTCCGGGTAGTATAAAATTCGGGGTGATGTCGCACAAATTTACATACTTCTAAGATGTATAAACAGGAAAGTGTGAGGATTTTGTGCTTTTGGAATTGTGGTCTGCAGCTGTCTGTCTGTTCAATATTGGTTATTATTCGGATGAGTTTCTTTTGTAAGGTGAAAATGGTGTGAGAATTTGTACTGTTTCCCCATAATATGATGCCATAACTAAGCCACGCTTGGGCGTAGGCATAGTATGTAACAAGTGCTGTTTGTAGGTCGGTGGTTTTTTTAATTTCGCGTAGGGCGTAGGATAATTTTGATAGTTTAGCTCTAATTTTTTGTATGTGTGCTTTCCAGTTTACGTGAGTATCTATTGTTAAACCGAGGTGGGTGAATTCGTTAACTTGTTCTAATTTTGTGTTGTTGTAGGAATAGTTTAGTTTTATAGGGGCTTTTTGATGTGGGTGAAAGGTGATTAATTTAGTTTTCGAGAAATTTATTTCTAAGTTATGATTTTCCATCCAATTGATTACTGACGTAAGAAGAGAATTGAGTTTTTCATTGGTATTCTCATTTATTTGGCAAGAGGTGAGTATAGATATATCATCTGCGAATAGCACACATGTATCATTTATTGTTTTGGGAAGGTCATTAATGTAAATGAGAAACAGAAGACATCCTATAACGCTCCCTTGTGGAACAGGCGTTTACTGCTTTTCGGTCAGATGTGATTTGCTGTATTTCCTTACTGTTGTTATTAAAATATTCGATCTCTACAAGTTGCTCTCTATCTTTTAAGTAGCACTCGAACCATTTTAGTGCATTTCCCCGTCTCCCAATCCCGTGTAATTTATTTAAAAGTATTTTAAATTGCACCTTATCGTAGGCTTAAAACATCAACCTAGTAGTTCCTAAAACATCAACCTTATGGTGGATCTTGGACTATTATGTGTTTACCTCGGTCTTTGAATTTAAATCATTTTATTCACGTAATAAATATTTGACTGGATAAAATAACCCACACACATTGGCATATGTCCAGAATAAACCAACTCGAATTTTAAGTTATCTTAAATAAATAAAAAGCAAAAACTACTGAAGACGATCATCATTTATTCAAACCAGACTTTTAAAATTAACAGTTATATACACTTCATCTAAAAACACACACATGTATAGGCGTCTGTCCGGAATTAACAAATTCGAATTTTAGTTAAAACAAAACCTACGGAAGATGTTTAACCATTTATTCAAACCCGACTTTTTAAATAAACAGTTATATAAAGTTCAACTAAAAACATACATATGTACAAAATAAACAAACTCGAATTTTAGTTAAAACAAGACCTTCAGGAGATGCTGAACCATTTATTCAAACCTGACTATTTAAATAAACAGGTATATACAGGTTAACTAAAAACACACATATGTACAGAATAAACCAACTCGAATTTTATTTATAACAAAACCTAAAGAAGATGCTTAACCATTTATTCAAACCTGACTTTTTAAATAAAAAGTTATTTACACTTCAACTTAAAACACACACATGTATAGGCGTCTGTCCGGAATTAACAAATTCGAATTTTAGTTAAAACAAAACCTACGGAAGATGTTTAACTATTTATTCAAACCCGACTTTTTAAATAAACAGTTATATAAAGTTTAACTAAAAACATACATACATATGTACAAAATAAACAAACTCGAATTTTAGTTAAAACAAACCCTTCAGGAGATGCTGAACCATTTATTCAAACCTGGCTATTTGAATAAACAGGTATATACAGATTAACTAAAAACACACATATGTACAGAATAAACCAACTCGAATTTTAGTTACAACAAAACCTAAAGAAGATGCTTAACCATTTATTCAAACCTGACTTTTTAAATAAAAAGTTATCTACACTTCAACTTAAAACACACATGTATAGGTACATATATGTCCGGATTAACAAACTCGAATTTTAGTTAAAACAAGACCTTCAGAACCTGCTGAAACATTTATTCAAACCAGACTTTTAAAATTAACAGTTATATACACTTCATCTAAAAACACACACATGTATAGGCGTCTGTCCGGAATTAACAAATTCGAATTTTAGTTAAAACAAAACCTACGGAAGATGTTTAACCATTTATTCAAACCCGACTTTTTAAATAAACAGTTATATAAAGTTCAACTAAAAACATACATATGTACAAAATAAACAAACTCGAATTTTAGTTAAAACAAGACCTTCAGGAGATGCTGAACCATTTATTCAAACCTGACTATTTAAATAAACAGGTATATACAGATTAACTAAAAACACACATATGTACAGAATAAAGCAACTCGAATTTTAATTATAACAAAACCTAAAGAAGATGCTTAACCATTTATTCAAACCTGACTTTTTAAATAAAACGTTATTTACACTTCAACTTAAAACACACACATGTATAGGCGTCTGTCCGGAATTAACAAATTCGAATTTTAGTTAAAACAAAACCTACGGAAGATGTTTAACTATTTATTCAAACCCGACTTTTTAAATAAACAGTTATATAAAGTTTAACTAAAAACATACATACATATGTACAAAATAAACAAACTCGAATTTTAGTTAAAACAAACCCTTCAGGAGATGCTGAACCATTTATTCAAACCTGGCTATTTGAATAAACAGGTATATACAGATTAACTAAAAACACACATATGTACAGAATAAACCAACTCGAATTTTAGTTACAACAAAACCTAAAGAAGATGCTTAACCATTTATTCAAACCTGACTTTTTAAATAAAAAGTTATCTACACTTCAACTTAAAACACACATGTATAGGTACATATATGTCCGGATTAACAAACTCGAATTTTAGTTAAAACAAGACCTTCAGAACCTGCTGAAACATTTATTCAAACCAGACTTTTAAAATTAACAGTTATATACACTTCATCTAAAAACACACACATGTATAGGCGTCTGTCCGGAATTAACAAATTCGAATTTTAGTTAAAACAAAACCTACGGAAGATGTTTAACCATTTATTCAAACCCGACTTTTTAAATAAACAGTTATATAAAGTTCAACTAAAAACATACATATGTACAAAATAAACAAACTCGAATTTTAGTTAAAACAAGACCTTCAGGAGATGCTGAACCATTTATTCAAACCTGACTATTTAAATAAACAGGTATATACAGATTAACTAAAAACACACATATGTACAGAATAAAGCAACTCGAATTTTAATTATAACAAAACCTAAAGAAGATGCTTAACCATTTATTCAAACCTGACTTTTTAAATAAAACGTTATTTACACTTCAACTTAAAACACACACATGTATAGGCGTCTGTCCGGAATTAACAAATTCGAATTTTAGTTAAAACAAAACCTACGGAAGATGTTTAACTATTTATTCAAACCCGACTTTTTAAATAAACAGTTATATAAAGTTTAACTAAAAACATACATACATATGTACAAAATAAACAAACTCGAATTTTAGTTAAAACAAGACCTTCAGGAGATGCTGAACCATTTATTCAAACCTGGCTATTTGAATAAACAGGTATATACAGATTAACTAAAAACACACATATGTACAGAATAAACCAACTCGAATTTTAGTTACAACAAAACCTAAAGAAGATGCTTAACCATTTATTCAAACCTGACTTTTTAAATAAAAAGTTATTTACACTTCAACTTAAAACACACATGTATAGGTACATATATGTCCGGATTAACAAACTCGAATTTTAGTTAAAACAAGACCTTCAGAACCTGCTGAAACATTTATTCAAACCAGACTTTTAAAATTAACAGTTATATACACTTCATCTAAAAACACACACATGTATAGGCGTCTGTCCGGAATTAACAAATTCGAATTTTAGTTAAAACAAAACCTACGGAAGATGTTTAACCATTTATTCAAACCCGACTTTTTAAATAAAAAGTTATTTACACTTCAACTTAAAACACACATGTATAGGTACATATATGTCCGGATTAACAAACTCGAATTTTAGTTAAAACAAGACCTTCAGAACCTGCTGAAACATTTATTCAAACCAGACTTTTAAAATTAACAGTTATATACACTTCATCTAAAAACACACACATGTATAGGCGTCTGTCCGGAATTAACAAATTCGAATTTTAGTTAAAACAAAACCTACGGAAGATGTTTAACCATTTATTCAAACCCGACTTTTTAAATAAACAGTTATATAAAGTTCAACTAAAAACATACATATGTACAAAATAAACAAACTCGAATTTTAGTTAAAACAAGACCTTCAGGAGATGCTGAACCATTTATTCAAACCTGACTATTTAAATAAACAGGTATATACAGATTAACTAAAAACACACATATGTACAGAATAAACCAACTCGAATTTTAGTTACAACAAAACCTAAATAAGATGCTTAACCATTTATTCAAACCTGACTTTTTAAATAAAAAGTTATTTACACTTCAACTTAAAACACACATGTATAGGTACATATATGTCCGGATTAACAAACTCAAATTTTAGTTAAAACAAGACCTTCAGAACCTGCAGAAACATTTATTCAAATCAGACTTTTAAAATTAACAGTTATATACACTTCATCTAAAAACACACACATGTATAGGCGTCTGTCCGGAATTAACAAATTCGAATTTTAGTTAAAACAAAACCTACGGAAGATGTTTAACCATTTATTCAAACCCGACTTTTTAAAGAAACAGTTATATAAAGTTCAACTAAAAACATACATATGTACAAAATAAACAAACTCGAATTTTAGTTAAAACAAGACCTTCAGGAGATGCTGAACCATTTATTCAAACCTGACTATTTAAATAAACAGGTATATACAGATTAACTAAAAACACACATATGTACAGAATAAAGCAACTCGAATTTTAATTATAACAAAACCTAAAGAAGATGCTTAACCATTTATTCAAACCTGACTTTTTAAATAAAACGTTATGTACACTTCAACTTAAAACACACACATGTATAGGCGTCTGTCCGGAATTAACAAATTCGAATTTTAGTTAAAACAAAACCTACGGAAGATGTTTAACTATTTATTCAAACCCGACTTTTTAAATAAACAGTTATATAAAGTTTAACTAAAAACATACATACATATGTACAAAATAAACAAACTCGAATTTTAGTTAAAACAAACCCTTCAGGAGATGCTGAACCATTTATTCAAACCTGGCTATTTGAATAAACAGGTATATACAGATTAACTAAAAACACACATATGTACAGAATAAACCAACTCGAATTTTAGTTACAACAAAACCTAAATAAGATGCTTAACCATTTATTCAAACCTGACTTTTTAAATAAAAAGTTATTTACACTTCAACTTAAAACACACATGTATAGGTACATATATGTCCGGATTAACAAACTCAAATTTTAGTTAAAACAAGACCTTCAGAACCTGCAGAAACATTTATTCAAATCAGACTTTTAAAATTAACAGTTATATACACTTCATCTAAAAACACACACATGTATAGGCGTCTGTCCGGAATTAACAAATTCGAATTTTAGTTAAAACAAAACCTACGGAAGATGTTTAACCATTTATTCAAACCCGACTTTTTAAAGAAACAGTTATATAAAGTTCAACTAAAAACATACATATGTACAAAATAAACAAACTCGAATTTTAGTTAAAACAAGACCTTCAGAAGATGCTGAAACATTTATTCAAACTTGACTATTTAAATAAAAAGTTATTTACACTTCAACTAAAAACACACACATGTATAGACTAAAGTCTGTCCGGAATTAACAAATTCGAATTTTAGTTAAAACAAACCCTTCAGGAGATGCTGAACCATTTATTCAAACCTGACTATTTAAATAAACAGGTATATACAGGTTAACTAAAAACACACATATGTGCAGAATAAACCAACTCGAATTTTAGTTATAACAAAACCTAAAGAAGATGCTTAACCATTTATTCAAACCTGACTTTTTAAATAAAAAGTTATTTACACTTTAACTTACAACACACACATGTATAGGTATATGTCCGGATTAACAAACTCGATTTTTTGTTAAAACAAGACCTACAGAAGATGCTGAAACATTTATTCAAATCAGACTTTTAAAATTAGCAGTTAAATACACTTTAATATACACGTATGCAGCACAACCCGCTCTAAACATTTGCAATGGTTAGCGCTCAATGGATTCAATATTCTACCACGGAGTTTGAAACGCAGCGGCTCTGCCCCGTGGATGTCTGTGCCTCCCTTACTGACGACATCTGAAACAATAGAAGGGTAATGTTAGTTACGTTCCTGAACAATCAATTAATGATTTTGTGCAGTTCTGGCACCTGAGAAGATCTAGGTATACGAAACTCTGGAGGAACATACAACCAATATTTCTTCATATTGATGAAAAGCATCCGTTTTGTTTTGATTTACGAACCTAAGCCATCCTGCAACAAAACCATAGAAGTAGCCTCTGGATTTTAATAACGGAGTAAGTATCTATGAAGTCAGTTATACTCGAATACTAAGAAAGCAATTTCATGTATTGTAGTAACAAACGTAGATGTGCTTAGATACCTAAATATTTTAAACTGGCAACTGTCGAAGTATGTTTAAACACAAATGTTAATTAAAACTGTTAGAAGTTAACGCTGGTTAATAGTAGCCGTTTAAGTGATACATACCTGGATTCTGGAAGCCAGCCCACATCCTGTCCCTCTTCCGCGAGGCAGTTGGCCTACGAACACACAATAATAATTATTATGAGGATCACTGTTAGCTACGCCACTGGTGTCGTCTAGTGCACACTAGTCTACGTCGTGTGACGGCATTTTTTTTTTCGAAAATGTCTCTCGCAGTTAGCTCTGAGGGAGCTGTTACTGCTTAACTGGACGATATGTGTGCCGACCGACGCTGGCACCCTTTATATACTCGAACCCCGCTCATGTTGCTATTCAGGTTTAGCAGGCAGATGGTCAATAAGTCTTTAACAATAGGGTCTAGAGCCCTCGAACGGATTACGCCGACATTGTTAAATAAGGGTAGAAAAAAATTATGCATAAAGCTGTAGCCCGGGGCTAGCTTCTCAAACAGACATTACAAAAGTACCGGCCCTCCGACATTATTGAGTAGTGCATAAAAGGCATTACTTTGCTATTGAAAGGGGGTTATTATAATACAAATTTGGTTTGATGAAAGCTTTACTGTAGCGAACAAAGAACACATCATGTCTGTTCACGAAATAGTTATTGCGTATTCAAGCGTAACTCCCTTTAAATTTAAAGTTGTTCTTTTATTCCCGTGTGATTTTCGGATAACGTTGTGTAAATAGTCCATGTTTTAAAATAAGTAGGTATTAATCTAGTAAGTATGTAAGTTCTTACATCTCCTCAATGTTAAAATGTGTGGTTCTAATTCATATTTAAAACAATAGCATTGCTAATGCCTCTACAACAATACTAACAACGCAGATATTATTTAAAATTTTACTTGTAAAATAATGTCACAAATACAGTACCATAGGCCGATAGCATCTTACTCTGTTTCAAAGCACTATGACGATCAGCTCGATACTCGTCGAGAGTCACAAGAAGGGCACTTCTCAGCACCTTTGTTACAAATTAAACGTGACAAAGGAGCTGCAGGGGTGGCCCTTGCTGTGATGTTTTCGACGCTCACAGTTCCCTTTTCAAATTCATCAATTGTCGCAAAAGGTTAAATTTTCAATGGACCAGTACCAGAATGTATTGGTCACAGGCGACTTTAAAACTTTGTATGGCACCAGTGGTATACAATAAGTTACCCTATAATCTTAAAGAACAACCATTTATAATATTTAAAAACGGACTAACTGACATATTGTTCTTCTTCTTATCGTATGGTTGATAAACAATCTGGTGTCAGAGTTTAAACCGGCTGTAGGTCTCTGACATGGCTTTACACACCATTGAAAAACCTCTCTGGTGTGCCGGTTTCCTCCCGATGTTTTCCTTCGACGCTTTTAGAAACTGATAACTTATTTAAAATACGCACATGAATTCGAAAAGTTATTAGTGCGTGCCGAGGTATGAACTTGCGATCTTTGACTTTGGCAGTCCAACAGTCATTCCACTCGGCGATCAGTACTTTTTTCCTTCCTTTTTAGACAATAAGGAAAAAGCACTGATAGCCGCGTGGCATGACGTTTATTTTACGATTATTGTTACAAAAATCTTAGTTCTCTATAACCAATTTTTTGGATGATGTGTTATCATGCTAGTATTATTTGCACTGTTTAGCTGTATAAATGTTATAAGTACCTATTGTATTGCATAAAATATCTATTTTTAATCTTGTGTCTACTTATAAATGTTTGTTGTTTGCCGGAAGGTAGAATGTACAAGGACTCACGAACTTTTAACATCTTATTGAATTATACCTAGATTTGATTCTTGACTAATTTTTTTAATAGATTGTAATGCAGCTTTACTTTACTCAAGTAGACCATTTTGCGAGACGGACCAACTGAGGATGGGAGAATGTACAATGTAGAAATATAACTAAATATGACCAAACGCCAACGTTGGCCAATTGCGAAAAGGACATTTAGAGTAGCAGCCGCAGTGATAAATAAATAGCCAATAGGTGATGTCCTCCGCTTCGATGTCGCCAGTAGATGGTTTCTAAGCCGAATATCGGCCCGGAAGAGGGACCAAGGGAGAGATATCCTTGGGCCCCAATTACGGGACGGTATTTGGTCAGACTGATGACTCTTGAACCTGGAGACTGGTGAAGGCAGCGCTGCTAGGAGTAAGAACGGTTGAGAGTAATTGTACTTACCTCTGTGTCATAGATCTGTTCCAGCTGTTGGCAGAAGTGATTCTGGAACGCTGTGAGAGAACAGCGAGAGGCTTGGGAACAGCGAACTCTTGAAACCCTGTAAAATAATATTTCACCTGTTATTTGCGCCATTGGAAATAAGAACTTCACGACACTTATTAAATTTAGCTTAGTTCTTAGTTTTCTACCATTGCGACTCATGACAGTCAGCGTGAGAAGCTCCCCAAATTAAGGATATTATTTTAGAACGTGCCTAGCAAGAATTTTTTTACCAAATGCATATCTTGCCTTTATTAATACCTATTTAAATAATAAATATGCACTCTAAACATTCCGTCGCTACTAACAGTGTTCCATTATACCCGAAACTATAGCTCATAGACCACGCCCTTTTTGTAGTTACCAGTAGACGGCACGTGGGTAATGTGTTTGATCTTAACAAATTTTTACAAACGTTACTTAGTGACAATCAAATTGATACGCACATGACACACATACAACCATATTTTAGAATTATTTTATTGCCTATGTGTAAATATATATCATGTAGGTTCGTTTTGTTAAACGATATTATAATTGTTAGGTACTTGTCCAATAAAGTTATTATTATTATAACATCAAGATCACTGCCTATCCCTCGTGGAAACAAGCGTGACTTTATGTATGTATATATCAAGATTAGAACAAGGTTGAGACACAGCGAAAAAAATCTAAATACCTAATTGAGGTTTTCTAAAGTTACGTATGGTAAAGCCTACCACTATCCTATGATGAAACCGACGTAGCAAGATAGTACATACCTTTTGGGGTCGCAGCAGAGAACAACCGGTGTTTCCTGGTGCGCGGGTTACGAATCTTCATCTCGACGCTCATAGGCCAGGAGTTAGCAGCAGCAGATGATCCTCGTTAAGATGGCTCTGAAGAAAGAAGCTCCGATAAATACTATGTCCGACTGTATTCACTGGTGCTCCGGTAGCAAAGAAAGAGTCTGGCACAAAGCGCCACGCGCATGCGTGGCATTGGAAAATCAATACGGGTCCACCCCCGGCTTTCCACCCGGAATGCTTAGTAGTAACCCCAAAAGGAAAGCCAAGTTCTTAAACATTAATAATTAAGAGTTTTATTTATTTTATAGCTTTGCCCCCGTGACTGCAATGTGTAATTAATGTGATAAATTAATAAACCAATAAAACTTAAAATAAAACCTACGAAATTGTTAACAATTTGATAGGGTTTTTTGAAATTAAAAGTAGCCTAAGTTATAATATCTGCTGTCCTTATAAAGCCTCCTTATGAAGTCCGCAATTTTCCCGCGGTTATCTTTTTTTCTAGGGAACACTAAATATATTCAAAATTCAAAGTAGCCTTCTATTGCTGAGAGTACGCTAGTTTTCAGTTGGCATCCCACAATGAGTGCATCGTCTATACTATCAAATGTATTTAGAAAAAAACTGTCTATTTTGATGTTACAGACAGACACTCCTCTGTACCATCTCGGTACCTCTACGACATATCTACTACTACATTATGTAAAAGTAACGCAGTGTAAGCCTTGAGACTGGACTCGCGAAGAGTATGTGAAGACCAAGGAGATAACCAGCACCAAGCCCAACATAACAGAAGTGTGGGAATCGAGTAATTAATAGCCATAAGGATTTTTATCATATACCTAGGCTTTATAAGAGCACTTACAAAGTCGGTTCAACAGGGTCGTTTCTATGGAGAAGAACCGGCAAGAAACTATTTTACTCTTTTAGTATGTTGATGACTACATTACGTCAGCTAAATAATCTCCTTTCTCGCAAGGCAAGATAAAGAAGCTGCTAACCACGCCACAGGAAAAAATATTAGTGTGGGGCAATATTTAAAAAAAATATGTGTTGGACTTAGCTGCCGCATGTTGGACGATTTTCGGGCCATAGCAACCACACCGTGGGTCCCAAGGCAAGGTACCTCAAGGCAGGTAACAACAGAGCAGCAGGCCAAGTATAGTGGCAGGGCGAACTAGACTTGTTCCTCAGACCTTGAATACCTTCTGGACGTATCAAAAAGTGGATAATTAGGTAAGTTTTATGCTTAGTTTTATATTGTATAGTAACATTTATGCTTATAACCGAACCTAACACGACATCTGAGCGTTAGGTACTTAGTTCAATTCCCAGGTCGGGCGAAATGTTATTCGCAGTAGCAGCACGGAGTCTGGATTCGCGCCCGTTAAATGGCAGTACGTTCTTATTTGCGAACTTGGCGGTTCTTTACAGTGTTCTCTAGGAGGTTTGCCAGAGTATAAATTGATGAAACTCACTCAAACCGATGAGATATTTTCTCTAATAGAACATTAATTGCAGACAAATTTAAACGTAATAAAAATATTTAGTATGTCATGTAGCATTTACATTGCTATATAATGTAGGGTGACGCCTTTTTTCAAGTTGCCACACTGTCTTAGGTCTGGCAAGCCGCAGGTTAGGCCATTTAGGCGTCCTGACTCTCCTGAGTATTGATTTTTCAGAGTGTCTGTATCTAGGCAACAGTATAGCGGCTAGCGCAGGAGGGAGCGTCAACATTTGGCTCACGTGGACGCACAACGGGCCTAACCTTTTTCTTGTATGAAATGGTCAATTTAGTGTCTAAAACATATTTGGGACACAAATATGGTGGTGTCAGGTATTGTTAAGTTAAACTTTTCCTAAACTGCATGTCTATCCAGAATTTTATGAGTTCAAAATTTAGCTGCAAAAAAGAACACCCTATGTAATATTAATTAAAAGATTTGTAGATACTTTTTTATTCTACTAAGTTCAATGTATTGTTACATTAAATACTTAAACAGTATATAATACAATGTGCCACCAATTACACTTAACGGAGCTGCAATAAATATAGTATCTGTAATTAATTACTTTGGGCACTGGGTCGCCGCATCGCAGAAAGATGCCTTGGACAAAGAAAGTGAACGTAGGGCGCTGGCGGTAAGGAGTAATATGTTGAATCGTAGGATTGCACAATGTACTAAAAAAGTAAAATTAACACTGTTTAGGGCCTACTGCCGAACGTTTTACATCTATAGCTATAGCCTATGGATCAACTGTACCCAAAAAGCCTACAGTGCCCTAAGGGTTTAATATAACAATGCGTTTAGGGCGCTGTTCGCGGAGACACAAATAGTTGGTCTCCACGCGAACACGTAATAGAGCTCAATTATGCAGCAAATTAGCAACAGCGCCAACGAGCCTGACGATTGTAGCAGAGAGGACTGTGATAGCTCAATATTGAAGCAATGGTCTGAAAGGCATGTCAGACCTCTGTACTATGCTGTAATATTTACGATTTCGTTTATTATGTGTTTTTATTTATGTTTTACTATTTTATTTTATTCATAAGTGTTTTATTCAATTACGATATTTACTTAGATTTAGTTGTGCAACAAATATGGAGTTTATCTGATATATCCGATTTAATATATTATTATTACTATTAATTAAACAATGCTGAAATGATAAAAGAAATATTTGTTCACATTAAATTAGTAATAATTTTAATTTAGCTGCTCTTGATTTACATGACTTAATATACAGGTCATTCGTTGGTAATCGTAAATAATTGTCGGTATGCTGGATAGTCTACAAGAAGGCGTATGATTCGGTGCCCCACACATGGGTCATGAGGGTGCTGGAGTCGTACAAAATCAATGCTACTACGCACCTTTCTGATGTCGTCTATGGGGCAATGAGAAACGTTGCTTCAATACTAACTTTTAAACTATCGCGTTGTATGATAATAATAAAATAAAATTACACGGGAATTAAGGGGAATGGTCACAAGCAGACTTAGGTCGAAACGTCAAGCCAAATTAAAAACTTGTGTTCGCGTTAATTCCCGTGTTGTAATTTGATGCTTCAATATCCGGGATGCCGGCCAACCCGGGGATACCATGAACGATGAATGTGAAAGTCTGAGCCCATTGTGGTTTTGCCTAGCCGTGCGGGGTGCAAGGCTGAGCACATTACTAAAGTGCTCAAGGTTGGGTTACCGGAGAAGAGGTCAGGTAATATCTCACCTTTTTTTCCAAGGATGACCTAAAACTGTGCAAGTGGTAACATACAGCTGATGGATCTACTAAAAAGGTAAGTGTGCACTCATTCACGTATAGAGAGGTGAGGGTGTAGAATCTGAGGGAACACATCTGTCAGATTTCACACACCATAAGTCATTTAATCATTTATTTAACATATGTACTTACAATTTAAATATAAAGTTCTTACAGTTGTAACAATTCGTTATGTTATCACAGAAGGCGTACAAATGTTACTATGGAGAAAAAGTTACAGAATACACTACGCCTGAGTATGGATAAAAATATTAAAATCATCCATAAATGTCATGTCATGCAAGTTAAATAATTAATGTCCTAAAATGTGATAAATAAGTGGCAATGGAAATAATTAAATATTTACAAAATCTTCGATTGAATAATATTTATCGACTATACAGCAACTTCATTTCTTTTTAAATTGTAACACGTTTAGACGTTTTTTAGCATCGGGTATTTTATTAGATACTCGCGGAGCCATACCTAAGACGCTTTTCGTTAGTAAAGCAGTTTTACAATTATAGTAAATTTTTATACCTACTGCGGATTGGAACATCTCGCACCGTCGACGTTTTTTCAAATAGTTGCGGATTTGTTTTTACGAACACACCGATCTCCAAAATATTAGATTAAACATAACATAACATCACGCCTGTATTCCCCGAAGGGATAGGCAGAGGTGAACTAGTACACACACATTTCGCCAGTTATCTTGTAAGTGCCAATGTAATAGGGGGCGAGCCTATTGCCATCAACCGGGCACAAATCCAGACTCCGTGCTGCTACTGAGAATTACCTAATGGAAAACTCAGTAAAACTTTGCCCGACCCGGGATTTGAACCCAGGACCTCTTGCTCAGCAGTCGCGCTTTGCGACCATTAGACCAACTTAGATTAGATTAGAATTTTAATAATACGGCACAGATAGAATGTTTAGTTTCCTAAATCACGGGACGCAGCTGTCACCTGAGAGCCCTACATCTCTCAACCGAAACCTACAAATATTTGGGTATATCGGAATTGTTAAATAAAAACGAGACTGAGATGAAATAATTGTTCAGGGAGCGTTTCTATGTCCGCCTGAAAAAACAACTTAAATGGCTACTACTAAGGGGGCTGACGTGAGTTTTTGTACATGATATTATATATTTTAAATTTAATTTATAAGTTAATGTTTTAAATAAATGGTGGAGTATCCACGCACGGCCAACACCAAGGCTCTTCCAATAGTGCATGTCGATTGTCGGTGAGGATGGGTCTTGAGATTCGAATTTCAAAATTTATATTTTGTGTCATTCCTAAACGCATAAATAAGGATAAATAATAATATTATATCATATTTAGGTAAGTACACTTACTATTCGGTTCCACGCGTTATATCAATTTAATAATCGTCATATTATTTTTTTGCGTGAATTCATTTTGATAGATTACAAATTTCTACAGACATACTAAAACGGCGGTTGCGCACCGGTTCATCTTTCCACATTATCAGATGCTAGTTACTGATGGTTAGAGCACCAGAGAAAGCAAGCTAATATACACACTGTTAGTCGGACATTCCCGGAAAAACACGTCGAGTAAATCCGGTGCATATAGTTAAGAACTTCTGCTATCATAAAATGATAATAAAAAAATCTAAATATGATAGTAGGTACAAGTAGGCTGTACGTAAATGATTTTATATCTGCAAACGGGTTTTTAAGAAAGTAGTCTGATGATGATCTTTTGAAAAAAGATCCAAAGCAGATTTAAGTCGACCTGTCCTGACAGACAGCCCGTCTTTTACCATTTGCAGGACTTTAAAGTAGGCTTAAAATACTATAACCACCAGACAAGAGATCATGAAAAGAGGAGAAATCCTGCATTGTACATTAAATACCTAGTTACCACTAGTGTAGGTACCACAAGTTACCTGCATACCTATTGAGTATTATAAACAGTAGTATTATAAGTAGATATCTATAGTTATGTATTAACGAATTAATGAGGTAGGTACCTATAATGATAATATATCAATATCAGTTCCAGTAGATTTTAATAAATATATTACATGTAAACTGATCCGAAGGTTGCGCGCCTCTGGTTAGCCGCTGCTCGTTGTTAGAGCTCGAGTATTCTAGACCCGTCCATTTCGTCCGAGGCGCCAGCTGCGAACGGTCCCGTTACTCATCCATCACATCAACTCTACCTGGGCAGACGGTCACCATGATGAGTATCGCCCATGTCAAGAGCCCCACCGGTGAGTACACATAGTTATCGCGATAGGATTCCTTTTTCAATATCGAAGTAGCCCTACCTTTGTTCGTGGCTTCCACTTTGCGTAGGTAGCGTTCGTATCGATCCGGCAGTTAGCCTCAAAGCTATACCTTCTTAATAATTAAAGACGATGCAGGCTTCTGTATTAGCGAATAATTTAGTGTAGGTATATTACCTTACCTTTGATATGCTGTAGCGCAATTGATGAATTATATTATCATACTCTAACATCATTGTAATGCAGCCTGAAAAAAGATTTGCAATTATAAATCTACTATAATACTAACTCGCGTTCGACGATAATAATAGTTTTAAATGTATTGCTGTTTGATATTATGTTGGGCGCTATAAAGTTGGTGCCACGCCCTTAATGCAATTGTTTTATAACGTAGATATCCTACATAGGGAAAGCCTGCATCTGGTTAGATTAGAAGCCCTCCTTCCTCAAAACCATCTTGCTTGGAACTGAGTTAAGGAATTCCTTCTTATATCTTGGTGTTTATGTTTCAGATCGCGGGAAACCCGCGGCTAACAACTCAGGGCGCTACACCAGAGGCCCGGTACAAGACGAAAATGGCCCGAACGCAAGGATCAACGCGGTGTCTCGCAAGAGACCCCCTTTCCTAGTCGTTGAGAATTAGAAGATCAACGACCAATTAATACAGTCAAATCTAGTTTAGTGTGTAGCGACATCTGTTTATCTTTTCTCTACTCTTCATCTTCACGTAGCTAATAAGTCTGGCTCCAACTAAGACTGTCATAGAATTCAATCATTGAGTTTTATGGAAGAGCGATGTCGGAGGAGAAGACGGGAAGTGTCGCTTCAGTCTGATAAGGCTTCCATGCAACCACCTCGTCGGCAGAAGCTTCGGGATACGGGAGGCTAGCTTGCGCTCGCCTAGTAAAATATAATTTAAAAAAAACTTCAATTTGCCTAATTTAATCTTATTTTCTCTATAAATTTCTTATCGTTTAGCTAGGCGCGGATCAGATTTGATTGTAATAAGAAAGGAAACATAGGTGTTGTGTCGTAGTGCGTAATATTTTTTCTTCTCATACTAGGATTAAAATTTTGTCGTTGAATGTAGGAGTGCGTATGAGAGTCTCCAGCTGGAAACCTGCCACGTACCGGAACAGCGACGTCGCCGTGGTCTTGTTCACGGCTTTGGAGACACCCATAGGACTGACGTCAGGGGCAGTGTTAGACTGCCGGCTTAGATTGACCAGGAGTCCGTCTTTTTCAGACAGCTCATGCAGTCTTTAAAGGTAGGACAAATGGTCTAATTACCGGTCTCAATAGTACTTGAGAACAGGGGTCTGTATCTCCCTTCTCTTGTAACTGCCCATCATATAGGGCGAGCTGGTGAGATAATGTAAACATCAACGGCATTTGTTTATCAAAGAGCTCTGAACAACTAATTAATTGGGAGTTTGGGCACTTGTCCGAACCTGCAGGTGTATGGCCGAAAAGATCTATCGAGTTGGCCCAATTAAAAGTAGTTTGGAGCTCTTTCAATTAAAAGTAATTTTTGAAAACTCTTGGTGTTGTAAAATTTCTCTGAAATATATGGAGTAGAAACAATAATTGACTATTTTATTTCTCCTGCTTATCACTATCACCTATCACTACTATCACCGCATGTACTCCGAACACTGAACTCACAAACAGATCCCACTCCACCTACATATACAATCACCTCTTCCTCACCAGGCTGACGCCAGGTTGTGTCCAGCCATACGATAAGAATAAGACCCCACACAGCCCACCATTCACCAACACATCACTCCACCTATACAACCACCTCCTCTCTCTCACGACACATCTGACAAACAGCACACCACTCCACACCAACATATCCCAATCTACCTATACAACCACCTCCTCACTCTGTGACCGCACATCCTGCCACACATTCCTCACTCTCCATCTATACAACCACCTCCTCTCTCTCACCGCACACCCTGACACACATTCCTCACACTCTACCTATACTATCACCAGCTCTCCCTCACCAAACATTCCTCACACTTCACCCCTACACCACCTCCTCTCCATGACGACCCATCACACCATCTCATCACTCTCCACCTATTCAAGCACCGCTCCCTCTCAACACATTCCTCACACTCCACCACACATCTAACTCACAGCACTCCACTCTTCACCATCACATCACACTCCACATATATAACTATCTCCTTACCCTAATCATGCCGCATCATCAATCCGCACTGACTATTTCTAATACCTTTATATTATCTTTGCCAACACCTCAAATCTGATAAAATCAAATTAACCGACTGCTCCTCACATCACATATAGTGGGTACATGTTACCATATTCCAATATCCTTGCTAAACTATTACAACACCTGTCTCCACACCATACCACAGCTTTACCAATAAACACAATGTCTACACATATATATCACTCATTTGTTCTTTTTCAGGTTTAACTCATTTCAATTCAAATTCAAAACTAGGTTCAATTACAAACAGGTAAGTATAACATCTTTCTTTTTTTCAGCATCTTTTGTAATAAAACACAAACATAGTCTATGATCAAGTCTATAAATATTACTTTTTTTATTATAAATAATATCACAATAATGATTCATCTAACACAGGTCTGAGGAGGCACAGCATCTGAATTACATTAGGTACAGTTGGATTACAAGAAACCACCAATTATTTAGTCAATGCTTATCTATCTAGAAATTATGGCTAATTGCATCATAGTAGATGCAATTAGCCATAATTTCTAGATAGATTATGAAGAACAATGGGAAGCATATATGACATTTATAAAAAAAATATATTACAGCTCCTGGTCCTTTTGAATGCATGTGTGTAATAGTTATGCTCATTTTAAAAATATTAATTGGTAGTGCTGTAGTAGTCATCAATCACAATCAATACCATAGTATTATAATTTCAATTTTTTCTGTTGTATTATTGAACTCAGTTCATCAAGACTTTTGAAGACATGTTCTTGAGATAGATTGTTTTCATGTTTCATCTTAGCATTGATAAGGACAGCATGCCAGCCTGCAGCTCTAGCACCTTCATAATCCTTCTTGACATCATCCCCGATGTGGAGAGCCTCGGAAGGTAATAATGGTGTCTTGCACATATCTATTGCACTCATAAAGATCCTCTTATCAGGTTTACTGTACCCAATGTCATAAGATGTTAAGATAAAATCAAAATTTTTATCCAGTCTGACATTTTGTAGAATATCATTTAGACGAGGATCAAAATTTGATATAACTCCAACTGAGATGCCTAGATTTTTTATATGATCAATCAATTTGTCACTACCTTGGGCTATTTGCCAACATCTCTCTGTTCTAAATTCATCGATGAGCTTGCGAGCAATAGCATTTAGATCCGCATTGGCAGGAAGATGGTCCTTTAAAGTCATGTTGACCACTCGAAGCCACCAGTTCTCCCATTCTATGGTATTTTTACCAAAATTAGGGTGGTCCGTCCACATAATTTGGAAACTTTGCTTG
This sequence comes from Abrostola tripartita, assembly GCA_905340225.1. NCBI lineage: Eukaryota > Metazoa > Arthropoda > Insecta > Lepidoptera > Noctuidae > Abrostola > Abrostola tripartita. The sequence goes on from HG996486.1 coordinate 20,391,258, forward strand.
AATTTAGTCTTCACATCGTCTTCTGTACCTTTGAATCCATAGGTCTGGGCTATCATTGCATAATACTGCCATACTGGCACCTTGAACTTCAGGAGAGTGTTTGTAACGTCAAATGTAACCAATTTAATACCTTTTAGACACATTTTTGCACTATTTTATTCCATTATTGGCTAAAACTTTGGTCACTACATTTACACTGTAGCGAAATGATATTTGCAGTGGAGTTGTTTTTATATGGTTTGTTGTTATGTTTAAATTTATCATTCCATTTTGTGGTGATTGTAATTGTAATGATCTATATTTTGTTTGAATTTTGGTATTTTGACGGAATTGACATTGACTTGACAAACTTCAAAATCCATAATTCCCAATGATTAAACAATTCTGCTTGGGTGATTAGGTCACCGGCGCCGGTCATAATGGAAGATTACATAAGGCCTAAACAAATACTTTGCAATCAACTAAGCATTTTCTATAGATAAGTTTTTGTAACTGAAGTTACTTTACTACAAGCCAAATCTTTGGACTGAGAGAGAAAAGAGTAGCTTACTTTACGCTTATACTTAATAGTCTGTGGATTTCGAAGGCTGTGTGATCTGTGGGAGTGGGTGTGATTATATGTCAAAATGACTTATCGTTAGTTATCAAAATTCTAATGTTTTTGTTGGTGCCTAGTACTCAAGAAAAGTTAAGCAAATTTAGTTTAATAATCTCTAAAAGTGTGTACGTATCTGTGAATCTCTAATAAATTGCGTAAATCATGGTGTATGTAAAAGGCGGTAAGTTATTTTTATTTATGATGATTTATTTTTGTTAAAGTTCCAGAATTCTGGAAGCTTAGGCCACGTCAGTATACAAATTGTTGAGCAATACATTCAGGAAGTTGGGCTGTATGTTTAATAAGGTCACTTGCATATTTAGATACTTACAGTAGTTTATTTATACTGTAACCTTTTTACCTTATTATTGCTTCATACCTTATTTATTCTCTTGTTAGCTGTAGGACAAATAAATTTAATTTCTGAACCTTGAAATATTATTTGACTAGCTGCGTCCCCAGTTTTTTGCATTAAACCGTAACGCATAGCTAGTATTGTTATAATTTATAGAATTCAATCTAATATTCATATCCAACTATGTAGGCCATTCTTTATTTATCAGTTTAACTAAAAAAGAGTACCATTTATTGTTCTGCTTGTTGTTATTTGCTATGTATAACCATTTCAGATGGTACAGTGGTTGAGAGGAGTCCATTCAGCATATTTGGATGGTTCTGGGGTATTGTCAACTTCCTCTACTTGCTGTAAGTATTTAAATGATAAATAGATGGTATAAAGTTAGGTTAGGGTCAGCCATAAATGAAATAAAGCTTGAAGTTTGAACTGTGCATGTTCAATGTAGCATAAGTGTGATAATCACTAATACAGTGACTGTTCATCAGAACTGGGCAAAGGAGAAGAGTTCCAATTAACAGTGCACAAGTAAGGCTGTATTATTATCCTGAATGTGAGTGAGTGAAGTTTGATTGAAAAGCGTGCTGAAGCGGAGAAGATTAGAATGTTATTACACTTCTGGACACATCTATTGGCCCACCTTAGAGTTTAGGTTTCGATGGCCCCTACCGAAATATGATTGCTAGATTGAACAAAAACTGTTGATGCAGTTTTAAACCTGATACATTTTACCATCTTCTTCGATCGTATTGTTTTAAATTTGAATTCAGAATACCATACGACATGGAGCTACGCCTAACAAGTCGGATATGCGCCTTGTTAAAGGCAATTGATTTTTGAATAAAAAATATGTTTTATCAAATAAAGGTTTAATTTAATAACGCGTGTTGCCTCCATGGGCATCTACCACAGCTCTCATACGATTAGGCATAGAGTTTATCAACCGCTCTATGAAATTTTGAGGGATCATGTCCCATTCCTCTTCTATGGCAGTTTTCAACTCCTGCATCGTCTGGGCAACTGGCTGACGAGCCCTAACACGTCTTTTTAGCTCGTCCCACATGTGCTCAATGGGGTTCATGTCTGGGCTTTTGGCTGGCCAGTCCATAACTGTGATGTTCACATCCTGAAGATATTCCCTGACGATGCCGGCCGCATGGGCTCTTGCATTATCATGCATAAAAAGGAAATTTGGGCCCACATAGTCCGCGTATGGTATCACGTGAGGTTCTAAGCACTCACGAATGTACCTTTCAGCATTTAATGTTGGCAGCCGTGGTCCTGTAACAACCTCAAGTTGAGTTTTGCCGCTCGCGGATATACCGCCCCAGACAGTCCATGAGCCACCGCCATAAGCAACCCTCTCTTCAAAGCAGCATTGTGCGAAACGCTCTCCCTTACGTCGGTAGACCTTCTTCCTTCCATCATTGCCATGTAACACAATTTTAGACTCATCAGAAAAGAGTACACGGCTCCAATCTTGCTGTGTCCAATTTAAATGACTGCGTGCGAAATGAAGGCGCGCTGTTCGGTGGGCTCGCGTTAGTTTGGGCCCATTAGCTGGCTTGTGTGGTACCATATCGCGTTCTTTTAACCTTCTCCGAACAGTTCGAGCGCTCACAGATACTCCGTGGAAGTGGCGAAGTTGGTTTTGTATCTCAATGGAGGTAAGGTGACGATTTCTCAAGCTGGTCGTCACGATGAATCGATCCTGCCTTTCAGTTGTGACCCGAGATCGTGGCCTTCCTTGGCGACGAACAAAGCCGCCAGTCTCTAGGTACCTCCGATAAACATTTCGGACCGTAGATCGACTTAAATTAAGTTGAGCACTCACGTTTCTTGATAGGACACAGTAACCTTAGAATCAGGCCATCTACTCTACTTCCGAGAAGGTGATAGCCTTTCCCAGGGCGGTGTCGGATTCCTCGTCAACAAGGCCCTCACTGGCAACATTGTGGAAATATCCAGTGTGTCGTCAAGGGTAGCATACCTTGTACTCAAACTGACCGAGAGATATTCTCTTAAGGTCGTACAGGTATATGCACCGACCACCACACACTCGGATGATGAAGTGGAAGCTATGTACGAAGACATAGACAAAGCCCTGCACAACACCTCAAGGGCCCACTTCAATGTTGTCATGAGGGATTTCAACGCCAAAGTGGGAGTACGCACGGACACCGAATCGGTCGGCACGCAAACCATTGCTGGCTCTGAAAGATTCCAAATGGAACTTCAAAACCGTTTCGATGTGCTGGAAACCGAGCGTGGCGTTGACGAGGACTTATGCAGAGTATTGGAAGTCGTGAGGGATGTGGGTAACAGGTTCTGTCGGAATAGGCATGCGGGCAGGAAGTCCAAACTTTCAGACGAGACTCTGGAACTCAAGAGAGAGAGGCGAGCAAATACACAGACCACGGTGGCAGACCAGCAAGCACTCACGAAACAGATTCGAAAAGCGGTACGGCGGGATCTTTGTTGTTCCAATACACGCCTCATTAAGGAGGCAATAGAACAAAACCGAGGTTCCAAAGTATTCGTGAAACAACTCGGGGATGCCATATGACTAAGCTTACTACCGCCGAGGGTCGGGTCATCTCCTCTAAGCCAGAGATCTTCTCTGAGGTGGAAGACTTCTATGGCCAGTTGTATGCCTCGCAATCTCCGATACCTGAACCCGTCCCCTGCGATCTCCGAGCTGCTTTAGTTCGACACTATACCGACGAACTTCCCGACGTCAGCATTTACGAAATTGAGTTGGCCCTCAAACAATTAAAAAATGGAAAAGCCCCGGGCGAGGACGGAGTTACAACTGAGCTCTTAAGGGCAGGGGGAACTCCTGTCCTCAAGCAGCTTCAGCGTATTTTTAACTCCGTTCTCTACGAAGGAAGAACTCCAAAAGCGTGGAGCAGGAGCATGGTAGTTTTGTTCTTCGAGAAGGGGGACAAGACCCTTCTCAAGAACTACCGCCCTATATCGCTCCTGGGCCACGTCTACAAATTGTTTTCGAGGGTTGTCACAAATAGGCTGACGCGACGGTTGGACGACTTCCAGCCACCGGAGCAGGCCGGGTCTCGAGGAGGATTTGGCACCATAGACCACATACACACTGTGAGGCAGATTATACAGAAGACCCAAGAATATAATCAGCCCCTGTGTCTCGCTTTCGTGGACTATGAGAAGGCCTTTGACTCCGTCGAGACCTGGTCTGTTCTGGACTCCCTGCAGCGGTGCCAAGTTGATTTTCGATACATCGAGGTGCTGAGAAGCCTGTATGACGCTGCAACTATGTCCGTCCAAGTACAGAACAGTCAAACAAAACCGATTTTATTGCATCGAGGAGTAAGACAGGAGGATGTGATATCCCCGAAACTGTTTACAAATGCACTAGAAGACGTTTTCAAGACTCTAAACTGGAACGGGCGGGGCATCAATATAAACGGCGAATACATCTCGCACTTAAGGTTTGCCGATGATATCGTAGTCATGGCAGAATCACTGCAGGAAGTTCAAGAGATGCTGCATAGCCTTAATGAAGCCTCCCAACGGATTGGTCTCCGGATGAACCTGGACAAGACGAAGGTTATGTATAATGATCTCGTCGCTCCGGAACCAGTAATCGTCGATGGCACGCCTCTCGAAGTTGTCAAGGAGTATGTCTATCTCGGGAAATTAATGCAGTTGGGTAGATACAACTTTGAAAAGGAAGCCGATAGGAGGATTCAGTTGGGCTGGGCAGCGTTCAGGAAGTTGCACCACATATTTTCGTCGGATATACCACAGAGCCTGAAGACAAAAGTCTTCAACCAATGCGTCCTCCCTGTAATGACGTATGGTGCCGAGACGTGGACACTGACTGTGGGGCTAATCCATAAGCTCAAAGTCGCTCAACGTGCTATGGAAAGAGCTATGCTCGGAGTCTCTCTGAAGGACAAAATTCGGAACGAAGTGATCCGTCAGAGAACTAAAGTGACCGACATAGCTCTGAAAGTCAGTAGGTTGAAGTGGCAATGGGCTGGCCACATATGTCGCAGAACCGATAACCGCTGGAGTAAGCGTGTTCTGGAGTGGAGACCGCGTCTTGGTAAACGTAGCGTGGGTCGTCCGCTGGCCAGATGGCGGGATGACTTACATAAGAGGGCAGGCAATGACTGGATGCATAAAGCAGCAGACCGGGCTCTGTGGCGTACATTGGGAGAGTCCTATGTCCAGCAGTGGACTGCAACGGGCTGATGATGATGATGATGATGATGATGACTCACGTTTCTTTGGCTGTGTCCGGCCTGAATATGTGCCACAGCTTGGGCGGCGACTTCAGGTGAAGTATCCATAAATTATTGATAGAACCTCACCTTAATGTTAAGAATAAGTAATGTTTGTTGCAAAACCAAAGATATCAATCACTTTTTCAAGAATTAAATCCAAGTAAACCAATAAAACCAAGTTTGCTTAGTATTCGATTGTTTGATATCAACAAATGGGCTCCAAATTGTCTTTTGTTTCTTTAAATTCCGTGTTCGAAATTGAATGAAATTGTGAATGTGCCAGGTTCAAAACTGCATAAAAACTTTTTGCTCGACCTAATATAAAATTTTAGCTAGGACCAAACGAAACTGAAAATACAAGGTGGGCCAATAGATGTGTCCAGAAGTGTATAATCTTAGGTTGGCTGTTAGGTCTCTTCGACACAATATATAACTAATTACAACTCAATTTTTTAATACACATTACCTAACCATATATAAAAAACTTTTTCATCACATAATTTTCCTTAATGATAATGTATTGTTAATATGCATTTCAGGTTTCAAACGCTGGTCAACCCGAACTTCAGTAAGCATGGTGACAAGTACGTGAGAGACTTCAGGCCGCCAGGCAGTGGGTAAGTAATTAAGTTTATCTCATTTACTTTGGTGTTGTCACGTGTCTGTTTGAAAGTGCCTGGCTTGTTTAGAACTGAACCCTTATTGGCAGGAGATGGGTGACTTGCTGCTAAATTACAGATGAGTAACTAATCAAAATTTTCGTTAAATCAGTATCTTAACGTATTCCCAGTTCGATGAGCTATATAGGGTACATGCCGAAAGTCAACTGCCACAGTGTTATTTGCAGCTAAATATGAGCTCATTGATGTAATTCAAAATGTAACCCAAATCCGGTAATTTTGTCCTAAGAATTCCATTAATTTTATAACGTACGACGTGTGAATCGTTATACCTTTTGCAGCTATAGGGCACTCAAGCGATAACACAACCCGATACGCAGCAACACGGTAGCTCAGCGCCATGGGTCGGTGAAGGTCGCGGGATGAATCCGGCTCGTGTCTATAATTTTTCCTTTATAAATTAAACCGGGTGCTGGAAATACTTGAGTGTGCAGAATATGAGGATCGCAGACTGTTAATTGTTTTGAGTTCATACAAGCTAGCAGTTCAAGATTCTGGATGCTGCCGATAAGATTTATGGTCCATTTTTTATATTTATGGTCCATTATTTATATATGCCCCATCCAAGGGGATACCTACGGAAATTTCAAGTATATCGAATGAACAACTTTAATGCTTTGGAGCTATTTTAATTATTGTTTTAGTGAAAGTATCAATGCTTTTCTTATGCTTGCTGGTATTTATTGCAACGCAGCTGAAAAAGAAGCAAAAATAAATTGTACAAATAAGTTTTTTTTTTCAGTTGATTAGCTGTAGAAAATAAAAAAAATTGGGCCAGAAATCTTACTGGCAATATTCAGAATCTTAATCCGCAAGCCGCAATCCTTATTCCGTAAAAAAATTAACTGACTGCGGTCCTCATGTTTCTCTCAAGTGACTTCTGGCGCCTGCACTAAATATGGATTTGAACTTGGCTAGGTTATGTATATTGGTGTTATGTTTCCAGGCCACCAAAGCCACCATCGAAGAAGTTCGGAGGCTTCGGGCCTTCAGGATCCGGCCCCTCCCCGCCGCCTATGGGGGGCTGCGGCTGCGGCGGCTAAGACGAAGGTCGCGCCTGTAACCAAACAAAACGCGCAGGTACAATGGCCGCTCCGAAGTTAGCTACGAGCATGCGGCGCGCGGGTGGCGTACGCAGCTCATGTGTTTCAATAATATTTTATATCAATACCAATTAGGTTGTTAACTTGTGTTCGTTCACCTCTACACATGCAAGAACGTTTTGAAAGCTGACTTTAGTCCGGTGCAGTGTAATGCGCGTACGGTACCCTAACTTGACTTAAAATAGCTTTTAGGGTTATACCAATGATTCGTCAAAAAGTATAGATACGTCAAATGATAACAAAATGAACGAGAACAGTGTTCCGAACTCTGAGTCTGAACTGCACTAGTGCTATGTCAAAGTGGACAACAATGGTAGGACCCAAGACTACAAGTATTCTCCCTTCCGAGTCTTCAATATGAGCGCGCCAGTAACATATCTGTACTTTTTTGAAATATCATTGTGTTATACAGTTTTATTGCAGAGATTGGGCGGTATGTGAGGAGGAGGAAGTGTGCTCGCACGTTCTCTGCCTACTGTGGTAATGACGGGCGTGGAATACTTAATGTATAGATGGGACGCGTCTATAAGATCTGAGTACAAAATGTAGGTGAACCATCATATAATATTTTTGTGAGGTATTTTTAAAATCTTTATTGAATTTAGCCTCCTGTATTACTACCAAAAAAGAGCATCACGCAAAGCCGCCATACGTAAAGGGGCGTGTAAAAGTTATCCGCATCAAAAGAAATACTGAATTTAATATTGTCTTTACGCTTTTACATATCGCCCAGTCACTGCATTTAGTCTTCTTGGTAATAACCCCTCTTACTGATAAACTATAATATAACGCCTTAAACATATTGTCATGTTTGTAAGTAAGGGTGAATACCTAGAAACATTATAATAATTATTATCTTCCATAATATTCCATTAGTTTTTCCTTTATAACACAATAATTTTATGTTAACAACCAATATTATCTGCTTGGTTAAGTTTGGTTATCAAGTCGATGCGATCGCAGCATGATATCAAAGTATGTAAATTAAAATCTAATCTCAAACGAGGAAAAGGAAATCGATATACTTACCTCCTAATGATAAATATTTTTAACTTTGTACAACTTCTTGTATTCCTTGTTTAATATAGCTTATAATGAAAATAAAAACAAGTTTGTTATATTGTTTAGTTTATTAATAAATATCTAGGAGATATGTCATACAGATGTAATACTTAAACTAAATAAATAATTCTCTACGTTACATAGGTATTTTATTTATTTGTAGGTACAATATTTTTAGAGCCTATTTTCCCATTTTTCACGAATGGTGTGCTATGGTTAAATGAGATGAGGTACCAAGTATGGCACATATTTTAAGGTACATAATAAACGTATTCGAAGCAATATTTTACGGTAGTACAAACAGTATAGGCATTTATGTTACACAATCTAAGCGTAATAACCGTAGTGGTAGGTAACAAGTACAAAATGTAAATTTATGTCATATGAATATCGTTCTGCATATCACACACATTAGCCATCTGTTAGGAACCAAAACAAAAAAAGGGTTTGTCGTTTAGTCTCTGAGTGAGCAGAAACTCCATCATCAGTATGTAGAAAGATTATTTTTGTTGTTATTGACTTCGAAATAAAGAGGTTTTGTATTAGACCCGTATGGACATGTTTGTATGTCCGTGTTTTTCTCAAAAACTACTGATCCGATTTAGATTGGGTTTTCGTTACAATACTTATTATTGACGATCGTTAAGTAAACGCTACCATTACTTACAATAATAAAACAATATTCAGCTATTCTTAAGTGCATCATGTTCTATTTTACAACTAATTTAAATAAAATAATTAATGTGTTTGCAATCGTTGTACACTTGTTTTTAAACGCTAATACTAGCGGTAAATGCCTAGCTTCCATCACTGTCTAAGCAGTTAAAATATAAATGTTTTAGGAAAACAAGTCTCTATCAAAATAAACAAGAGACTGATGTAATAAGCTTAATTAATAATCGTTTCTTTACTATATTTATATTTGTAAGCATTAGGTCACCCAGACATCAAAATTTAACCATAATGATTTAAATTTTAGGTTTCTGCTATATCTACGACAAATCTTACACTCCTCGTCGCATAGGTAATAATAATATAGGTAGGTACATTGAATGGGGTACCAGCTAATAAATATACTAGCGGAGTGCATGTTAATATACACACTACACACTAGATAAAATATAATACTATTCACTCATAGAATATTTGATCTAACCGTGCTAATACCTAGTTCTAATAGTCTAGTGATGTGAATGGTATGGGAAGCACAGCAACTGGCTCGGACGACTTCGGCTGGTTGATGTAAATGCTCCATGTACGCTTGTCTAGGTCGAAAATACCTGAAAACAAGTTTTATTGTTAATATTAGGTCTATTTGGACGAGGAAAATGTCTAAACATAATGTATCACATGTAAACCATGTCCAGAAATGTTAAATTAATTCTATCGCCCAAGATATCAGTACTGGCTACCTCTATATCTTGGTCGTGGCTATATATTACGGATTGCAATTTGGATTTTTTTGACAGTTTCACTATTTACAAGTAAAGTGTTGAATGGTTACTTCTTGATTAACGCTAATCGGCAAGTAAAAGTTATAGTATCTTCTATCGTATCTTAGTTACAGGCTAGTTTATCCCCTGTTTAATGCTACTCGGATATTGTGAAATTCTATTGAGTATTTACGGGTAACTTAGTGGCAGTTAGTCTACTTGACACTTCACTTGTCGTATACTACACTAGTAAATTATCCTGTGTCATGGGTGCGTTCACGAACAGGAAATAACATACACAACACTTAGGTTCATACTTGTCTCGTCTGGGAATCAAACCCGATAAAATTAGCGCAGCAGTCTAATTACTTCGCCACTACGTCATCGGTTAGTAGATACTGCTCGTTACCTGCTGCGATGGTCTTGATGACGTCATCCGGCTGCTCCTGAAACAGCTTAAAGTTGGGGTCGGTGGTGTCGGAGAGTACTGCGGCGACGTCGGCGCGGCTGCGCGGCGCGGGGTGCGAGTGGATCGCCTTCAGCCGCGCCACGCTGCTGTCGATGATGAGTCCGTTCACCTCCGTCACGTTGGTGCGCTGGTATCTGAGGACCATAACACTTATAGAGATCTATGGCCGAGGCATCAATTCATATGGGCAAACAGAACTATCTGTAATCTGCTGACACTACGTCTTAACTTGGCAATAGGATCGCCTCGCAATTTGTAACGAGTTGTGGATGTAGCCTAATCGTAATTAATATATTTGGTACAATATTGATTAATACAAGAGTTTATCATCAGCTAACCTTGCAATACGTCAAGTCTTCCTATGACAACATTAGGTACATAATATACCCCTTACAGCTTCAGTGGTTTCGTTTAACGATAGTCCATCATATGCATGAGTTAGATCAACAAGCTAAATACCAATGTACTCACTTGTTACAATGCACCAACGGCTCCTTGTCATACTTCTGTATGTTGAGCTGGGAGCGGTCGCCCTTCAGGTCCGGCGACACCTCGACGTTGTAGATCTGGTGGTCTCCCCAGGAGTTGGTCCAGATCATGTTGACGGAGAACCCGTTGCCGATGCCGAGCCCCTCGTCGCGTAGGATCTGCTCCGCCTCCGCGAAGTTCTTGGAGGTCAGCATCGCGCGCGTTAGGAACGTTCGAGCTGCAAGCAGTGGGCAGAAAAGATGGTGACTATATGTACTGGTCTTGTGCTATTCTACCTTCTTATTTAATTTCGACGGTTTTGAATGTTTTGTATGGATCATTGGTGGGTTTGGGGATTCCCACATTTTACATGTCGAGATATTAACCATGTCAGCCCCTTAGTATAATATATAGGTTAAGTGAATATTAATTTTGGGTAGATTACAGATTCCTGGTAAAAGAAAACACCTTTGCCTACTTACGGAGTACGGACAATGTATGATCAAAGTTGATTTTTATGAGGGCAAGTAACTTATAATAAATACTAATCTGATTATGAAAACGAGCCCTATTCGCAGCAGTATTAGACAGCTACCCTCTTATTCATAAACGAGGATCATACCGGCATTAACGAAACCCCGTATTAAGGCTATTAACATCTCTATTCTTTGATATGCAAACAACAGTGACAAGTATCAATATTTTAATCCTTGGTTTGAAAGTATATTAATTTTATGAATAAGGGGGCTACAGTTTAGCTCTATACCTAAGGATCAGGTACGAGAAGAATGAAGATGAGGTCTTATATATGCCTCTAATGGGTATGTACTATGTATGTAGTCATTAAGTCTGGCTATGATGACGTCAGATCGGAACGACGTAGATCGAGATGTTCGTACGGCTGAATATTGTTAAGTTAACGTCCAATATATCCTGAGGTCGGAAGTCAAGACTTTAAACTGTTTGGCTTTGAGGATACATTTTTTGTTTTCTCCGGAACTTTCTGAAAAAAGGCCTCGCCCTTAAGGGGGGAAGGTGTCATAATCCCCACGTTTGGCAAGCGGCTTGGGGATCGCAGTATTGGTGGTGTGGTTAAAGAAGACGCTGCTGCACATCTTCTGGATTTTCCCATGGTCGCCTCCTAGGACCCCCACGGGACATAATGCAGAGGTACTTTTCTGGCGCGGCACTCCACGGTATGTAATTAGTACGAGTATGTTAAATGCACAACTCACGGGTATTGCCGTGTTTAAGGATCATGGGACTGAGTGTGTTGATGGAGAAAACCAGGCCGTTCTCGTTGTATCCCATCGTGTAGCCTGGCATCTGGCCCGCGTAGCACAGGGAAGCGAACCTTTCTTCTACCGCCTGGAAGTATCACATGCAAGTTTGTTACCAGAGGGCTTTATGAAAGACCAATTCCTAGGATTTGAAATAGTACTGAATGCTGAATTGTTCATTGGGTAATTCTTAAGAGCAGCTCGGATTTTGGATTTGTAACTGGTTAATGGCAATAGGGTCTCTCCCGGTGGCGGATTTGCAGTCTTCACCGCCCTAGGTCCCACGCCATTTAGTAAGTATCAGCCGCCCCTTTCTTAGAACCATTATAAAGACTACTTAAGGAATTTACTATTGTACTTAGTACTTTTGAGTTATTTCTTGTTATCATCAGTGAATTCTTTGTCTCGATTGGCCTCCCCTAATATCTGGCCGCCATAGGCTCGGGTCTACTGGGCCTTAGGGTAAATCCGCCTCTGCTCTCTCCTCTCTACTAACCAATAAAATAACCGGCAAAATGTGGGTGACCCTCATACACTGCTACCTAGTCTGTCCTGCCTACGCATTGTTGTCGGGAATCAATCACGCTGCCCTAGGTCTACAATTGGTTACTCACGCCATGCTCTCTGTCCTCCTGGGTCGGCGTAATGTGTGCAGACATTATGTAGAAGTGGTTCAGAGTCTCGCTGAAAGCATCTTCTGTGTGGCCTAAAAGAGTCTGGAAATAAGCAATGGAATTAATTTAATGTATTATGTACCTACCTATGAGTGGGCCCGTGTTAGGAACCACTTAATGGCGAAATTTTGGTTCCTCGATGCAGAAGCGAGTGGACACCTTGTATTGCATGTCCGCCATATAAGGTCACACCAGGAGTTGCAGTACATTTTCACTAGGCCGGACAGCAGTTACAGAACCAGGCATTGTAATCGCATTTATAGTATATGGAAAATGTACTGCAACTCTCGGAGTGAGTTAATATGGTGGACATCGCAACGCAAGGTATCCACTCGCTTCTGCAACGACAGCTTTAATCAGCCTACCTGCCCAGTGCCCCCCATCGACATGTCGTAGTTTAAACCACTTGTTGTGCGATAGAAATACCACCCTAACGCACATTGAAACAAAGTAAAACATTAAAACGTCTACCAGTAATGTGGTTACTGGTAGACATTTTAATGTGTTCGAGTAACATCAGACTGATGTAAAAAATGTTAGTGATTTTACTTTCAACTTTATTCCATTGACAGTTAGGTTGATATTTGTTTTTAGAGTAACTTTGCCAAATCATACAGCATGAGGGTTCTTGATGGCGATGGAGCTGCAGCCGCCAGTATCGTTGCGTGGTATGTGGTTGTCGTTCACGTTGCCTATCAAGTCATCCATCTGCAGCAGGAACAGCTGAGGAGGAGAGGGGTGATGATTAGGTTCCCTAGGCTTCAAAAGTGAAGATCGATTAACCTCAAAGTGTCTCCAGTGCACTGACAATTTCAACAAAAAGCGTTGTACATTACGTTGTGACATTACTCTCATATTATTTTAAGTGGGAAAGTCATTCAAGTCCATTTCGAAAATATAATATTTTCGATAAACTCCTGGCTGCAAACGTAGTGCAATTTCTAGGTCACAGTCAATAATATAATTAATAAAAAAGGTAATAGGTTCACTGAAGGTGCGTTATGGTGTGCAAAACCAGGTTGATCAGTTCACCTGAACTCGAATCATATATTTTCATTTTTATCAATAACGCATCCTACCTCCACGTGTCATCTAATGCAGTGAGATATCACAATATTGTGTGACTAGGCCTTTTATTTGATTATGTACTAATTAGGGTACTATAGTTTTTCGTCAATACGTACAATATTTAGGTTATATACATAAATGGAACGAACCTGGTGGAACGGCACGTTGGCGCCGTCAGCGACTCCCTGAATCTCCTTCACGTAGTAAGGATACTTCTTCTTCATGTTGGCTAGGGTCTTGTCGTAGGCATTCCTGCCTGTGTCGGTCTTGTACTCCTTCTCAAAGTCGCGCAGGTTTCCGTACGAGGCTATGAAGCTCTTGATGATGGAGGAGAAGGTCCGACCCTGGGTATAATGAAATATGATTAGAAAACATTTTGAGGTCACGGCTTAGGGTGTGAATATATGGGTCCTGTCAGATACATTTTACCAAGTTTCTGCCAAGGTTGTGCTTTTTAAAACATATGATTTCATACATAATTAATCTTCACGCCTTTCCGCCGTGTGTTTTCAGATGTAGACCCACATTTTAGCCAATTATTATTAAGGTCCTAATGTAATAGATGGCGAGCTTATTACCACTATCTGAGCACAAATCCATACTCCGTGCTGCTACTGAGAATAATGACGAGAGAATACACTGAGCCCGACTGGGGAATCGAACCAGAACGTTAAGCATGCACTGCATTTGCGTTTCTTCTTCTTATTAGGGGTTAAAATGTGAAATGGCCGTTTTATCTTGATTTTAGAGTAAAACTTTTTTCACTCGAAAACCTCAGATGATATAAAAACACTTTTTTTATTTCGACTTTCAGTTGTTTTTAAATTCAGCTTTTAAAGTGAAGACGGATACGGCAAAAATCAGAGAAATTTTCGAATACAAGTTCCGACGTAGGACGTAGTAGTCAATGAGGATACAGCTAACGAACGCATACTTAGTGCGATTTTGGTTTAACTGCTTTAATAGTGAAAACTTCGACTTAAAGAATGAACCACGTGGAAGATCAGTCACTAAGGTAATAGGGGAATAATCAAAATAATGATGGTGGAAGCCAATCCGTATAACTGAGGAATAAGCAGCATATTTTGAGTTAGCATATCAACAATATTGACCCATTTGAAGCCAATCGGTAAAATTAAAAACACTTGAAAAATGCCTCATGATTTGACTGATCTGCATAGAGCAGCAGAGCAGAGCGCTTTGAAGCTTGCATTTCCTTGTTACACCAGTATAGAAATGAAGGGATTTTGGACCAAATTGTGACGTGGGACGAAAAGTGGATTCTATTCGGCAATCGTAAGCGCAAAACGCAATAGCTGTCCCCAGACCAAACGCCACAACAATATAATATATATATAAAGCGAAGCTAACTCATAGAAAGGTGATGGTAACTGCTTGGTGGTAACTTTATGGTGTAATTCACTTCACCTGTCTCAAATCCGATCAAGCAATAACAGTAAATGTTTACTGTGCAGAACTCCGAACAATGATGGCGAAACTCGCAGCTAAGCAGTGCCGACTCCCCCCATCCTGACATCAATCGATCGTCACCATTACTGCTCCAAGATAACGCAAGACCTCACACTGCTCAAGAAACAGACCCTAAGGAAAGGTAACACTACAAGACCTGCAGTTAGAAACCATCCATCATTCTCCTTGCCCCAACCGACTACGATTTTTTCAGCGATTCGGACAAGTTTTTCCTTGGAATAAAATTTGCTTCCCAGGAAGAAGTACAAAATGCCTTCACACAGTTTTTGGAGTGCAGATCCCCATAGTTCTATCTAAAGGGTTTAGATGATCTTCCCATTAGATGGTAGAAATGTACCGACACCGAGGGTAAATACTTTGAATAAATAAAAATATTTTATCCTCCGAGATAATGTTTTAATTTTTCAGTAGGAAACAGCAATAGCATTCTTTAACCCCATACTTTGGTAATCTTGGTATGTATTCCGTACAAAATACAGAAATGTTTTGGCTGGAGAAGATGTGTGTTACTTACGACATCAAAGCCAACTTCGTAGTGGTTTCCCTGAACGTAGATGACTGGAACTGCTCGCCGTCTGCCCAGCGGCTTCTCACATGATACTCCTGAAACAACGAGGTTTGATTATGAGATTTACAATATATTGAGATAAAATGTCTTGCAGTTTAACCCGCGTTAACTTTGAATTTCGAAAGACACGAAGCACCATCCAGCGGCCGAAAGCTATTGTGACCGTCAAATGATATGGTTATTTCCCTCGGAAATAATGGTTTTTCTGGATAAAAGGTATTTTGTATATTAAGTTTTATTTGTACCAACGCGAAACGTGAAAATTTCCACAATAATCGGGTCAATTTAGTGGTTTACGCGTGAAAAGGTTTCAAACTTACCTTCGTTTCGTATTTTAATATTAGTAAGGGGTAAGGAATAAATTATGTTAATCATACTCAGTTGTTTTAATAGGCTGTCGATGTCTGCAAGCGGATGTATTATATTTTTAGGACAAAGAGATGTAAATGATGAAAATGTATCCGAATGCTCTAACTTCCTCCTTATTTAAATCGCTAAAATCATAAGAATAACTATAACGAGCAGTTTTTTAGTAATTAATCTGTTTCAATTCACTTACAAGCAAATCAAACTGAATAAATTTAGTGTTATTTTCGTAACTAGATGGCGTTGGCGTCGAGTTAGATGGCGCAATGGTTTCGTTACCGCTGAAAATATAAGTTCGCCCGCAAATTTTATGTTCAGATAGAGCTGATAATTTGTTGAACATTGCGTTGCTTAAAATGACGTATGTGTTTCATATTTTTGAAGAGTTTCCCTCGCGAGGTGAAGCTTCTATAATACTTATAAGCCCATAGCTATATCCATGCTCATCAGTATTGGATTAAAGATTCTCATAATACGTTTGTAGGCTGTGTAGCCAAGAATGACTATCCAGATTCCAGACTCCAGTAAAACAAATTAATGCAACACACACAAAAATAATTCAAAATAGATACCCAGTTAAAGAATTTACATATCGGTACCTATTTATAGTGTTAGACTGTTAGATGTAGTAGCCCTTGCTGAAGGCTCAAACAGTCTTGCCTTTTTGTCCGGTGACGCCCAAGACAAGACCCCTCGCAGGATCATGAGCAATAAAATAGCCCGAAAAAAGGTGGCATTTAAGAAGTGATTTGACGGCAGAACTAGGACTCCATCTAGGACATACATATCCGACTCGACTGGATAATTGTATGGATCTGTCTGTTCGACAGTTACAGTTATAGATTCTTCAGTAAGTGATCATGAACCTGTGCTTATCTGTTTAAATAACGCTTCTTCTAAGAAAAAATAAATTAGATCTACAAAAGTCAATGTTGAAGCAATTGTTAAACATTAATTACAGACTTCTCATTTATTACTGATACCTCAGATGGAAATGTAGCGGCTACTCAATTTGCCAATTGTTTGATGACCGCAGTTTCACTAAATACAAAAGTAAAGTGTTTCCACTCTTGTGAACAAATTACAACACGTTGGGATAAGGGGTAAAGCTCCTAGCATATTTTCTGATTTCCTATCCAATCGGATACAAAAGGTAGATATTGGTAATATAGTTAGAGAATTGAATTTATCACTTATATCAGAAGATTCAGATGCCCCATTATCTCCATCAACCGGGCACAAATCCAGGCTCCGTGCTCCTACCAAAAACTACCTAATGGAAAAACCCAGTAATGTTTTGCCCGACCCGGGATTCGAACCCAGGATCTCGCGCTCAGCAGCCTCGCTTAGCGACCACTAGACAAACGAGGCAGTCGATCGTCCTTGTCTACGGTACTATAAGAGCAGTTCTCATTTTGAAACGGCTATCGACTGCAGTGTCGGTAAAATGTGTGATTTAACACTCATAAATTACAATAAATATAAACATGCGCCCTCGTCACTCACTATCTTAAAACAACCCCATCTATTGGTGGAAATTGGTACCAGTTGAGACTGCGAGCGAACACTTTAGGGTCGGAGCATAATTGGTTCTAATATGAGCTCCAAAAAGCTTTGCTTCAACTTTGAAGAGCAAGAGGACGCTAGTTTTGAATCATTATATTCTCGATAACAGTCCAATTAAAGGTTAAAGTGATAAAGTAGCTTAATAAATTATTCATTTTAACTATAAAACAATGTATTTGTTGATTTTCAACTATTGGTTTGTGTTAAACCAGTAGCTTGGTTCCTCTTTCATTTGTGTTTTATTATTTACGCCTGTTTACGTAAAACAAAAAGGCCATACTCGGTGTTTAGATAGTACCGAGTAGTAGTTTGGACCGAGAAATTTGTTAACCTATATCTGTGAAAACGCTGCGGTGAGACTCCGATCGACCAGCAGATCAAATGCCGCAAGTGGGACTAGATCGGCCACACGCTGCAAAGGGACCCAGAAAACATACCGAGGCAAACCCTAGACTGGAATCCCCAAGGAAAGCGTAAACGTGGCCGCCCTGAACAGACCTGGCGGCGGACGATCATCGCAGAGACGAAGAACACAAGGATGACTTGGAGTGAAATGAAGCGCGAAGCACAAGTCACAGGAAAAAAAGTAAAAGAAAGTAATTTTGTTTTTTTTTTTTTAAAGTAAACTGTTCCTGACTGTTACATTTTTTTTATTAGGTTGAATGTGCATTCAGTAATGTTTAGGAATTGAACAAACTATATTGGTAAGCATTTTTAGGGAGGGAATAATATAAAGAGAATAATAATAATTGTAGGGCTTCCGCGAAGTATGGAATTGGCATTTTCCTTTGTAATCAATAACAATTGCTGCTCCTTTCTAGTAACTTTTCAGACTCTTAGCCCTATGGCTTGTCTTCATTTAACGCAGGAAGAAGGTCTTAGGGCTGTTCGCATGTTGAAAGCTGTGCCTAATTAACTTAAACTTGGTCGGTCAATCACATTAAACAAAATTCCAAGTCCTTCAGTGCAATAATTTCGCCAATTAATTTATGCGGCTGCAAAGACTTGGCTTGTTGTTATATTTGCTTGGCAGTATAAATCTCATGAACCGAACAGGCATCGGGCGCAATCGCGAATCAATAATTTTTGGAATACCTTAAAATGTATGTGAAAATATATATTTTTTCAAAAGAAACCGGTTTGGTAATGGCTACATCATTTGAAACGCCATTAATCAAAAACTTGATTGTACAACTTTGTAAAAATATTAGTACCTATGTCTTATAACATATAAATATGTATGTATTTATCACAAGTGTTGAATAAACATGTATAATTAATAGGTGACGGTGAAGGACATGCGCAGAGGTTACGAGATCAACGAACTAGCAAGATTTTAGCAGAAAGTTAAAGCGTCTGTCCGAAACGAGACTAGGGGTAGTTGATACAACTTTAATAGATAACATTAAAGTCCTTGAAGTAAGGAGTTAAGTACATATAAAATAACTATGACAATGTAAAACACTGTCATAGTATTTTAGTCGTCAAATCGACTGATGAATATGGTAATAAGTGCTACCGACGCGCGACGTTCCTTCCTGAAGCTACATATAAGTATAAAACAAATACCAATTCCAACAATCTTGAAATATCACAATGCCATCAAAAACGTAATTCCTTTAAATTAAGAAACATAAATAACTCTAACATCGATATTTATGCACTATGCCAAGTTAAACAGGTATTTAGTTCCGTAAAAAATTCAATCAAAAATGTTTAATTATTCGTTGCGTCAATACGTGTCGTATCTGCGTCCGGTTCTGTGTTCCAAAAGAATTATGATTCTCCATGCTATTGCAAACAATTACACACAACCACAGAAAAGGTCTTTCTCTTTTGTTTCGTTTTGTTTACTTAAGACAGCAGCTTAAGCTTCATAGTCTAGAGTCCAGATCCGTGGCTTTTTCAGAGTTTCATCAGCTAAGGATTATTCTTTATGCAGATCGCTCTTAATGCAACTGATGACAAAACTAATATATTCACAAATTATTATATAACCTAGAGATGTCTTCGAAATTAATGCGCGAATATCAAATTATACAAGATGTCGTATTTATTATTGTGTCGTATTTTTTTTTTAAATATGGATGTGAAAGTTTTGTTTGTCTAAAAGACAAGGATGGCGAGGCGATTTAGATGCCTTTCTTGGAAGCCAGAGCTCCTCCAAGACAGTGGAGGCTTGGGAACTCGACGGAGAGATCTTTGTTTAATACTTAGTAGGACACGCGTCGTTATTATAATTATAAATGAAATGTAGGTACCTATCTAGGTACCCTCTTAGTTTAAGCCATATCACAAATAGGAAAATCCTAGGGAGAAATCACTGTTGAAAGAACAGGTATAACATTTTCCCTATTGGTAGTGTCCCGGTGAATACCCGGTAAAAGTAGATAAAAAGTATAGTTTCCTTGTGTAAATATTAAGTTCGCAATGGGAGTAGGTACTGATTCACACCATCATATTATATCCCTTTTAGAACGAGGATAATACCTGTCTTAACTGAAACCCATCTCAAGTCTATTGATTGAAACGACAATGACAGGTATAATTAAATTCTTGTTTTTTTTATGAATAAGTATTAGGACCTAACTGTCGTCCGTCCATCGTGGTTCTGTGACAAAAAGAAAAGAAAAGGCAACGAGGGGCGGATAAAGATGGACAGACAACGAGGGCCAGATTAAAATGGTCTAGCGGGTGGCGCTAGCTACTTGTATCCCAAGAAATGCACGGCTCCTATGAGGCACGGAAGCTAAGCCGCGGGCAATAAATACCACATACACTATAATTTATACGTAAAGCATGTGTACTCGAGGATTGTTTTAAGAAAGTGGGTCTTTCCTGAATGAATGGCAATGTGCCAAGCCTGCCTTTATTTTAGGAGGTTAGTCAAGGTCATGAGCCCTGGAAAGAATGACAAGGTCGGGTCTTTGTCGTGCCTCTGGACATATCGATGGGTCCTACGTATATGGGCCAATGCAACAATTTGAGTTTTTTTACTTTTTTGTATTAAATGCTTCCTTTTACTGTAGTTGACAACATTACAAAAGAAATTACATTTATAGGTGAATATAGTATTTTTTTGCAGCACGAAAAGGACTTAACAGTTGAAGCCTGTAAGGAATATATTTTATCTAATTGAATCTTCAAGACCCTCTATTGAAAAGTTGTCATTTTGCAGATAGACCCTTATAAACGGGACCCATTGATATACCCCCGGACACGTCACACGGTACGTCGGTATCGCATGGTAACTGCAAGAAATGCCAGATTTGTTTGTATAAAAGTAGCATTTCTTGGCGTTACCGTTTGACCGCCCGCCATCTTTAAGGCTTTACTGGTTTTCGTTTTTAGCATATGTCGCTGAAGTTTGGGAGCACAGTTCTTGAATCACTGTTATGGAAGTAAATTATAGTCGAAAGGAGACGGCAAAATGCGAAGATTGCTGAGCGCACCTGGATGGGATTGAAACAAAGCACCGTGGCTGATGGCATGGTTAAAGGGACGACTGTACGCAGCAGTGCGATATTCGACAGAAACCTGTACCATACACCTACCCGGGCCCAGGTAAGATAGACAGGGGTTGTTATAGTAGGTAAAGTATGTCTGTCGCACGGCCACAAGCGGTAATATCACAAGGGACTGTTTCCCCCGTTAAAAAATATAATATAAAGGTATGTGTTATCTACGTAGCGATAAGTAGCGACTTTCGTTGCCGACTGTACGCTGTGTTAGGAGTGTCTGTGTTTGGACTGAGTGACACTCCGATCCAAATACAGAGATCCAATGTAACGTACGTTTTGTCCATAACCGTTTGTAAGTTAACTATCAGGAAAAAATTATATGTAAAATAAAAATAATTTACTATTCCGTATATTTAAATGTAAACATTTCTATTGTAAACTGGGGGGGCTATCTATGCTGATGATGTACCTTTAAAAAAATACACCAGGCAATCATTGTTTATGAGTTTACGTTATTGTAACTAAGTATCTTTATTGAAGGCATGTGGCACATGTGTGATAAAAAATGTCGAATATCCTCGTCTGTAATTGTCTCTGCCAAGGGCGCCATTATCACACAACTTATACATTTTTTTTGTTAAATTGCCAGATAATACCATTGAGACAGGGTAATAATAATATAATGAGATGTCATAAAATGTGTTCTTTGTTCACATAGCGAGCAGCGACTGTGCGGAAACGATCTGATATGGCCCATTAAGAATTAGAAAAAAATAGATTGGTACAATTGATTAAAATTCAAAATGTTCTTATTTCATGTAAACCAAATACAGGCGCTTATGAACCGTCAAGATGCTAGATACAAGAAACTACTAGGTATGAAAAATCTATAAGTTGCAAGGTTCCAAAAATGTCAATCCTATGAAGAAGAACCCACAAGAAACTCCAAAGATTACTCTTTCATACACCTAGTACATATTCTATTTAAAATCAAGAGTTATATTATCTTTTGGTAATATTGCTACGATGCCTGAACTCCCCTGCATGCACCTGATCTGTCCTGCCCCTTTACCGTGAACTCTTAAAGCAAGACAGTGTACGTTACGTTGAGGAAGCGAGACGCCGCATTATACTGCACGTAGCGGCGTCTCGCTTTCACATCGAAAGACTTCATGGTAAGGGTGCTGTACCCTGACTATAGTCACTTGCTACAAGTAGATCGCGCGCCCGAGTCTTCCGCGTTTATTGATCATCTTGTTCGCAGCGTTTACGAGCCGCTAGTATGATAACACGTCAAGAGGAAAACCTACTCGAATATTTTCTCGACAAAAAATAATTGTAGTACTTTAATATCTTTGTCTAATATAACAAATTCTGGCCTTTAAGGCTGTTAACTTCTGGTTAAGCGAACTGTAGGAGACCCTCCATCACAACATTAAGTTAACTAAGTAGTTTAAATTTCGAATTATATAACTTACTCTACTAACTAACGATACAGGATAATTTCCTAGTGCGGGGCGACGATTTTTTTTTTAAATCTTACTTATGTTATGACGACTTTGAACACGCTTGATGTAAGTAAATTATTTATAATAAACACAATGTTTTTGAACTTGTTTCAAGGTAAGGGACTGGGTTATTGATAACAGATTACTGTGTTCACACATTGTGTGTGTGTGTTTTAGTATGTTTTGTATTGTCCCTCTAATAGGCTTATTTATTATAATCAAATCGACTCGTAGTTTATTATACAAATTATGACGTTTTAACTGATTGTTTTCTATGATACAAAATCTGCCATTTTGTTACAAGTTTAATATAACGATTTAAGGTATCGTATAAAAAAATCATGTATACACTGGACACTTGTATATGATTGCCTGCAATAGAGATATTGCAGGCAATCATATACAAGTGTCCCAGATTTAACGCAAGACCTCAGACACCCCAACCAGTTGTTTAGGCCTGTTTAGGTAAGGAACTTATAGGAGGTTGTCTCTACATTGTGAAAAGAGCCTTTAGTGATGTAAAAATCTTTTCTCTCTCTCTTTAATCTTGGCTAAAAGGTGCTAAAATAAATAAACGAATATATAATAAATAGCGATTGGCGTATGTATGTTAATTATAATAAAACTTCATGGCAACAGTCGTTTATTGGTAATATAGGCACCTCAATGAACGGTCACACAGGACTTGTTGCTGCTTGAATTAACTAGAGGTTGAGAATTACCTAAATCTGTTAGGTTTAATTCCCGGGTGGCAAAAAAGTATTACTGGGTTTTAAGGCACTGATAGCCGAGTGGTATGACCGTTGAACTGCCAAGTCAAAGGTCACAAGTTCAAAAGCTGGCATCCACCAATGTCTTTTCGAATTCATGTGTGTACTATACTAGTTATTAGTTGCTAAAAACGGTGAAGGAAAACATCGTGAGGAAACCGGCAAACTTGAGAGATTTTTCAACGGTGTGTAAAGCCATGTCAGAGGCCTACAGGCGGTTTAAACTCTGACACCAGGTTGTTGATCAACCATACGATAAGAAGAATGGGTTTTTCCTTAGTTTTTTTAGCTTGCGAGCTTGCGAAATCGAGTCTTTAGCTATTGTACAATTTAGATTGTCTGTAATTATCGATAAACAAATGAATAGTTACAGCTAGACAATAGGTATCTACATAAAATATGACTTATGTAAGAATAAGGGCGAGTTTGCTTCGGAGGTAAAAGTCACCAGCACAGCGCACAGCAAGTAAGTAAAAGATAAATATACAGCGACTATATGTAGATATCGAATGAAATGTACCTAATATAAGCAAACGTCGAAAAAGAATTGCTGACACCCGTAATGAAGTATATTCAACATCTATGGCAAATGAGGATAAACTTGAGATTACGCTAGAAGAAGATAAACAAAGTTCGCTAAAGCAGGGCGCAAGCAAAGCATGGCTTTGAAACAAGTTTGTAAAATCGCAGTGGCCAACCTGCTCACATTATTTTTGTTAATTATTAACATTTCCATAAGTTCTCAGTAGCAGCATGGAGTCTACATTTGTGGCAATGAGCCCGCTCCCTGTAAGGTCCTAAAACATAACTGGCGAAATGCAGGTTTGCTGTACACTTCTGCCTAGCCCATCTGGGAATACAGGCGTGATGATTTATCTTATTTTTAAATATAGCCTGTGTTTTTGTTTATACTGTGATAAGGTACTTGTGCTTAAATATGAAGCAATGATGTGAAATTATAGGGTACCATTAATGCCACATGAGTATTGATGGAGTTTAATGTGTTTTATTTTAGTTTTCCTCAAAATTTTCTCTATATCATCTGTTACACAAAGTGCACAGGTGACGAAAATATATTACCTATTGATTCACAGATGGGTAACTAAAACTATCTTATCGGTTTCTCTTTATAACAATGTTTTTAGAGAATCGTTTGACAACAGTATTGACGTTTGGTTAGTACAATTATGTTCCAGAATTAATATCTATTAAACTGTTTTCCTCGTCCACCCCTCTAACACAGACGTAACTACATGTTTTGAAACAATGTATTAGGTAA
Source organism: Abrostola tripartita (assembly GCA_905340225.1). Lineage (NCBI taxonomy): Eukaryota > Metazoa > Arthropoda > Insecta > Lepidoptera > Noctuidae > Abrostola > Abrostola tripartita. The sequence goes on from HG996486.1 coordinate 20,415,722, forward strand.
ATCGGATCTCGCTTGCTAGTAAACGCAAAGTCATTAAAAAGCCATAGAATGGCTGTTAATTAATTGCTGATGACTCGGTTTATTTTTTACACTGTCAAGGGCAGAGGGTGATAACTCAGAAACGGTTGTAATGTGCAGACGTTAGTCAATTGTTTTACTTAGAAGATAGTGTGGAGCGTCTGTTTGTATTATAATAATAGTTTATCATGTATCAGAAACAGTGTTTTCTCCGGCTTTTAGACTATCAAGTCCAAATATCCAGTTTCATCAAAGTCTGTTCAGTGGTTGAGACTTGATGAGATAACAAACATACAGATAGAATTATTTAAGGAAATCAATCAATCAATCAGTAGGTATGCAACAAAGTCCTATTTACATAAACATTATTAATTGAATTTTTGATGATTAAAGACAATTGAATGAACATTAATTTCGATATAACTTGGATATTCATTCGATAGACGTGTGGCATGTCGTTTTCTATTTTGATATCATGCCCATATCAAAACTAATAAATTTTGACATGAACTAACTAAAACTAGACCGTATTCCTCTCATTCATAATCGAGGATGATACCTGCACTAACTTAAACCCATCCCAAGTTTATTGACATCTCTATTCTTTGTCATGCTAACGACAGTAACAGGTATAATTTAATCCATGGTTTAAAGTTATCACTTTATGATTAGGGAGATAGTTTTAAATGTACAGTTACCTACGAGAATTAAAAGTTGTATAGCTGTTATGGACCAAGTGATAAATTGAGTTACGTTTCATAATGCCCGGGTATTATGAATAATGACAAGCTACTTAGGGCGAAGTAATAATAATTTTGCCCCATAGGTGATAAACATTTTAATAATGCCCGGAACATAAACATTTAGATAATTTAATACGACGATTTAATAGTTATTATCACACTGCACTTTCATATAGGGCATTTTTCAAACTGCGCGGGCCTGGTCCATAACATTGCTATAGTCAAAGTTATTGAAAATTATGAACATTGTCTACAACTAAATGAACTTCTTTATTGATGGCGGTGCAAATGAAATGAACTGATCTACCTACACGGGTAGTCATTGGTTTACAGTCGGTAACTGACAAAGAATAATGGTGTGATGTAGACGAACATACCTTCATTACCATACAGCACTGCGGTCTGCGGACCATGGCACAGACGTTACCATTGTAATACCATGACAGGCACATCGGCGGCCGAGTGACGCATCTCACGAATTATTCAAATTCTATTATCGGTTCGTGAATATATTTATGTAACTACCTACCTACCTATATTTACAAATAATACGTATGCCAAAATATGCCTATTTTCACGGAGAAGAACTAAGAGAGTATTATAGCACATTGATATCCCTGAGGAAGGTGGTGCGTTAAATAGACAAGAACTCACATAGGTGTCTGGACTCGTATCTGTGTCTCTCTGTCGTATGTATCATAAAAAAAAATCACAGGCGGGGATCGAATGCGCGACTTGTAAAAGGAGTCGTTACTATATCCATTTGAGAAATATTTGTGTTGCCTTTTTGTGGTGTTGTCCGTTCGTACATGTGTTATTTTAAGTCGCTCAAACGCATGTGCGATACATACAGCGTGCATCTTAGTGGGAGGCATTGTTTAATTATAGATGTAGTTGTCACAAATCACAACAATAATTTAAAAAAATACCGTTATTATCGTATACCCTAATATATTAGCTTGGCTTTTCCCGACTGGGTTGCGGTCAGCTTTCAATATCAAATGTAGTTGGATATTATAGTAGTAGTAGTGATGCTAATGTACAGATTTGGTAACATAGACTCTCGGACTTCCGACTACCCGCAATTCCCGTCAATGGTCTACGAATGACAGCCTAGCTTGACGTGGTGTCCGAGCCAATCCTATCACGTAGCGGTCTCTAATCTAATCAATATCAAAACTTATATAGGTACATTATATTCCTAAACGAATAATAATAAAAAGTAACTCACCATTTAATTCCCTCATTGCAACTAAAACTGGAAACTTAAATTATAGAACTTAGCAACAAAACTTCCAATATTCCAACGATCACAATAATAATATTTGATTCAACAAACAATATTTAAAAAATATTTCCAATTAAGTTCCGTTAGCTGAATATTTATGTAACGACGCCGGCGCAGGCGACGTCTCGCGATCAACTGAGCATTGTCATAGTTTGTGTCTAATATAACAGGCTCACGATCAAGGATACCAGCGTTAAATCTAGACTAGGTGATGAGGACTAGCACCGGTGGTAGACGTCCTGGGTGAGTGGTGCTTCGGTGCCAGTTGTGTCACGGCTCAGAGGAGATAGGTAAAACGGGTTGATGGCACTTTTAAAAAATATTATGTTCGTTTTTTTTACTAATAATTAATGCTTAAAGGCTAACGACCGTAGCTGACAGGGGCATGGAAGGAGGAAAGAAAGGCCTTTGCCCTGCAGTGGAACGATCGTGGCACAAATAAATAACGTCTATAACTTAAAGGGGTGGGTGCAGATCTGCTGTACCGCACGCTGCTTACTTGCATAACTTCCTTAGTCCGACATAATTATTCCCATGAAACGTGAACTTGAAATATTTTGATTCGAACATCTCCGCAACAAAAGCTTAATGTTTGGTGATGGTGAAGTCGGTTGTCTTTGCATTGTCTGCAAAAGGCACTAAGTGTACCTACTAGCACAGCTTATAAACCTACTTAGTGGCTAATAAATGTTTAGAATTTTTGTATTCATGGCAATTTTAATTACAATACAATGGATATTACAAGAGGGATGTGATGCGAGCGAATGAGGCGAAAGAAGTATGTCAGGATCGTAGCAAATATAAATCAATGGACTCTGCTTGCTCCAGGAAATAGACGTGACTTTATGTATGTATGTTATGTATAACAATAATAATGTCCTCCTGACCGAATTTCGGTTACGGCGGCCTGTCTCAGCTGAGACTAGCCATCTGCGCAGGAGATATTATAGTGCACAAGTATGCGCGCAGACACACGTGCAATCCCTATTCCCTCACTCTCATAGTCCGATGGGACGGTAGACCGACACGACCAGAGAGAGATCAGGCGCAGGACCAACGACTTAACGTGCCTTCCGAAGCACGGTGGGGTCTCGACATGTGAAAACAGTCACCCATCACAAGACTGACCGTGGCGAGCACGGCTTAATCTCGCAGATCGACTGTTCTGCCGGGCAGCCGCATGGCTACGAGCCCCACAACAATATACAGTACTCGAGACCTGCACGCAGAATGCTACCATCCTACTGCTGTCCAGCCCTTGGTCAGTTTTAGGGCCGTTGGCAAGAGCCCTTCTCCGTACAGGGGTACTGAGGGCACAACGGATTAGTGACATGTCGCAACATACGCCGTCCTCTAGTCCCTACTGGTTTCCTCTTCTGGTTTTCCTGACATCTCCCTACGTCTTCCCCGAAGCGGTGAGCGGTCAAACCCAACGCAATATCACAAATATGTATATCACGTGCTACCGAATTACGGTTTGAGGAATATTAATCAATAGCAGAGGAGATCTGCAGTAGTCTGAGGAAAGCTCTTAATCGATCGCGTGTTCAAATAGGCTGGGAACAATTAGACTAAAGGCCTACGCACACCGCGACGGGGTGGCAGAGAATTACAATGCTTACAAAATTCGCACTTATCTAGTCGATGTGGCCTATTACATTTGGCTATTGGCTCATGCTAATACGAAAAAGAATTTATCTAGTAGGAATACGATATCAATTTCATTGTTAAAGATCGATCCTGTGGCATCGAAAAGGGTTTCTGTAGTGGAGGATTATCGACCCAGCCCACAATCCGTAGTGCGATGCTCCTGCCCAGACAATGTCCCACTTCCTCCAGTGCCCTAAGTGTCCGTTCACTTGTACTTTGGATGATCTTGTAAACCCTCTGATGTCGTAATCAGTGTGGCAAATAGGCTCAATCCTGAGGATCTATCTATAATTATGCTCCATAAATTCAAAATGATGAACAAGCAAATGAGCTCAATTGACATGCTAGTTGACAGGTTAGAGAATGATATGGGCCACCTCCGAAACTGTATTTTTTTTTCTATACGTCTGCTGATGTCTTCCTATGGGTAGGTCTAGGTACTAGGTACTACGGGAGTGAAGCTGCTGAAAATAATGTAAAAAAACGAAACAAAGTGCGTCACTCTTATAATAGCCACCATTCATCGCCTCGTGTAACCTTCATAAAAGCGATTATAGTGTCAACTAAAACACAGTCATATCATAATTTGTTTCCTAATTAGTTTCTATAGGAAATAATAAATCGCTTAACTAATTTATAGTGTAAGCAAATAAGTCACATACAAAAATATCTTGTGGTGGAATGAATGTGTTCGGGCTTCCTAAGTACAAGGTTGTGGGTTCAAAAGCTTTATCAATTTAAAAATATAATTACATTTTTGTAAATAAACTCTTTAGTTCAATGATATGAATATTACATTTGTGTGATCTCAAGAGTTCAAGATATTTTGGTCGCGAGTTTGGGTATCTATGTGATATTACAAGTGAATACTAGCTGATACCTTTTGAAACATCCAAATTGAATATTTAAATAGTTACGATCTAGGTTTATGTTACACTATACAAACAATATGTCCAAATTATAATTTAAATATATTTTTAAATTTTAATGTATAAGACGAGCTGCTTGCCTACAGGAGAGACTGGTCCACTTTAGCACACAACCGAGTAAAGTGGAAGAAGGAAAGGGAGGCCTTTGCCCTGCAGCGGGACAACATAGGCGGAGAAAAAAAAAAGTATAAGGCAGCGATGTTCTCTTGGATCATGAGTGTACACCTATATTGAAATAAAAGTCCGTTTACAATATTATTATTATTGCTACTTATTAAAAGCGTACCTCTTCTAAGTCAGTTGTTAGGTATGTATCGAAACAACTGATTACGTCTTAAATATAATAATAATATAATTATATATTGTATAATCGCCGAGTCAAGTACGCACACTACAGATTCATGGTCCTTCCACCCAATGGTACCTATCTATGACGTCGTTTATAACCTTATACCAATTTAACCGAACATTTGCGGACTATTTATTAATTTATTAAAATTATATCGAGGATGTCATGAATATATTATAATGTACTGTGTCCACAATAGATTAATCGGCTAGGGAGCCACTGAGTAATCTGATTAATTATCGGAATATTGCTGTTTGTAATGTCATATAATTTACTATCAAAAATTGTATATATAGCAGGTACTTTTTTATCGTCATAAAATACAGCGCAAAAGACCAGGGCCTTCCTTCCTACCAAAGTATAATGTAATGTTTGTCATCATACCATCGAGCAGGCTATCTACCGCATTAGGTACCTGGCTACCCGGTACCAACCTGGCAGGCTACCTGATACCTACCTGGCAGGCTACCTGATACCTAGGCATTTTGACATGGTACAAGTACAATTAATGTTGGTATATATTGCTGTATTTACATTTGATCCGTCCTGTAGGAGGCTCCCCTATTTCTACCGGGCCACACTAGTAAAATTCCTCTGTATCCTGGATGAGTTTTAATGACAAAGAAATATCATATGCTCTGCACACAAATATCTTCAGATACCTATAACTAACATGGATGCTAGTCAGTTAGTGGCGTCATAGAAAACGTAAAAAAAGTAATTAAGCTTGTTATTAAAAAGTTTCTTTTATGTTATATCTTTAGATATGTATTACCTAGTGCTAAAATATCACTAATGAATAAAACCAATATTTATTGTATAGATAAGAATGATAAGAATGTAGTTCAACAAGCATTAAAATTCCAAGAATGCCCATCAAGGTTATTGTTTTCCCTCAGCTAATGAAGTCGAATATCATTATTTCATTGTTTTTGTACGTCTAGCTTTGTCTGAGGGTTAGTTAGACTGCTATAGATTTAACAGCTCTGATAGCGGAGTGGTATGACCGTTGGACTGCCAAGTCAAAGGTTGCAAATTTAAACCCCGGCACGTACAAAAGTCTTTTTGAATTTAAGCGCGTATTATAAAATAGTTATCAGTTGCTAAAAACGGTCAAAGAAAACATCGTGAGGAAACCGGCACTCCTGGGAGCTTTTCAACGGTGTCTAAAGCCATGTCATACATAGACATGGCTTACATGCGGTTTAAACTCTGACACCAGTTGTTAAGACTGCTATACAATTAGATATAATTTATCATCTTTTTTTGATCATCGGGAAATATAACCAGAACCAACGTAAATTGAGATTCTTTACAGCTTTTTGCCGGTTCTTCTGCAAAGAATGACATATTGAAACTGTGCCACCAGTGTGATTGTAATTTGTTTTTTAAACGTCACCCCCTCCGTTCCTTTATCCGTTTCACAAAACCTGTACCCTCTTGTTCAAAAACGGGGTTCATTCCGGCATTAAGTCTATCGACATCTCTATTCTTTGATATGCAAACGACAGTAACAGGTATAATATGTCCTTGGTTTAAAATTGTAATTTTTTTGAATTAGGGGGTTGCATTTTAAACCTTGGATTAAATTTTACCTGTCACTGTCGTTTGCATTGCAGAGATGCCAATAGACTTAATATGGGGTTTAAGTAATAATGCCAGTATGATCCTAGTTTATAAATAAGAGGGATACTTTGCAGTTAGGCCCGATAGGCATTTAAGTATATCTCATAAACCGCGAGTCACACCGCGGGGCGCAGCTAGGTGATAGATAAATGAGGCACAATGCTGTACACTGTACAGATATGCGCAGGATTGGTCACACGAAATACTAAAATATCCCTGCGCGTGCACAATGATCGCTTGCGCGGATATTTAGAGCGGACCGTATCTTGTGTCACGGAATAACATTGACTGTGTTATTTAATAACCAAGTTATGTTGTTTTGTTTGAAGGTATGTAGATGTATGATAAAGTTAATTTTTTTATGAATTAAGTTTAAATGTGTTAAATTAACGGTAGGGTTGTAGTTTAGTTCCCTAATTGGCAAAATGTGGTTATTAACACCACTGCCTATCTCATAGTTAGTGAAATACAGGCATGGTGTTATCTTATTATGGCCGATACGGACCCTTAAAAATAATAGACTTAGTTCCAAGAGCGGTGAGGACCTACATACCACAAGGATGACAACAGGGGCAAACTGTAAAAATAGCCGGCACCCTCCTCGGCACTCCCTGCTTCTCCCACGGGCCGGTTCCAAGTGAGTGACCCTAACTTTTGAGGTAAGGAACCCTAAAAGTGGTTTGACCAAGGATTAGTATTTAGCAGTCGCCCCTCGACCACTAGCCTGAAGAGGCCGTCAACATAGATAGGCATTTACTAACAAAATGAGTTTATCAACATCATTACTAATACATACATAATAGCATTACACAAAATGGTACAATTAGAATCTAATTTTAATTACATTTCAAATGATTTAATCAGCTATTGTAGTGACAATACATTCTCAACCTTATACAGTAAGTAACAGAGTCTGTAATATTTAATATGGGAACTGTTTAAAAATGTTGGTCCCATGCTAGTCTAGGTATATTAATTGACATTGTCTATTAGTAACATAATATTACTTCCGCATGTTGTGTGTTGCATAAGGAAATAATAACATGCCTGTAGTCCCCGAGGGGTAGGCAGAGGTGTATGGTAGGTACACCTCGGAGGCGCGCCCACAATCCAGTTTTCAATTCCCGTAGAAGTCAAGAACTTGTGTGATCCGCAGATACTCATCACGAGTCTGAGAGACTGTAAAAGCACAGAATACAGGGAAATTTCTAGTCTGTGGTGAGCTTAATTTTATTCCAACTTTTGTTTCTTTCAAATGAGATGATCTATATAATTGTGTATCTCTGGATACAGTTCTAGGATTTGCAGACGTGATTGTGAGTGCCTATTTATTGATAATTTATAAAAATAATAAGTATTAGGCTTTTTGGCAAAGCAATTATATTTCGGATTGACAATAAGAAACACTCTATGGTGCTGTACCAGTTACTTTTATACGACTGTGTGTATTATTTCTTTATTCTAAGTGTAGATATATCTACAATGCAGGTGACTGTATCTCTTCCTGGTTCCGCGACAAAAAATGTATCAACTTATCATACCATCACAACATATTATAGTATTAACAATAGTTAATTATAATTATAATAGCGGCCTTAAATATTAACAATGCAGAAATTATAATTAGCGGGAGCCTTGTCGCAGTGTATTGACACTATTGACAGAACCAATTCTCTGTTGCTAAGCGGAATTAGGGGATAGGCAGTGGTGTACAGCACGCCAATACAAGAATCCATACTCCGTGCTGTTCCTGAAAGTTACCTAATGGAAACATCCAATAACACCTTGCTCGACCAGGGATTCGCACCCGGGGCTACTCAGTAGTCGTGCTTGCGACACCTAGACTAGCAAGGCAATCAATATGGAATACAAGTGACAGGTAACAGGTTTGACAATAACAATAATGTGAGTATGTACTAAATATTAACGTGATTTTAATTGTTTAATAGTTACAGGGTCTTCTATACTCAGATTAACTTATTGTGTGTCCGAACTTTTATACTTAAGATAGGTATTAGAATAATTGATTAGCAATGTTATGTCAAAAAGTATAGATACGTCATATGCGAACAAAGTGTTCCGAACCTTGAGTCCGAACTGCACCACTCTTATGTCAAATCGGACGACAATTAATACCCCAAGACAAGAATTGTCCCCTTTTCGAGACTTCAAAATGAGCGCGCTAGTAACATACCTGTACTTTTATAAAATATCATTGTTTATTAGGCTTTGTTAGCAACAAAAAGATTAGATATTATTATTCCAACTTAAAAAAAAGAACTTGATATGGCGACAAAATATTTGAAAATGTATTCCCGACAAGTGAAGTGATTTTATAGGTCAAGGATTTTCAAAGTCATTTGTTTAAAAACATCGATTTAAATTCGACTGCCATTCGAACTAACCCATGACATTGTAGGTATATACACCTATACCTATGACTATTTATATAACGCTCAAGGTCGACTATAATGTATGTAAAATAATGGTATACTGGTTTATTGAAATGGATTAAAAATTAAACTAACTTCTTTTTTAGAACAAAATAAGTTGTGTAACAAAAATACCCTTTGTACTTAGCTATCACACCTGTATTACCAAATGATACTTATTATGCAATGTGCAATGAGCTATGGAGAGAGCTATGCTCGGAGTTTCTTTGCGCGACAGGATCCGGAATACGGAAATTCGCCAAAGAACTAGGGTCACCGACATAGCTCAAAGCTTAGCAGTTGAAGTGGCAATGGGCAGGCCATATCGTTCGAAGAACCGATAACCGCTGGGGAAGAAAGATTCTCGAGTGGAGACCACGAACCGGAAGACGCAGCGTTGGCAGGCCTCCCACCAAGTCGACCGACGATATCGACAGAGTTGCGGGCAACCGGTGGATGCAAATGGCAAGTTGTCGTTCATTGTGGCGGTCTAAGGGGGCCTTTGTCCAGCAGTGGGCGTCTTCCGGCTGATGATGATGATGACTTATTAAGCAGAGTGTCCAAATACAGGTGTACCCTACCATTCTACACTTGTGGTCTAAGTGTCTAAGCCTATCTCAGTTCACTGCTAGACATAGGCCTCGCCTATGGCACGCCACTGAGCTCGATCTTCTGTCTAAAAACACTATGCTGAAAATACGCGACCGAAGTTCCGCGACACATTTTATGTTCCGACGTATTTGGCGTATATGACATACCATAAGCGCGTAAGTTATATGACCTAAATTCGGTTGCACCCGATTTTAGTTCGGTTGACCTTACGCCCGACTGAAATTCGGCTGTACGCTATAACGCGACGTATTTTCCGAAAATGTGTCGTAAGTAATTCAAATAGGTAGCATTGGAGGCGTATTATGGACATAGTGTGTTTAGACACTGGGACATGACCGGTAAGACTATAGGCCCAGGACTGGCTTAATGCACTCTGACGCATGGCTGGGTATCGGTATCTGAATAGCGGTTAAACATCGAAGGAGTCGGAGGACAGGCTGCATCAAGAACTGCTTAACCGAAGTATGTACCTACTAGAATAGTACTAAGCTGGCACAGGGCACCAATCTGTTCCACCTGATTGATATGCATGCACCATTCAAACCACCAGGCACCAATAACGTGACGAGTGATCGACCATTCTTGTTGCTGCGATGGTGCAAGTCAGGAGATGTTAGCGGACCTCCTAAAGTTTTGTTTAAAGTGGGTTAAAATGAATGAATGATTACGTCACATCCATCGTAGGTGACTGACATCAAAGTGTTTTTGTAGTTATTTGTGTTTTGTATATTATGTTAATTAGTATGTTTGTGTTTGTATTAGTAATGACGTAATGTGTTTTTGTGATGTTTGTAAAGGTGTAATATGAGCCTTTGTTGAAATAAATGATATTATCATAAAAAGAGAGGCCTATCCAGCAGTGGATGAAGTCGGACTGGGGATGATGATGATGATGCTTTGTGTACGCCTGTAATCACTGAATTGAAAGGAAAAAGTGTTTTTTACCACCAGGGTAATATAAGTTTTACCCGTAATAATAAACCACAGTTTTGGATCCGTCTGGTTTCAGTGCTAGTTTCACTTTTTGACATTATTTCTCAAGTCCGACATATACCGCCTATAGTCATTGCCATTCGTTAGGCCTACACAACATGCATCACCACTCACGACTACTTAGATGACGGCATTGTCATTTCAACTCGAGTGCCGCTCTTTACTTGCACCACACTAAATAGAATATATTGCACGCGGGCCGCGATTATGCGGCCTTGCTCACGGCCGAGGGCACCGACGCGGGCGCATTGCTTGTAGCTGAATTATATGATAAATACTATCACGACTCCGGAGTCGATTATACTCATAAACTGTTATGTAATGGATCGTTTATGTTTTAAAGTGTGCGTTTACGCGTATTAGACGGTTATTATGTACTACTTACTGATTGACTGTGCGCAAGAGTTGATCGATTTTATGATTTGAAGATATTTGTTCTGACTTCGAGCGTTTGTTTGCTTGTTGGTCTATCACTTCACAATACAGGAGTAAAAAATAAAAAAGGAAAGTAGGTATTAGGTCACATAAATTACTAAAATTAAATCTCTATAAAACGCTATCAATGGAGCATCAGTCAGGTGGCATAGCCATTAGCCAGTCATTACGCTAAAGACACTACTTAACTAACTATATAATAACCATCTAGAAGGAATTTCTATTGTACTTGTTGTGTGTCTGTTCTTTAGTAGGACATCGTATTCAATGTAATTTATCAGGCAGATCAAAAGGTCCACCAAAGTAAATATTAAAGGGGCCAACATTCCATTAAAAATTTGTAACAATTACCAAACAGTTCGTTGGTGCCGTTGTTTTTCTGTAATGTGGTGGCCGTATGCGGACTCAAACTCAAATGATAATTGTGCCTTATTCAATGATATGTAAATAATTTCATACTAATAACCATTGACCAAGCGTGAACTAAAATAAAACGGCAATCCCTGGATTTATAAGGCCGAAATCACCAACCTGCATTCAGTAATCAAGTAGTGATCCATGCTCGTATTAATTAATTAATGGGACAGTTATAACCTAGTTTAATTAGGTAATATAACTAGGAATCAACTTCGTCCTCATAATAGCTAAGAGTAGACTTTCTGTGTTAATCTGTGGTGTGTACTAAATACGATTGTCCATTCAGCTGTCCGCGCGTCTCGTCACTCGTAATGCGACTGTTTACAGCTTACAAAGGAGTTGAATAATCTTCTGTTGCCTTCACGAAGTAATTAGTTGACGCCTTTGCTAGTATAACTGGCATATTGGTAACTATCTTGTTGTCATTTAAGGTAGAGGTAAAGACTTTGAGGCATTGCTTAAAGTGTTGTATAATTTTCATAGCTTTTCTCCTACTAGAGAATAGATTCTAGACTCAAAAGTCAATATAATATTCACCACCAAGATTACACCTTTCTTCTTCTCCGCGGCGGGACCTGTTTCAAGGTAACTGGTTCAAGTTCAAGGTTCATTATTCATTGTAAAGATGAGTATATTAATATCATAATTCAAGAAGTCTTTAACTCGAAGCAGGCCATTGATTGTATTCTGAACGCTGGCTGTAAGACAGTCCGAAAAAACCTATTCTTCGCCCCCTACTGTTGACTCAGTGTATCAAAAAACATACATCCGAATTGAGATCTTCCTCTTTTTTGTGAAGTCGGTTTAAGAGAATACTTGTCATACGTACGAGGATAAGTCTTAAGGTAAGTAATTTTTTTAGTTCAATGCAAATTCGTGCTTCACGGTTGTCGGGTAATTACCGTTTTCGGTGCCTAAGGAGCGATAGTGCAACATTCTAGTTGACATGACTCAGCGATGCGTTCCTTGTGATATTTCCTTTTATCTGTTTGTTGCGAGGCAGACCGGAGGCGGAGGCCAATATCTGCGCATGTAAATATTTTTGTAATCCTTGAAGGGTTCGCCAGATATGCGGGCCTATAGCACGAGTTTATATGTATATCAATAATTTATTGCTTAACATAATATAAGTAAGGAATACCCTTAACCGAAATGCGTGTATGAGGAGGGTAATGCGAGCGAATGAGGCGAAAGAAGTATGTCAGGATCGCAGCAAATGGAAATCCGTGGTCTCTGCATACCCCTTTGGGAAATAGGCGTGATTTTATGTATGTATGATAACATGATAGAAGTCCCTTTACAGGCCTCTGGCCTAGCTCAAGTCTCCTACAATATTGTAAAAATTTATAACAACAGCTCAGCATAATACCATTACGTACCATCTCAAATATTGTGGTAAAAAAAACTTATTATTAATGGGAGGCGAGTCCATTTCCATTCATCATGCCATGCTGGTAACGCTTATCGGCTAGTGTTATGGTTTACTTCCAAGGGTTGCGGTCGACATCACATGTGACCGACGCGTGCGGTCGCCGGCCGACGCGCCTCACATTGTCAGTTGTCACTTGACTTATTGTTGCATAGCGTTCGGCTGCAACGTCGGAAGATGACTCAGAGAACAGATTTTATGTGATTTGTAACTTTGTAATTGTACCTTGGAGGCGCCTTCTATATCAAGAGAAAAAAATTCTCATGGCCTATCCCACCCAGGGGAGAACAGCGGAGGTGTATGGGACTGCCCGTTGTAAAATAACAGAAATAACCCCGGTGTTTCCCTCATCCCTATATGGGACGGCATGGGATTCCCTTAGGATGACGCCACGCCGACAGTCTTGGTGTCGCCTAGTGACAGTGATCCTTGGCTTTATGCCACGGCTTTGAAAACTGATACATATCTTCATAATCACTGGCCCATCTAAGAAAAAGCCAATTAATATCAATTGATGTTTACGTTAAGATCAATTGTACGAATGGATTGATATCGGCTGCACGGGCGCCACCCAGCTTGCAAGGTTGCACGCGAAGATCGCATACATTAACATTGTCAATGTTCTGTGTAAACCCTGTAACGTCCACGCCTTGTTCTTATACCATAGATATAACACACCCTTTTTATATCGGCCTATATTTTTCGAAGAGGTAGACAGATGTGGGCAAGAGCATCAGTTACCGCTGGTGCCGAGTAATAATGTCCTCCTGACCGAATTTCGGTCACGGTGGCCTGTCTCAGCTGAGACTAGCCACCTGCGCAGGAGATATTATAGTGCACAAGTATGCGCGCAGACACAGGTGCACTCCCTATTCCCTCACCGACACGACCGGAGAGAGATCAGGCGCAGGACCTACAGCTTAACGTGCCTTCCGAAGCACGGTGGGGTCTCGACATGTGAAAACGGTCACCCATCACAAGACTGACCGCGGCGAGCACGGCTTAGCCTCGCAGATCGACTGATCTGCGGGGTAGCCACATAGCTACGAACCCCAGTTACACCTTGGTGCCGAGTATTACGTACACGAACGATTACTGATCGGGTGAAATATGATGTGGATTTTCTGAGAGGAAATTCCTAGACGTAATCCGGGGCTTCGATCGAAGAGATGTAAGAGAAGGAATTAAATGAATGCATGACGAAAAAATGTGGAATGTTCGTCTATTTAAGCTAGATCCATATACAATATACATAGATTGTTGTTGACTTAGTATGTCATCTATGAAGATTAATGCTTGCAAGTTCATATAAAACAAGGGTGTTGCCTGCAGTGGGCCAGTCATAGCTGTGGCTAAAGGCTGGTATTATAACTGAACGTAGTTTACTAAATTTAAATAAAACTCTTGGACATTTACTTTTCTAAGAAACCGGATGATACTCTCATCAGCAGCCAACCGGTTAACAACACGAATAAGACCGTTCTGCTTACCCATTAATAAAATGACAGAAATTAACCTTGCTACAATTCCATTGTATGTTAAACCCACGTTTTTGCTGTAGGTTACGTAGCGTTGCTTAGAATTCTGCGTTACTCTCAGTATTGACTGGATACTTAGAGAGTCTGCTGACAAACAATTATTATAATTAGGAAAAAGATTATTATTTTAGTTTGTTAAACGCGCAAAATGACGTCACAGTTGTCCATTAATCATCATTTGTCTAGCCTATTTGCAACTATGTTGGGGTTGCCTCTCAGTATAACTAGATACAGCTAAATATCTGAATTCGGCAACCAATGGGTATACTATAATTAAATGTGAGTAAAAATTAAGTCTGATCTTCGTCTTCTTCTTATCGTATGGCTGATAAACAACCTGCTGTCAGAATTGACACTACTTGTAGGCCTCTGACATGGCTGTACACCGGTGTGCCGGTGTCCTTATGATGTTTTTCCTTCACCGTTTCTTGCAACTGATAACTAATTTATAATACGCACAGTCGCACATAAATTCGACATTTGTGCGTGCACCCCAACGGTCATACCATTCAGCTATCAGTGTTATTTTAAATAGGTCCGATATTCGTCGAAAGATGCGACAAAACCGGTGAGGAGTGAATGAATGACTGGCTTCCTAAATGAGACATGTTGGTTGGCAAAATGTTCCTGTATTGATGCGACACCCGTCATATGAGAACTCCTCTGTCTACTTCCCCGGAAATAACAGACTTGAGCTAGGATTAAAATTACGTGTATTAAGAAGATTATCCCATAAAAATTGTTCTAGTATTCCAAAACTATATTGACGTCCTCAAAAATACAAAATCTTTTAAATGAGTACAATATAAAATATGGCCCAAAAAAACGTTTTTCATATTTATGTAGGTCCTATGGTCGTGTATAAAGATACTCATTAACTAATTCGTTTAACACACAATTTTATTATCTTGACCTTGTTTATTGAGTGTGTATGCGGGCTATAGTCGTCTAATTCAATCTTATTTATTATTGGTTATAAATGTCACGTTATTTCATACTTTCACCGTTTGTAGTCATCGTCGCTGACGCATACCATACCATACCTACACGTGGTCCTATCTTAAACTTAACTACTACTAGACTACTTCATTACTCTCGTTAAAGCAAACGCGA
Source organism: Abrostola tripartita (assembly GCA_905340225.1). Taxonomy (NCBI): domain Eukaryota; kingdom Metazoa; phylum Arthropoda; class Insecta; order Lepidoptera; family Noctuidae; genus Abrostola; species Abrostola tripartita. The sequence goes on from HG996486.1 coordinate 20,431,294, forward strand.
ATATCGTTCGTGAGGCTTGGGTTTGCCGTTCGATCACAGATTAGTAGCTAGATAATTATGGTTTTAGGCAACTATTTCAGACTGCCTCGTTGGTATATTATTCGCTAAGCGCAACAGCTAAGCATGAGGTCCTGGGTTCGAACCCTGGGTTAGGCAAAGTGTTAATGGGTTATTCCATTAGGTAATTCTCAGTAGCAGGAGTCTGGATTTGTGCCCGGTTGATGGTAATAGGCTCGCCCCCTATTAAATTGGGATTAACATTACTGGCAAAATGTGGGTGTACTATCTATTTTGGGAAATACAGGCGTGATGTATTGTATATGTATTTCAGGTATATTTGTAGATACAATATCAATATGAAAATATGCTAACTCTTAACAAAGGTACAATGCGGCCGACGTATCTTGGCGATCCTGAAGTTAGCTGATTAGCTGCGCAATGGATCTTTTAGGAACAAGATTGTCTAATGCGCAGCTAATCAGCTAACTTCTAGATCGCCAAGATATGTCGGCCGCATGCAATGTCACCTGCTGAACTTTTTATCGTGCCACTAAGTGACGGAGAGGATAGCGTGTTTAAAGTAAAGCAATCATTGTAGGTACCTACTACATTGTATACTTCACTCTAGATAAGTCGTTAACTATTAAGGTAAATATTAATTGTTTTCTAATTATTATTAGATGGATAGAGGCTAATGGGTCGATACAGATCACGCTTACAAGAATCAAGAACGAAAGTTTAACTATTTTATTAATTTACTGTCTGCGCCCGACTAGTATTTACGTCACAAAAGTGTTCTACCTACGTACAGGCTGTGATGATCTGTGTCTTTAGTCAGGACGTGATTTATCCAAATTCACAAACCATTTTTTTTACGGGACAAGCCCGTCACTCATGCCCATCATTGCAACTCCTGTAAGCCAGGATCTACAATGATAACCATTAAGAACCATCGAGGCAATGAAGCTCGAGGCGTCAGAGAAATGACTCGATTGTCTTGAAACCCGCAACGAAATTAATAATAAAAGAATATACTATAGGAGGAGTAGGAATAAGGGATTCACAAACTATTATCAACATCAGCCGGAAGACGACCACTATAGAACAAAGGCCACCCCTTAGAACGCCACAATGCACGGCAACTTGCCATTTGCATCCACAAACTAAGATCATTTAAAATAAGCTGGAAAATACTACCCTTTAATGGTTCTATGGCAGGGCCAAGACCTCTTCCCGTGCAGTAATTGAACGAGTAAAACATAATACGGAATTTCCTTGAATGTTATCGCCCCTTCAGGCACACTAACTGGTGAAAGCCGCGGCCGGGGAAGTACCGGGCTCAAATAGACGCTAGGAGGTAAATAATATTCTGATGCTGCAATTTTAAGTCATTGGTACGATCAACCGATTGGCTTATGGAGCTGTAATGTTAGCAATAGTGATCATTTATAAAGTTTATGTTTTTAGAAATCGCATGATCAATCTACCGCTTCGTTTGTAGGATCCCCAAACTTGACCTAATGGGGTGCGCACCTACATAACGATTTTATATGACGATAACAATTTTTCTTGCAAATATCTCAATAACAGATAAATAGGAAGACAATCGATAATCGACAATCGCTCTAATTTTTTGACGGGTGCGAGCCGTGACACATGGCTCAGTTGGTTAGAGTAGCGCCACGGTACGGCGAAGCTCGCAGTTTCAGGTCCTACTCGTGTCTATCATTTTTCAAATTTCTTTTATTAATTTAGATTCAAGCTTAGTATGGGCAACATGCAAAAATGACACCAAAACTCATATAATACCAGCGTTGATAGAGACTTTATATAATACGTAACTATTAGGTAAAAAGCGTCATGATACAGTCTTTAGCAGAAAATGGCTTGTTAAGATATTATTCATTGTAAACATAATTATGTGTTGAGCATTACAATCAAATTACAAAGTTGTGTTTGTGTAGAAAATAAGCAAAAACTACTGTGACCAAGGCCAACGAAATAACGTGAGCTCGGTGTTTGTTTGAAGACAAATTAAAGACGTTTTTATTGCGTAAAAAAATTGGTAGTTTAAAAACAAAATCATTGCGATTATGTTTTTCATCGGGCCTATTAAAAACTACCCATTATTGTGTACCATAAAGCCATCAGAGGCCTAAACTCTTACACCAGGTTGTTCATCAACCATACGATAAGAAGATGAGACCGCCTGATAAAGAAAGTACCTTTGCCTACGCCGTGAAAACTATCACGTGCAAAAAACGATTTTAGGAAAGAATTTCATTCCTTTTTTGGTCAGTTCGGTACGCTAATTAAATGATTTTCACGTCCTCTTTTGTATACCCACGTGATCTGACTACCATAGGACAGGTTCTTTGGGAACGAAACCACATAAAAAAAATATAAAAAAATGTGATTACCATACGGGTTTCTTAGTCCCAAAAAAAACGCCCGCCCAGTCTCTTTGAGGTAAGTGGGTATTTTATTTTATTTGTCATATTTTTACCAAACATCTAGATCTTATATGTTTCTTCTGTAAACGTAAATAATAAGACTGCGTTTATTTCGGGATGAATGAAAGCCTTATTTAATTCTTTAGGGATAAAACTATTTCTATAAGTACATTTTTTTTAAGAGGTTTATACATTTCTTTCGTCATAGTTATATGAGCCCTTTATCTAATTTCTCGGACAACATTATTATAAATAGACTTCCCAAGTATCCGAACTGTTAACCCAATTATTGAATAAAACCTTCCCTTTGTAGGATAATTAATATATTATTGTCTAAAGTCGAGACTTAAAGGTTTCTGTAATAAATAATCTTCTTCTTCTTCTTATCGTATGGTTGATGAACAACCTGGTGTCAGAGTTTAAACCGCCTGTAGGCCTCTGACATGGCTTTACACACCGTTGAAAAATCTCTCAGGTGTGCCGGTTTCCTCACGATGTTTTCCTTCACCGTTTTTAGCAACTGATAACTAATTTTTAGTACGCACATGAATTCGAAAAGACATTGGTGCGTGCCGGGATTTAATTTGCGACCTTTGACTTGGCAGTCCAACGGTCATACCACTCGGCTATCAGTGCTCGATAGCCGAGTAATAACTAGTAAAAGTAGAAAAAAAAACTGCCTTCAAAAACACTTGACATTCGCAAAGTTAAAATCGGCGCCAAATCATATGAATTCGTTTTGTTGATAGTTTTAACGCACTCATAAGTACTTATTGACTAAATAAGTTAATTAATTTTGGGATTTGGTGCCGATTTCAATGCGTATGTCAAGTGAAGTGAATAATTTTTCTATTTTTCACTTTTTGTTAGGCTAGGCACTAAAGGCAGTTTTTTTGAAAAAAAAATGTTCACCATTTTTAATGGTGCCTCGAATTCACGCAACGTGAATACAGCCACGGGTCTAAAGATCCATCGTAATTAATTCATAATAAAGATCCTGCTGAACACGCCAGGTAGTCAGAGGAGTGAAGTACACCCACATTTCGCCAGTTTAGGTCCCAATGTAATAGGGGGCGAGCCTATTGCCATCAATCGGGCACAAATCCAGACTCCGTGCTGCTACTAAGAATTACCTAATGGAAAAATCCAATAACACTTTGTTCGACCCATGAATCAAACTCAGGACCTAAGCAGTCGCGCTTGGCGACCACTAGGCTTCTTCTTCTTATCGTATGGTTGATGAACAACCTGGTTTCAGAGTTTAAACCGCCTGTAGGCCTCTGACATGGCTTTACACACCGTTGAAAAATCTCTCAGGTATGCCGGTTTCCTCACGATGTTTTCCTTCACCGTTTTTAGCAACTGATAACTCATTTTTAGTACGCACATGAATTCGAAAAGACATTGGTGCGTGCCGGGATTTGAACTTGCGACCTTTGACTTGGCAGTCCAACGATCATACCACTCGGCTATCAGTGCGGTACCACTAGGCTAACAAGGAAGTGAATGGATTTGTTGTTTATTTCGAACGAGTATAGTTAAATAATTATGTAAATCCATCAGGGTTGACACTTTGACAGTTAGTAGGTATAATATTAATCATCATTACCTTAAATGATCTATTGCATATTGTACGTTGGTCTTCACGTGGGTAGGTGCACCGTGCACACCCTATGTACATTATTATGTAGTAGATATTAGAACCGACAACACTATTGCACTCAGAACTATGCAAGAACGTGACATGTCTCATAGTCAACTAGCCTATTTGAATACCGATGGTTCATACAAATTTGTATAATGGTGAACCAGTGTTTGATAAATACTTTTCTGGTAGCAAGGTGTGGGGTTCCAGGGTCGAACAGGAAGTTACCAATGTTTAAAAAAGTTAAGAAGTAAGAGGTAAACTCATGGATAAAGATGATACCTTTAGTATATTCAGTTTTTGGTTGGTATTAGCATGTGACTTAAAATTTGAAACGGGCCTATTTTAATAAACAGTTTTAATCTCTAGTCTTTATTGAAATCTGTAAAGACCTTAAGGTTAAGTATAACATATATTTTACAGGGTAAACGCACCAAGGGGTCTGTCAACAAAATGATTTAAATATGGGGTTTATTTGGATTGGATCGATGTATTCTCCTTAAATATTCTATTCTACTTATTCCTTAAAAGAGTCTTTTGTCCTCAGACATAGAGGCAGTTATGTATACAAATGTAATTCTTTACGTAATTTCTCAATCTTTCATAACAAAACGGTGTCGTAACTAACTAATGATGTAAATGTCAAAGTTTATCTGCCTGTTACGTTTTTACGATTAAACTGCTGAGCCAATTTCGATGACTTTTGGTGTGGATAAATTAGACAATCAAAATTTTTAACCTGATGAATCCACGGCGTTTCACCGTTGTAGTAGGCAGTTGTTCGAAGAGATCCTAATACAGCTTGCACTTAGAAATAATTGATACCTAGTGACTAAATATGTAGGTATAATTAATTGCACTCAATGGGACACAAAATGGACTAAGCGAGTGGGAATTGTACCGTGCGACCCTCTCTAGTCGGCCAATCCTGCTACCACACATATCGAGACTATTTGCATTAAAAGGAAGAAGAATCAGCTGTTCTTATGTACCTAATAGTAGACGGTTCAAAATAAAAATTGCTATAGGTATTTTGTATTTCTGTGTGGTTATTTTAAGGTTCTTCATGTTTAGGTATTGCATTATTGAAAAACTAAAAAGTGTAAGAGGGAGTATTATTTCTAAATACGTTTTAGGGAGTTTAAAAGCTAATAATAGCTAAGAACATCTACACTCTTACTGAAAACGTGGGTTTACAAATAACGTTAATACGAGTAGGTATAACCGTATCACGTGGTATTCACAACCGTGAGTTAAATACATTGTGATATTGATGATAATACGGCAAGCATAGTCTTTTGTTTTGTAAAAATGTGTTGCTTTTCAATACATTAAAATAAGTCCTTCGAAGATTAATACACACATAATTATAGGGCTAAATAGGCAAGGACAAAATAGGTTTTATTTTTAGGTAGGTATATGTATATTTAAATTATCTAAAAGTAATTAAAAAAAATTGAATAATTAACCCCTACGGATTATTGAAAGCCGTGATATTTTCTGAATAGTTTCCTCATTAGCTTAAATAAGTGCGTCGAGTTTATAAGACTTGAAACATTCTTCTCTAGAGGAACGGAGGCTGTCCTGCCGATTCTCCAACTTCCCCACAGTCACTAATAATTATGTTTAAAACAATAAACACGTGCACTAAAACAAAATTCACTCACCGAGCAGTACAGTCAGCACGACAATAGTATTGTGTAAAATCATAGTTTTTTATGAAAAAAATCCGTTTTCACGTTATTTTTCCGCGTTCTCTTCACCGGACACGTCGTTACTCGTCAAATGGCGTTCACATGTGAATCGGCACCAATTAACTCCGGTTTTATACCCGACTGGAGGAAAACATACCTAATCTTCTGAATAAGTATGGAATAACTGTTAGTTCGGAAATTATTTTTTGTTACGTTAATTACCTATTATTTTTACCCAAGTTAAGAGGCTGTTGACCTCTCATTTGGCATACTCCGTTAAGTCAAATATCGAGCGTACTACGAGTCTAAAACGTGCTGAATAACAAATAACCTTTATGGCTTCACACTAAGGTTTGAAATTAATTGACTGTTACGTTCGGTCCTTTGCAATGTTAGAAAACTTCTTCAAAGTTCACGTTGCGTTGAGGAGAAAGATTAGCCAATCAGATGGTTGGTAGCGAGGCTGAAATCATGGAGGTGCTGGAAAAGCTATTGAGTAAGTGTTATCTAGCTGGGGGCTCAAGCAGTTCGCCTTATGTCCGGTGAAGCTTAATAAGACCCCTCGGGGTTTTCGGCATTTAATTATACCGACTTACTTAACCGACTTTTATAATGTGTACTTTTTTATACACATGTAAATTATCAAATACTTTCTATACATATTATTACATATTACATATTTTCATATCACATTGTCATTATGTTATGTTCGTTCTTATGCCGATCGATCTCTTGTTTGCCTGACTCTAAGACAATCCAGTCTTCTTGAAAAATCAATTAAAAAAATAAAAAATAATTTCTAGTATTCGATATCCAGCTGCGCCAAATATAATTAAGGTAAGAAATTCATAGTAGCAGCTGTGTTGAAAAGTTGGTGCTACATTTATCAGTGCATCAAAGGACATGATTAGTCGGAAGGTCCTGTGCCTGACTGCCTGAAGCGACTTAGTGTGTAGTTAGGTGTTCAATAGCAAAACGAACTATAGGTGAGAGAGTGTCTGTGTGCGCTCACACTTGTTTAAAACATAATATCCTTAGTGGTGTGTTCTCAGGTTGATCACCGTGACCAACATTCGGTCAGGAGGATATTATTATATCCTACGGTCCACAGTGGAAATACTTTTTTATTATTATAACAATCTAGCCTTGAGGTTAATGAGTAATTTGTTTTTAACCTAAACTGCTAAATTAAAATATTGATAAAAATGTGTCCAATTACTTGATCCAAGTTTATAATTAAGGGAAAGACACTTTGTTCATGTGTTCTTTGTATAATATACACTGGCCTGCAAAACTAAGTAATATACTCGATTTTTTTTTCTAATCTAATTCAGGGATTTAAAATAAAAAACGTTTTATGTCAAATGTTATCAGTTATTAAACACATTTTAGCAATCATCAGAGTCCTTTTTATTTCGAACTTATTATTTTAGACAATTTTATTTACTTAAAAAGTTATTGCAAGTTTAAAAGTGTGATGCTTAATTTTATAGGCCAGACTTTGTCTGTCACTATACACTACACTAGTTCATGTGGTTTTGTCCGTTTGAGTCGATGTTAATAACACTGTTTATTTGGGTGTCGTTCGATGGTGGTACCTACAGGTGTTGATCGAAGTGTTTGACCGGTTTCCACGAATAATTTAAAACAGGATTTTTCTCCAAATCTCATTCTGCATAATAATAATATAACGTCCAAAACTCCTTTTTTTTTCTCAGTAGGTCGAGCATATTCTAATGGTAGACAGTATAAGGTATTATGTTCATAATTATTAATATAAGTAATCTTCATCCTATCATTGAATAGCTATGCTATTCTGAAATGCGCGCTAGTGTCTTCGATAAACAATATACTAGATTAAGGATCAAGAACAAAATCATAACACATAAGTGGCCGAGAAAGCTTTACGTAAACATTTGTATTTCTTCCAGATATAAGTTATAAAGTATTAATAACTTCAATTGGTTGGCTACGATTGCAGCAAACTAACTTCAAAAAAGACCACGAAATTAATTGTGCTCTTATTTCTCGGGCCGTTTTTGAAGGCGCATTGTTGATCGAAGGCTAGTATCGAATCTCACCGCGGATTTAAAAGTGAGTTCCTAAGATGTCTTTAGAAAAGCACGGCGCGGCGGGCGGTGTTTGTGAACATACTTACATATGTACATAAATGATGCTACATAAACAAATTATGAAGCTATTGATACTATTATTGGTATTTACTTTTAATATCTTGGTTGGGTAACAAACAAAACGAATAATTAAATCACTCGACAGATAGATAACAATATCATAATGAGGGTTGTGAGTCATCCATCCAAAATGCCTTTTAATTTAATCAATAACTTATTAATATCTGGTTTTAATATTATTATGTATCCGACATCCGTTGCAGTAAAAGTCCTACCTATAAGTTTTTTCTATTTCTCTCACGTGTTAGTTAATAATAAGATTAATGCGAGACCCACACAGCACGCTTTACAAGGTCACAGCACCCAGATTCGGAACTTAATCTAGACCAGCCACTTACCATGAACTCTTAAATCAAGAAAGTTTACGATGTAAAAACGAGATGCCACACTATGCTGCACGTAACGGCGCGCAGCGTCTCGCTTTCACAACGGAAAATGTCCTGCTTTCAGAGTTTATGGTAAGGGGGCACTCGTTAGATTAAGATTTAAATAAATACATATTCCATACATGTGACCGCGCTGTTCAAGACTCGATCGTCATTGATATTATTAATGGTATATATTCTCTATAAAAAAGTTCAAGTACCTATGCCATATCCCATGGCTCTCCATGCGCGTACTTAATATTCTTAAACAGGGATCCCAAATTTTTCACAACTTCAGGACCTAGGACAAAACTAGCGAAATGTGGGTTTACAATTCACCTTTGCCTCTCCTTATATTATAGATCAATCGGAAAACTAACTTAAATGCCTGATATAGCCATTTTAATGAGTAAGAGTTGTGATAATGATTGATCGTTCTCTGTGTCAGAATCCTGTCCTATGTGGTTCATTCCTGAACTATTTACCTGTGAGGCAAACAATAATGTTTTCTTCCTTTTTGGCTGATTCTACTATAATGACAAACAAATGTAGTTAATTGATTTATAATAGACTTGTTCTTGCCAGAGGCTAGCAAGCTAATTAACAAAATGCCTAGTGTGTGTAGACTAAGATAATTTTGGCTGTCAAGGTCGCCAGCTCCAGCGAAAGTTCCTAGGCGTATAGACGAATTTGGTTATAGGCGTGATTGACTGGAAGGTTAGGTCACCTAACCTTGCTGCCGATAGGAAAGTGTCACTCAAGTTTAAATCACAAGCGTGGGAACTAGATGTAGTTTGGCCAAGCTTCCTGTATTATTGAGTGGTTGCCCCACCCTTTGAATGTTTCCTGTGTCGTGGGTGCTTATACATAATAAGGTCATGCATGTTTCTCATAGTAAGACTAGACCAAGGATGTTTGCGACGACCCTTGCTTATTTTTTCAGTACATTCACTCTCTCACTGCTTCGTCATCTCACTGCCTCGATGCTCTAGTGGTAGCTTAGCACGACTGCTGAGCCCGAGGTCCTGAGTTCGAATCTCAGGTCAGGCAAAGTTTTATAGGGTTTTACATTAGGTAATTCTCTGTAGCAGTAAGGAGTCTGAATTTTTGCCTGGTTTATGGCAATAGGCTTGCACCCTATTACCTCAGGAACTCTCATACTCTCTTACTCAGGTCATACAGGACCACATTACCAGCAGTCGTAATTAGCGACCACTGTACCAACGAGGCAGCATAAGTAAATGTGTTATTTAGATGTGAAATCCGCAAGATAATTATATAGTTATCAGGTGTAATTGCCACACGTTCGAGGTAATTAATTATTGAAATGATGTCACAAATAACAATGTAGGGGCGCCCGGCTGTGCCACGTGCACACAGTGATAGATTACATAGGTTTCTCTTTACATCAATGTGTGGCCCCAGGAGTTTTAGTTCTGCTGTTACGACAATGTCAGAGTCGACGGACGAGCGTGAGTCATCGCGTCTTTATCTGTGACCGATGCACGTGTTACCGTGATCGACCAACACAAAAATATTTCAATTCAGATTCTTAGGTACATTTTAACATACTAACTATTTGACAATTTTGACGACTTCATTGGCGTAGTGGCTAAGCGATTAGACTGCTGCGCTAAGGGTTGCAGGTTTGATTCCCGCACGGGGCAAACATTTGTGCGATCCACATTTGATTGTCCCGAGTCTGGGTGTTTGTGTATGTGATATTACATGTTTGTGAAACGCACCCATGACACAGGAGAAATTCCTAGAGGGAATTTTTTTATATCTTTTTAAAAAGTACCCGTATTTTTAGAAAATAAAAAAGTTGACGATATAATGTTAGGGGGCCCAAAAACTAAATACGAATAATAATGTCTGCTCAATACGGTTTCCTTTGATCACCAGCTTGAGACTACCCTGCCTGGTTTGCTGTAAACCAACTACTGGGAAAGATCAAGCTTACTACTGGAAAAAAGCTACGCAGCTTTATGTCTGCCCATGTAGCACTGACAGCAAACTTTTATACCCGGAACTTACCTGAGTAGCTGTTCTTCTTTGTCTTTCTTAAATGTTTTATAAAATACTAGCTCCCGCCCGCGACTTCATCCGCGTGGATTTTGAATGTTTCAATTTGAACCAACACAAAAATATTTTTTCAATTTGAACCGGTAGTTCCTGAGATTAGCGATTAAAAAACAAAGAATCAGAATCAGAATCAGAATTATTTATTTGTGAAACATAGGTGAAGAACATATACATTAATCATACATGTCAAGGTCTTAAATAGATAAGTGTTGCACTATGCTTTGTCATTGTTGACATACAAATATTAAAGTCAGGTGCATCGAAATTAACAAAATATTCTATCAATTTTATACAAATACATAAAAATAATCAATTTAATAATGTCCACTACAAGAAAGAAAAACAAAAGAACATGCGAGAAATTATTCGTCCGATACATTAATAATATGAATTAATAAAATTATAGAATTTAATCAAATAGTCATCCAAAATTAAAATAGTCATCCAAGTCAACATTAATAATATAAATTAATAAAATTACAGAGTTTAATCAAATAGTATTATCATTAAAATAGTCATCTAAGGTATAATAACACCTCTCAACTAATAACTTGTGAAGACACTTTTTGAATTTTTTTAATGGCATACATTTTATAGCATCAGGTATTTTATTAAAAATTTTTGGTGCAACACCAAAGAAGCTCTTTTTCATTAACGCAGTTTTACATTTCAGCGTACATAGTTGATTTTCATATTGACTCCGAATGGGGGTCTTCTTTACTGTTGAAAATTTTGTAAATAAAAGTGGATTTGATTTTACAAATAATGCAGTTTCTAAAATATATATAGCTGGTAACGTTAATATTTTTAATTTCTTGAAGTAGGGAACGCAACTATCTGTTGATTTTAAATTACACATGGATCTTACACACCTTCTCTGCATCCTAAATATCAGTTCCCTATTTGTTGATTGCCCCCAGAAAACAACACCATAACGGAGAACAGAGACTACAAGTCCATGATAGGCTGTTAACAGTGTCTCAGAATTAACTCTCTTAGATAATTGAAATAATAGATACGCAGATTTACTCAGTCGTTTACAAACCACTTCCAGGTGAGGTTTCCAAGTCAACTTATGGTCTATAGTTATGCCTAAGAATTTTGCACTCGTAACTTCTTCTATTTTACACTCATCGTAGGTAATATTAAGGGGTGGATTCTCACGTCGTTGATGAAACTGTATAATTTTAGTTTTATTCAAATTGATCACAAGATTATTATTATTTATCCAATTAATAATGTTATTTAGCGAGTTATTGATCTCATTTCGATATTTGTTTGGATCAGTGCATTCTATGATAGCCGTGCTGTCATCTGCAAAAATTACCATTTTGTTTCTCAAATTTCTTGGGAGATCATTGATATATATTAAGAAAAGTAGGGGCCCGAGTACACTGCCCTGAGGCACACCATACCTCACGGATCTCGCTTCAGAGACATATGTAATTTCTAATTTGCTTTTAGGACAAATTCTGGAAATCTCAGTACACTGTGTCCTATCACTTAGGTATGATTCTAGGAGTTTATGAATGTTTCCTCGAATGCCGTACCCTTGCAACTTTTGTAGCAAGATCTGATGATCTACGAAGTCAAAAGCTTTTGACATATCCGTGAAGATCGAGCACACAGGATTTTTTTTATCCACAGAGGTCATTATACTTGATAGCAGGTCAAATAGTGCCATATTAATATTAGTATTTTTCCTAAATCCTTTTTGTTCATTGCAAAATAACTGAAACTTCTCGAAATACGTGTAAATGGAATTATATATTATTTTTTCAATAACTTTTGCAAAAACTGGTATTTTTGCAATAGGCCTGTAATTTTTAACATCAGTCTTGTCATTATTTTTGTAAATGGGTTTAATAACTACCTTCTTGAGACTAGTAGGAAATATACCATCGGAAATGCAAAGATTAATTATGTGCGATAACGGTGTCGCTATGACCTCCTTAACATCTTTTATTACTCTAGTTGAAATACCGTCGTATCCTACTGTACTAGTATTTTTTAAGCTGCTTATCACTTTTATAATGTCAGTATCTGAAACTGGTAGCATAAATAGAGACTGCGAAGTTGAGTTTTCAATAACATTTCTACACGAATTTGTTAAAGGGGTATTATTAAGGTTTGTCTTTGAATTATTTTCTATATTCTCTATAAAATATTTATTGAATTCATTCGCAATGTCAAGGGGATGTGTAAGAGTTGATTTATCATTTTGTATGGTCAATATTGGTTCTTGCGGCAGACATACTTTGGATTTGTTAATGACTTGCCAAGCAGCTTTTGATTTATTTTGAGACGTCTTTATGAAGTGGTTGTTTTGGGCCTTCTGGGTTAGATTTACTATTTTTCTATAACGCTTGGAATACTTTTTAAAAGCAAGTCTATTTTTTGTGTTCGGATTATGCCTATATGTCCAAAGTAACTGCTTCTGTTTTTTGCTACATATTTTTATCCCATTCGAAATCCATTTGGTTTTTTTACAAGTATAAATGGTTACTATTTTTTCTGGGAAACACAATTTGTATAGCAATATAAAGTCATCTATAAAATTTTCGTATGATTCATTTGCGTCTTTAGCTTCGTATACTAGTCGAAAAGTTAGGTTTTTTAGATGATTTTTAAATTTCATTAAGTTATCTACTGATATTTCCTGTTTAGTTGTTTTCCAATATTTAGTGATACAGGTTTTTTTAATAGGAACTTGCAGCAGTTGTGATGTGTGGTCAGATAGAAGTAAATCTATTATTTCAGATTTACAACCTTTACGGTAAGAATGTGCAAAATTATCTAAGCAAGAGTTACTAGCCAATCTGGTTGGTTTATCAAGTTCTAATTTGAGATTATATTGCAAGAGAAAGTTTTCAAATTCTATTGTGATTTTATTTCTCTTTAACACATCCATATTAAAGTCTCCGGTTAATATAATTTTTTTATTTGTAGATACACAAAGTCTTCTCAATATATTGTCCAGTTTTTCATAAAATACATTATAATTATATTTTGGAATCCTGTAAATGCATATTACAACAATATTATAAGATGTCAGTTCAATACCGCAACATTCGAAAACACCTGACATCGACTGTTTTGCAATATCAGTCAATTCTCTAAATTGCAGCCCTGCTCTTACAAAGATGCAAGTTCCTCCACGTTTGACACTTCTAGTAAAAAAGGCAGCTGGGCAGAAATTAGGTATATGCAATATAGATTCATAGCCCGCCTCTATAAAATGCTCTGTTATACAGATAATATCTACCTTTGTTCCCTTACTAGAAAGCTCGTCTAATTTAACTACTAACAAATCTGATTTATTCATAAGCCCTGCTATATTCTGATGGAGAATGGTAAGGTGGTAGTTATAGAAAAAACTCATTCTCTATTGTTTCTGTTAATATTGGCGGTTCAGTTTTATTTTCTTGAGAGCAACCAACTTGTAAGTGTATATGGTCTTTGGTATTTACAATATCTAGGTCAAAGATTAAATCATGCAAGTCTGACAAAACTTTCATAAAGCCCTTGTTATTCAGGTGTGCATGCCGTTGGTTATACGTATCCCACGTGTATGGAAGATTAAGATTCGAATCTAGTATAAATGCATAATTGTAAGTCTCAACATCCATGTAAATTAGATTATTGAAAGTATCAACTCTGCTATTAAACATTATATTTGTATTGTCCATAAATTTAAAAGTTGGTAGACATATTATGAAGTTAGTATGATTAAGTGGTAATAATTTATCTCTAATATAAGTAACAAACTCAATATAATTATGCGTTTTTGTAAAGTCATCTTCACCAATAAATATAATACAATAATCTAATCGAGAGAAGTTACGTACTTTTAGATCAATGTCCTTTAACAAATATTTCATTCCGCATCTGGGAGTACGGTAGTGACACATATTAAATTTCCCTAAATGAGTTCTTTCACTCAATATTTGTATTCTGTTAGATGTTTCACTACTCAAAATACAAATGTTATTCTTCACAGGTGGAGGTGATGGAACATGAGATTTCACGCTAATAATATTATTCAGTGAGGCGACACCTTGAGTACATCCAGTGTCAATGTTAACTTCATGTTCGCTTGGCGCTCTTGTCAGACTTTCCGAGGTCTGCGTTTGTTTTGTTTTTGTATAAGGAGTATGAATGTTCTTCTTTGGTGTTTGAACTCTGGACTTAAGTGGACTACTGACAATTACTTTGTATGTTTTATTTTCTTCCAATAGGTCGGCATTACTTTGCTTCAACTTACTATTTTCTAGCGATAATATTTCAATTTCCCTGTGCGCACTTAGCAATTGATTTTTTAGTTCTTCTATCTCTTTCCTATAAATAGTAATTCGGTTATCATCCTCGTCCTCAGATATATCTGGCATAGAATTTGAGGTACAATCCATCGTTTGCGAAATTATGTCGCTGTCATCCTTATCCGGTTCCGATTGGGTGCGTTGTCTTCGATGTGTTATATTTCCAAAGAAATTCATTCTTGTAAGTCAATTTATTTTGCTTAAATTGTACCTAATTTAAATTTTCAGTAATTCCAAAAATAACACAAGTGAATATTTTTATTTTCTACCAAAAGACTTAATTTTTTTATTCTGGTATCACAAGTTTTTTTGTAGCAACACTTTTCTATTTTTTTATATTGGCAACACTTGTCAGGGTGTCAATTTCATTTCCGCTCCTTGACAATAGATGGCGCTGTTTGCCATGGAGTATTTATTATTTGTAGTAGCAACCCTAATGTTAGTGTCAATTTCAAACGTCAATGTCAAAATTTTTTTCGCTACTCACTACTAGGGGCGCCACTTATGGTACAAAGTTCACTTTTTAAAAACAAAACATTGTACTTAACCGTTTTATTATTTTATATACATTTGCTAGTAATTAACTCGCCACTTATTATGTTTTTAAATGTTCTAATGATGAGAGTATCTTTGTATAGGTCGAATATACTTGTTTTTTGTCCGTGAATAGCACTTTTTGAAGCACAATAACGTTCAAAAGTCCAAATATTAAACACAATGTTTTTATTGCATGTCTTGGTTTATAGAAGTCACCAACAATTTCACTTATGTAGTTCGATACGTCTATTAAGATTCGCTACAATACACATCACTTGTACTATAGTTTACTATTTATTTTTAACACTTCAGCTTAACAATATCAATAATAAAGTATAGATAATATTGAAGATGAATATTGTCGGTCACTTGATGACCATTAACGGTCCCGTTAATTACTTATCTCATTAGATTCAAATTATAATTTGGTGTCCCTAATGAACCTGCTTGACAACAACATACCACGCCTGTATTATTACACGTCAAGCCTGTATTCCCCGTAGGGGACGACAGAGGTGTATGGTACCTACACCTACACTGCGCCAGTTATATAAAGGTCCCAATTCCCAATGTAATAGGGGGCGAGTCTATTGCCATCAACCGGGCATCCTACTACACCAGCACTAGTACCTACAGGTAGATACGGAATTCTGTGGCCGATACACGTGTTACCGTGATCGACCAACTCAAAAATTAACATTTCAACATCTGCGATACCTACATAAAGTAGGTACCACATTTGACAATATGGCTATTAGGTACCTAATGTTCGGAGGCCCAGAGACTTTATAATCCGGCGGGACAGCAAACGATGTCGCGATCTAGAAAACCGGCGCGGCGCCATCTAGTGCGCGCCGAGACAACAGGCGAGCGACACCAGGGGCCACCGACGACCGCACGAGTTCGACTTTATCGCAAGGAGGTAAGGTCGGAAATTGTTTGGAGATTAGTAGATACGTAAAAGAGTTATAATATTTTTCGGCTGCTCGGCACCAAATCCTATGCGTTCGCTTTGTAAATCATTGTAATGGTTGTTGTTGTGTGGTTGCTCTCATTTGTACTTTTTGTCTTAATGGTTGGGATTTGGCACCGACTTCAACTAACAACGCTTGTCAAGCGAAGTGAATAAAATAATAATATTATTTTCACTTTTAAGTTTGTGTTGTGAAGGTGTTTTTTTAACAATTTGGTTAAGTAACAAGTATGATGTGGCCTGACAATATGTTAAATGTTATAACTAAATAAATAAACACTTAAAAACCCCGCCCGTGTCTGTATTTTTTTAGTTTCCTTCTATTTCTTGAAGTTGTGGAACTTGTGCTTACCATGTAAGTAAATGAGAAAACTAAAATGCAAATAAATATTTGCTAATAATTATTAATGTAGGTACCTACTCAATTTTTTATATTATTGTTATATTGATTGTCATTTCTTTTCAATTGAGATAAGAAAGAAAGATCTATCACGTGATGTTCTATCACTATATCAAACGTGATAGATCTTTTGTTAACCGACCATATTGCATGCTTTGATGGTGTAACCTTTATAAAATAGTGCACATTGAAGTTTGTCCTAACTCCTAACTGTGTTTCCTTCGGGACTAAAGCGAGTAAGAAGCCGTGTGAGTGTGACGTTCACGCCGCGTCACCAAGGAGCCGGGCAGTGAAACCTGCGGGCGAGGCCAGCGGTAACGTCCTCGGTCTATTTACCGTTATCTTCAGATGCTGCGATAATACTATAAACACGACTTAGGCTCGGATTACACGAAACTCTTGGCTACGAACTGAACCTCATAATAAAATAGATATTGGTTATATAGGTAATCACCGCGTCAATGTCTACGTCTAGCGGTCAAAAAGCGTGAATGCTTTGCGCAAAATCTCGTCTCGTGTCCCGGTTAAAGTAGTGGGCTCAAAGTGCAACTGCCATGCTGAGTGTGAGTTCCTGGGTTCTTGTCCCGGGCAAATTATTATTGGGACCAAATACATCAATCTTAGTAGCAGCACAGGGTCGGGATATGCACACAAGAAAAGGTAAGAGGCTCGCCCCCTATTTAATTAGGGACCTGGAAAACAAGAAAATAATGCCTATGGCCAGGCATCGAACCCTCAATAGATTCGTCGACTCTTGCGACTCGAGAACCCGGTAACAAAAGGAATTCTAAAACAATATAAGTACTCGTAACACCTACATACACAGTCTCCTAGTATTATTACTACGGCTAGTTTTTATTGCTACGGCTTATATAAATTATACCTATTCACAGCTAGTCGCAGTTTACTCGTGCAATATTTAACGCAAGCGTACCAACCGCCGCTCGTGTGAACACGGCACTACTCTGTCATTTCACGGAGACACAGAATGCGAAGTATTTGCCAACATAAAGGTTATAAACTTATAAGATAATTGCCACAAAATATATGAACTATGTCAATTGTTTTTAGAGTTATATAGCAGACTGTTAGAGTGTATCTATCTATAATCTCTTACTTATAAACGATGCTAAAATGTCTTAATTGATAAAGGAAATTTGAAAAATGATGGACACAAGCGGGACTTGAACCCGCGACCTTCACCGTACCGTGGCGATGCTCTAACCAACTATGGATGCGAGCAGCGACACGGTGGCTCAGTTGGTTAAATTTCCCTTATCAGTTTAGATTCAAGCTTAGCATGGGCAACATGCTAAAATGGCACCAAAAGTCAGATGCTAAAATGGTTTAAAAGATAACCACATATTAAATCCATGGACATCTTTATTCTTTGATAAGCAAACGACAGTGACAGGTATAATTTAATTAATTGTTCAACACAGACATATTTTATAATAGAGGTTAATGTCTAATAGTGTCTAACAGTATGTAGGACCCAGTCGTATTGCTTCAATAAATTATAACCAGTCGTTTTGGGTTATTTGATGATTCGCCCGAATTGGACTCGCACGTAATGTGCGAATCGACAATATTTAATAATATTATTTTTTCTGTAGGCAATTCGCACGCAGTCAATTTATTGGTGTGCGAATCAGCAACTCCAAAAGTATGTAGTAGGCAACTGGCACATTGTTTATTTTAAAGAACAAATAATAAATTGAAGCTGATTCGCTTGATGAAAAATAGTTTAAACCGCCTGTAGGCACCTGACGTGGCTTTACACACCGTTGAAAAATCTCTCAGGTGTGCCGGTTTCCTCACGATGTTTTCCTTCACTGTTTTTAGCAACTGATAACTAATAATTTTATATGGAAGGAATGTACTAATTGTTGTATTATATTTTGTCCTTAAACTTTTAAAAATGGGACATGTGTAATTCCCATACATTTCTAACCTAACATCACGCCTATAATTTCCGAAGGGTACGCAGAGTTATATGTATAGTACACACATATCTTGTCAGTTATGTTATAGGTCCCAATGTAAGAGGGGGCGAGCCTATTACATATACATTTGGGTACAACTTCTGACACCGTGCTGCTACTGAGAATGACCTAATGAAAAAACTCAATAACACTTTGCTCGACCCGGGATTCGAACCCAGGACCTCATGCTCGGCAGTCGCGCTTACCGACCACTAGATTTACGAGGCAGTAATGATAGGTGTAATTAAAATTATTTAATTGCGCCAAGCCACACAGAATCGGGGCCAACACCAGTTCTGTTTGTCAAACATAGTGCACTGATAAGTGATATTACTATTTAAAGCAAGATTAGCGTTTTCTAGGTAACATTATCACGCCTGCAAATATCTCATGGGCAGGCAGAGGAGTTAAATTGTCTTTGGAGACTGATGTGGTGCCGTGTGGGCAGCAGCGTCTTCTGTAACTTGACCACCAATACTGCGATCCCCTAGCCGCTTGCCAAGCGTGGGGATTATGGCAGCCCCCCCCCCCCTGCTTAAACGAGGAGGCCTATGTTCAACCAGTGGACGTCTTTTGGCTGATGATGATGAGGAGACTGATATGATGATGTGATTGATCAATTACAATTTTATTATCGTACCGTACCCTGGGGGAGGCCTGCGTCCAGCAGTGGACTGCAATAGGCTGATGTAATGTGATATTGTTATAGCTAGTACAATCGCAGTTACAAACTTATTTGATTTTTAAGCGATCTTCTTTATTTATTAACTAGCGGCCCGCTCCGGCTTCGCACGGGTATAAAATATATTATAAGTATTTCTCCACTATTTAATGGATGTTATTATACATATAAACCTTCCTCTTCAATCACTCTATCTATTAAAAAAAACCGCTTCAAAATCCGTTGCGTAGTTTTAAAGATTTAAGCATACATAGGGATATAGGGACAGAGAAAGCGACTTTGTTTTATACTATGTAGTGATAACCCAGGCTTTGATCGAATAAACCGATATTAAATAATACATAATATTATGAAGTTCTTTATTTAATTATCTGATATGAAACGCAATAGTTAGTGTACCTACCTACTATTATATTAATTAACCTTGTGGTAACATAGGCAACTGCTGAAATAACGCGACACTATTGTGTTACTATTAGGTGTTATAAAAATAATTCATAGGTATGTTTTTTACCGCCGTACCTCGGAAACTGCTTGACAGATTATGTTGACATATTGTTAACGAGAAACAAAAATTATTATCTTATTATTTAGACTAGATTATTTCGTATAAATAAACGTAATTATAATTAGGGACTAGTTAAATGGTAGAAACTTGACCATAATTATGTAAAAGTGTTGTGTGTGTGTGAGCATTCTGCTCTTCTTCACACAAACTCAAACTATAACCGCAGTCTATGTACGAATGTGCTGTAACTGTGCCAGTCTCACACTCTTGCGCGCGCAATAAACTTTAAAGGGGTTTTAAAAATAATATTAATATCTAACAAAGAGACGATAAGCTGGTGCCTACACGTAAGGTTTTAAGACACACTTCTTACCTTGAGCCATTTGCTTGAAGTGTCCTCTCTGCACCCTGGATAGTGATGGACTGGCTTCTCCACCGAGGAAGCCTCGTCAGTGCAACTAATTGTATTAGGCTTATTATCTAAGATGCTACTACGCCATACTGTTGGTACTTCTGGCAAATAGTTTGCTGTTCAAAATTAAACCTTATGTCGAAGTAACAAGCTATAGAAATGGTTTTCGAAGAGTTAAAATACATGTGTTGTATCAATTTGTGTACACAGCACGTGTTCTTGTATGTATGTGTAGAAGTAATGGATAATGTGTACCTAGATATTAATTGATTGACTAGTTTCGTTTACTATGTCATTATTATTGCTTTAGTATCAATGATAAATAGTTTAAATCAAGAGGATTTGTTTCAGATAGGCTACTAAAGAGTACACAAAACTTCAAATATAACTGGGTAAATAGATATTCTTATCTCCCTCTCACTTCTAAACGGTGATAAAAGGTCTTTAAACTTGAATTCCTGTTAAGGCTATTGCCATCTTTACTCTGACATTCGTGCGACTAGTCTAGGACCCGTGACGTGCCAAATAGGCGTTGCATGGGGAGGTTCCGGGGTTGGTCTTTTTAGAGGTCCCTTCTTCCCTTGTTCGTGCAGATGGTGACCACCGGAGTGGTTTTAGTGAAGTGGTAGTCCCACATTCCCCGGTCCGTACCCACAAGGGCTGGCGGCTGGCGGCTTTTTGAAGGTTTCCCCCGAAAAAAAAGGACAGACGTGGCCCCGATTTGTATAGAACGGTCACCCATCAGAGGTTAGACCGCAGTGTGTGCTGTTGAACTTCACAGCTGAACAAGGCTGAAGTATTCAATATAACTTACCTGCGCCACATATCGCTGTGTTGATGAGGTAAACAAAGTTAGAAGAGAAAAGTGATTTGTTAATCTAAGACTTATGTAAGATTAGAATGTTGTTCTTGGCTGTTTTTGATAAAAAAGTATTATAATTAGATTTAAATAAATCAGTGATGTAATTCCAATTGAAAATTATAATATTCTATGATTGTAAAATAACATAATATGTAAAATTCTCGATCGGTGACTGGTAACAGAAGCTGCTTATCCTGCGCCTGATTTTTCTCCAGCTGAATCTGTTAGTCGTCCCATCGGAATACAGTTACTATAAATACTGAATATGCGAAGAAATAGGAAGGACACCTGTGTTTACACGCACTTTTATACATCTCGTGCGTACAGCGATCTCAATTGATTGAACCTACGCGACCGAAATTCGGAAGACGCAGCTTTGGCAGGCCTCCCACCAAGTGGACCGACGAGATCGTCAGAGTTGCGGACAACCTGTGGATGCAAATGGCAAACTGCCGTTTATTGTGGCGTTCTAAGGGGTAGGTCTTTGTTCAACAGTGGACGTCACCCGGCTGATGATAATGACTGAAATTCGGTTAGGGGGTCATTTAACATTTTGTGTCTCAATGTACCATTCCATAAAGTATTATAGTTGCGTGCGCAGCTGTACCTGATCTAGTTTGGTGTCACAGTCACAGGGCTCCGAGGTTGTGTTCGACCTTAAACAAGTGACTGTTGATTTATTGACTCGTGATTCGTAACATGTAAAACAAAGCGAGTGATTAACTGACCGCGGAGAGACGGCTAACGGATATCGGCTAGTAGTTTGTCCGTTTGTTGCCTTTATCAATCGTGATTTATCTGTTGTTTACTTACGCCCGTGTAAAAGATACACCTCAAAGGTTTAATAAATAACCTAACGCCTGTGTTCCAGTATACACCCAAATTTCGCCAGTTATGTTTGTTTGTTTTGGCTGGGCATTGTCCGCACTTAGCCGCTTGAAAGGGCCATTGTGCGTGGTGGGTTTATTTCTTCTACTCCAGCCATCCCAGCTCGCCCCAGAAAGCGAGCAGCCTTTTCAGGTTGCTGCAAGCTTCCGGTAGCGATGCTGGACGCTGGAGAATGCGTGCCCGTTGATCGTCCACACTTCCGCACTCCATGAGTACGTGCTGTGGCGTTTCTTCTGCCTCCATGCAGCCTCTGCATAGAGGGCTGTTCGTCACACCTATGGTAAAAAGGTGTTTGTTTAGCGGGCAGTGTCCGGTTATTGTACCTAGTACTATACGGATTTTGTCCCTGTTTAGTCTGGTGAGGTTGCGGGCAAACTTTTTCGAAAACACCGGAATTGCATTCTTTGTCTGCCTGCAACCTACACCGTTCCTCCATTCTGTTTGGTGGTTTTGTTCTGTTTTCAGACGCAACCAAGATCTGACTTGTGCCAGGGGTATCGGCAGTAGTGGTTCCGGTCCATATACCGCCGTTCTTGATCCCCTTTTAGCCAGTTCATCGGCTGCGTCATTACCTATTGAATTGCTATGTCCTTTAATCCATTGCAGGGTTACGTTGTTTGTGTCTGCGATGGACTGGAGTGCGTTGTGGCATTCCAGTATTAGGACAGAGGTTATGGTATTGTTCTGTAGAGCTTGAAGGACGGATGCACTGTCTGACACAATTCTAATATTGTAGCCTCTGACATCTCTGGCTGCAACCGCCTGTGCTGCTTTGGTGATGCCTATACATTCGCCAGTTATGTGGTATTACCATCAACTGAGTAAAAATCCAGACTGCTGCTATTAAGAATAATCTAATGGAAAACCCAATAATAGTTTGACTGACTCGAGAATCGAATCCAGGACCTCACGCTCAGTTGTCGCGTTCTGCGACTACTAGACCAACGAGGCACTCACACAGTTTGATACATTTAGGTATAATAGGGTAACTGTTTTCACGATCAGTTTTCTACAAGTACAAGCAGCTTACATGAGTAGATACATTAAACTTACCATCTTTATCACAATACAATAATGAATACCTTATCAATAACGTCATAGCCCCACATTGCAGGCACAGGAAAAAACCACAGGTAATAATAAAGCTAATGAATGATAAACTACTGTCTTACGGATACGCAGATCGCATACAAATCCGGTTTGTATCGAATCAAAACATTTAAATACCGGCCGGATCTGCGGACGTTTACACTATCATTATATTAATTATAGTTTAAATTTTTATAGATACAATTAATAAGTACCTAGTCATTAATGATTATACACGTGTATATGTACGTACGTATACACGTGTATAAGCATTAATGACTATTCGGGTATTATATTATATTCACGGATGTTTTAAAATCGATGTCAAACGCAAATAATAAAAATAACAGGTTATTTAATATATCACGTCTGTATTCGTAGTGGTAGGCATTGGTTTATTCCTTTTTATTAAATTTCAAGTGGCATAGGTGTATAGTAGTCCAGTATAATCGGACTTATTGATTTATGAGTAAACCTAAATTTCACAAGTTTCCTTTAGTCTTTTATCTAAGGTCCCACGAAATACAGACATTCGTTTGATTACTTTTTAAACAGAACCTTAAAGTATCTAATCAATTATTTAAATACTTTATGGACACAAGTATAACATTACTGGCCATGTACCGGCGCTAACAAATCAAAAACTTGCTTGTCAGAGCGAGCCATATTGTATTTGGCTTGCTTTTGACGTTATTATGCCTTTAAATTATTTTCTTGTTTGATGGAAGTGTATATTTTATAGCGAAAGAGTTTTGTGATGAAGGTAGGCGATTATAATTCTTAATTAGTGGTCCTCCTGACCGATTTCGGTCACGGCGGCCTGTCCCAGAAACTAGCCAACGACGCAGGAGATATTGTAGTGTTCAAGATGTGCGCAAACACAGGTGCACTAGAAAGTGATTAGGCGCAGGACAAACGGCTTGAAAGTAACTTTGAAGCACGAAGGGGTCTCGACATGTGGAAACGGTCACCCATCACAAGTCTAACTGCGGCGAGCACGGCTTCACCGACCGATCTGCGCTGTAGCTATGTAGCTATGAGACCCTCAATTGATTAGCTAATCATGCTCTAGTAGGAAATCAAACAGTTCGTAGGTATTGGCGCTGTCAGTGGTTACAGGCAGGCGGTATGGTTTTAATTCTACCTCTACCTATATTTATGTACCTCCAATAAAGCTCTAGTAGGTATATCTTTAACTGTTGATAAAGAGTGTCGTGGGAGTTCATTTAGGTATGTGCACGTATCTATAAAGTCATTATTAACTGCTTCATCTCTCCCAATGTTGAAGTCGATTTCCAGTTTTACCTTTCTACACTGCTATTTCACTATAATTATGCCGCCGGTTAAACTCGTGTATATAATATATCCGGGAATGTCCTAGTGCCTAGCCAGTATGTACATATGTGTATTATGTAATAAAAATCTCCTCCTGATCTCCTGACCGAATTTCGGTCACGGCAGTCCGTCTCCGCTGAGACTAGCCAACTATGTAGGAGATATTATAGTGCACAAGTATACGCGCAAACACGTGCACTTCTCATACCCTCACTCTCATAGTCCGATAGGACGGTAGACCGACACGACCGGAGATATATCAGGCGCCTGCCTTCCGAAGCACGGAGGGGTCTCGATATTTGAAAACGGTCACCCATTACAAGGCTGATCGCGGCGAGCGCGGCTTAACCTCGCAGATCGACTGATCAGCGCGGTAGCCACGTAGCTACAAGCGTGTATGATATAGATGCTATTTTATTACTTTTGTATACCTAACCCATGGCGCCTTGATCTTAACAGTTCATTAAAATAAAGCCTCTTTACAAGATCCAACCTGAAATAAGTTCCAACAATCTCGTGGGTCACCGGACAGTCTGTCATGTTTACAATGTAAAACATTAAACACCAATTTTTTTATTATTTATCTGAGTATATATTATATTTTTAGTAAGTATATATTGTTTAGTAGTAGTTGGTGATAAGACTGACTGCTCAGTGAGTTTTGTGTACTACATATTAAAAATATTGTTATGGTCAGCTAAGTTTAGCTACTGACTAGTGTATAACCTTCTCAAGGTACTTTTACATTTGAGCTTCCACACTATGCTCCTGTTACCGGTTCGTCCATTATGCAGTACCTGTAGGATTTACTGCTGGGTACCTCCATTGCTGCCGTGTGGTATCCGGTCTAGATTTGACCACCCCCTTTCCATCCGTGGGTGTCGTATGAGGCGACTAACGGAAAACAAAACCAGAAGATGAGCAGCAGCGTCTTCTGTAACTTGACCACCAATACTGCGATCCCCCAGCCGCTTGCCAAGGGGAAGGCCTTTGTCCAGCAGTGAACGTGTTCCGTGATGGTGATGTTGATGACCTCTATTGTTCACGCCAGACTTTATGCCTCTGTACCATACTCATGCAGATACCTCTCGCGATGATGTCATCTGGACATGACGCCAAAAAAAGCTAGCGATGACATACATTTGGGAGCTATACCTACCGCTTCGAAGAATAATCACTTGTTGTTATCATCATCAGCCAATCTCAGTCCAATGCTTGACATAAGCCTCTCCTATGGCATGTTGTTATATTATATCTTAGGAGTGATTAATACCGAGTATAAT
Source organism: Abrostola tripartita (assembly GCA_905340225.1). Classification (NCBI taxonomy): domain Eukaryota; kingdom Metazoa; phylum Arthropoda; class Insecta; order Lepidoptera; family Noctuidae; genus Abrostola; species Abrostola tripartita. The sequence goes on from HG996486.1 coordinate 20,457,001, forward strand.
TCTGTATTTTCTTCTCCAGGCTACGAAATTTTATAGCAAGCATCGTGCGGCTCGCGTAGAGCAGTCCCCACGGTCGAGTGTCGACCAATCAGTGAGCTCCCCTGACATCCCCAGAAAGGTCTTGAGGAGCAGGTCACGAGTCGAGGAGTTCGAAAGGCCGACCTTGGATGGGCAGTCAGCTTCCGAGTCACAGTTGGTAAGAAGGCGTGGTGACGCCATGATATTTTTTTCTAAGGCATGGTTATCTGGAAAATTTCGTCAATTAAGGTTGGTGATGGATGAAATTTTTTGAGTTAGTAGGTAACCGTCCCGTGTTGATACCATCGATGCTGAGTTTATAGTACATCTTTAATATCTTAGATCTAATAGAAGTAATCTTTTAAAGGCGATGATATTACGATAATAGTACTAACTTAAGCTACGTACCATCAGGTTAACAAAGACAATGAGCCAAAGCCGGCTGTCCGTCGGCTAGACCAGGCGCCGGCCAAGGGCGACCAGTGCACGAGTCCGGACCGGAGTGAAACCATGGACCGCTCCAGCCCCACCCCGGAGACGAGCAGGAAGTGCGCGCGCATGCATCCGCCGCTGGACTCCGAGCCGGCCCGGGCGTGGCGTGAGAAGGCCAAGTGTTGTGGGCGAAACATGCCGAAGGTAAGCTCGTTCCAGGTTCTTCTGGGAGAAGGTATTGCCAATTATGTTGGGGTCACCATTCAATGTTATCGAATGCAGCAGTATTATGCAAGGAGCAGCAAGGCTGGCTCCTTGTAGCTGACCTCTAGACCCTAGTTAGAAGGTACTACGCTACCTAGGTTACCTGCGTTAGGCCTCTTCAAAATGAGAGGATTCTAACTATTGAATTAGCTACGTTGATTGAATAATCAAGTACATACTTCCGTGTCTGCGATATTGATGTGTATCTCAGCTACTCCACCTCTCTGGTTACTTTGCAATACTTACAATTCAAAATGACAGTCTTAAGGACTTCAAACGTCAAAGTTTGGCGGTTACCTAGCATGTAAGACCACTGTAATTATGTTGTGAAATAAATATAAAAAAAAATGGGAACAGATATAATTTTTTTACTAAACCAAGTCCTTAATTATCTGTATGTAAACGTCACGTACTCAGTGTTCCCACACTAATTAATACATTCTTCTACAGTATCAAGTTACATTGAAGTCCGATCAAGTGTTATAACGTGATTATGTATCAAACGAAGTATATATGATTATGCACCGACTTATTAGTTTGGTTCCAAAAAGAAACATTCAGACAGTCATTTTAATTTTAGATACAGCAATGAATGTCCTCGTAGCATAGAACTTTTTATACAAACGACATGCTTATCTAATAGTTATTTTTTTTTTCAGAAAGCGAGATCGTGTAAGTATGCAAGCCAAATTCAGCTCTAACTGCACGTGAATAACAGCTATTTTCGTTGACTCACGAACTGTTTTCAGGTTCACCAGCCACGCAAGACTCTGAGGAGCCGCTGTCGCGCCAGATCCGCGACATCCACAGCGACGCCCGCAAGAGTACGAGGATCATCAGGGACTCCAGGGCCAGGCTGCTAGAGATACAGAAGGTATCTGGCACACTTAGGACCACCTCAGCAATACTCTGTGGAGAATGCAGCGGTGTTGTTCGTTATCACAAGTCTAAAGCTACTTCCTTACTAATATACTAATTAATATTATGAATGCGAAAGTAAGTTTGATTGTTTACCATATATTCACGCATAACGCTGCCTGCCCACGTCCGATAATCGATTACCGATGATTTGTGAAAGAAAAATTGAACGCACTGATTGCAATAGTGCGATGCACACGTTCTACAAAAAGTCTATCAGAAATAAAAAGAAAGATAAAGTCGACTAAAGATTATATCGGTCCATATAGGGCACCTTTTATCCAAAATAAAAGTACTGTTCCCAAAGGAAGTAACCATATCTTTTGTCGGTCACGTTTGTTTTCGGGCGCTAGATGGCGCTACGTGTCGCGCGGGGCACACCTTACCTATATGACGCAAAACAGGGCCCGACATCGTATTCAGTTTTGAAGACAGCATAAGGCACATAGTGATTAGTTTCAGAAGACTCAGGTATTTATTGATCTTCGAGCGTATTGAAAAAGTATCAGTGGGGAATCTGATGAGCGCATTTTGAACAGCATCCCATCACCAATCTAAAAACAACTTCTAGTCCTGTAGTACTGGATACTCGTCACTTTTGGGTTGCCGGCTTCACTACTTTTAGTTTATTAATGCCGTTGGAATAATAAAGTAAACGCCGCGCGCCGCCGCAACTATTAAAATTTTGCCGCATTGTCTATCATCATTATGGACCAAGTATGTCACTATGTTCACAGTAGACCACATACAAATATATCGCGGTCTATCTCCTTTCATATAGGTACCTACTAAATCATGTATGGTGTACCATGTAGGTAGGCTCATAAATCATGCATTAAATACTATTTCGAAAGCCTTCTATTCGCGTTTGTGCATTAATTATATTATTATTTTCTGCACCAAACGAGTGTATTTAACACTTCTATTTCTATTCATGAATATCGGCCTGTCGGAAGCCTGTCGAGAGCCGTAACGAGTCCAGAATATCCAACAAATGCACTAAAAGCTTGCCTAATATATTGAATATTTCAATTTCAACAATTAGTATGACGTCGCAGACTGTGAGCTATTTCCGGAATTAAAATTAAATATGATTGTCAATGAGCAGGTGAAAGGGCAGAAGGTACACTCATAAACGTGAAGAAATTTCACGGAAAGGGTTAACTTTGATTTGAGTGGTGCTTGACTCTAATGACATACGCCTAATCGATGAGTACGAGCAACAATGATCACTCTGACAGCTTTATTAATTGAGTCTTTGGTCATTAACGGGGGCTCAAACCATGTGCCGTCCTGCTTCGGGGAATCACCTAAAGTTTCAATAATAAATAACAGTCGACAACACAAAAACTCCACTGCACATTATTTGGTAATGTTCTCAAAGACGCTGCCGTCCTAATAAAGGATCATAATTATTTTATATAGGCACACTATGTGTCTCTTTAAGTTATTCATCATTACACCAGCCGCTGCCATGTATAAACTCCCCTTCTCGCCTGCAATACTCTCAGTTTAAAGCGTATCTTTGTCCTCATACAGTACATAATACAAGTGTTGTTTCTGATACAGAAGACCACAATAACGGAGGCGGACGTGAAGGAGTTGGGTGAGAGGAATGACCTGCTGCTGCGAGAGATGGAGCGCTTCGACCGCATGACCAGGAGCATCCAGAAGCTGGTGGGAGCCGAGGTGAACCTGCGGAAGGCCAAGGACGATCCGCAGCGGTGCATGGAGTACGTGCCCGGCAGTGTCTACGGTGACTATCCACTAAATCTTAACTTTTAGAATCTTTCCACACTTTCAAGTGTTGCAAACTTACAAGAAAAATATGGACTGGCTCGGAATAGGTTCGACTTATCAAACTTAAGGCCTGAAACTTAAACCACAGGTCAAACAACGTGTTCCAATCTTCTTATTCAGGATAATACCTGTATTAACTTAATCCCATCTTAAGTCTTTGGTAACTGTATTCTCCGATATGCAAATGACCGTGATAGATATAATTTAATTCATGGTTAATTTTTTTTTAATTGGCCCTTATATTGAACAAAAATATATTTAAATAAAAAGTGTACCTGAAGGTTGAATAATCTTCTTCAAATACAATCAATTTCTTGTAACCAACTTCCCCCACATGTCCGCAGAGCCAGCGCTGTACCACGAGATGAAGATGAGCCACCCTACGGTGCTGCTGGCGGCCCCGCGGAGCGCCGGCACCGGGGGCCACTTAGCCTGCGAGCCGCCAGCCCGGAGCAAATCTGTACGTCCCAAAACATGTCCCAGACGCAAATAATGTAGAAAATGTTTAAAAAAAATAGCAAAAATATACAATTGTAACGAATATTGTGTTTCTTTTAAGGAAATTGACCTGACTCGCAAGCTAAGTGAGAGCTACGACATGCAGGAGAAACTTGCTGCCGATAATGCTGATTTAGAAGTCAAGAGGTTTAGTTTGGACCTTGTTTCTTATGAGTAGTTAACACTGACAGATTAGTAGGTATTGAGGATGCTCTTGAATTTGGTGTTGTGATTGAAGCGTGAATGGATAAAGATATTGCACTGTAGAAAAGAGCCTACGCAGGCTACGATAGGTAACTGAATGAAGTCGGGGTCAAATTAAAAATGTGAGATTCAAAATGGTCAGTTAGGCAGGGGTCAGTTCAATTAGGGGTTGATAATCTGTAGGCAGCACACAATCTACGCAGAATCACAAGTTATAGTTCGGTCCAATTCCCATATGAACTTTTTTATTCCCTAAAAAGTTCTTACATCTCTGTCGCTGGCCTCAACGCGTAATGTCAAAAAATATTCAAACTTCGAAACTACAATCAAGATGTCAGATGTCATTTAATCAGTCAATATTTCAGCCACAACAACAAACAAAACATAAAAACTACAAAATCAATAAAAAATGGTATTTTGATCAACACATGAACATGACCATGGACTCACCCAGGTACGTACTTCCAGATATATATTGTATAAGGAGCTGATGACGAAGGACCAGAATCTGGAGACTTGCCGAGCTCAGATCAAGAGGCTGCAAGGGGAGCTGAAGCTTATGAACAGAGAAAACAGCTTGCTTCATGAGAAGCTGGATAAAAATAATCCAAAGGTGACCCGCCGCCGAAAAATGTTGATTCAAGGATACCTTATCATTTATTTTTGGAGCTTTAGATTGACAGCTACCAAGTTAGTTTACCAAGTCCAGTTCTCAACCACAGTACCTAATTTATAGTCGCTTCTGTTTTCTATAATACTCTGCAGGTAGGAGCAAATGAGTATTTATTAAATTCTCATTTTAATGTTTATTATTTTATACACATAAATATACAGAAAAAATCCCCTGGTATGATATAAGTCCCAATAGAAGACGGGCTTATTGCCATGATCCAAGCACAAATCCAGACTTCATTCACAAAAGTAATTACGAATAACGAAGCAGTTATATAAAACTTCGTAATTGTTAGAATAGAATAGAATACGCTCTTTTCGCTAAGTTTTTAATCTGTTTCCTAAACATATCCAGGGCGATGCTACTGCCTTAATCCAGGACCCCACCACCCCACAAGATACAGATTTTTGTGATCAGGTAAGTCGTAACTTAAAACTATACAAAACAATTTAGTAAAAACCTGTGTCTATATAAGTACCTATGGTCAAGAAACTAGTCGACTGACAACTACGAAATGAAAACTCCTAACATTCAACGAAATAGATCAGTTCTTTTTTGGACATAAGCATGGTTGAGTTACCTCGATCTTAAACATAATAAATATACTATTACGGCCTGTGTTCCATGAAGGGGTACTGCAGTACGACAGAGGTGTATCTATAGTACACCTACATTTCGCGACTAATGAATTGTGTTAAAGATGGCAAGCCAATTACCATAAACCGAGCACAAATCAGTTTCTGTGCTATTACTGAGAATTACTAATCGAAAAACCTATTATTACTTTGCCCGACCCGAGATCCCAGGTCCTCATGCTCAGCAGTGCGCTTAGTGCCATTAGACCAACGAGGCAGTCTATCCCGGTCGTCATAAAATTAAATAAAAAAATATACTCAATTCTTTATTGCTATAAAACATGTTTTCTAAGTTCCCTTTTAAGCTATACTTATTTTTTGTTCTGTTACCCATTCACATAAGTTACTTAATTACTGCGTGACGTGCGATTTTGAATTACCTAATAATATAACAAAAATAACGTAGTGGTTAAATACTGTTTGTTTTAGAACGGCAAGTCTGTCAATAGTACTGATGCAGAGGAGCTTTTTAATAAATTAGAGAATTATAAGAGTTCTACAGTTCAATTGGTTCGTACTAATGTTAGTTATTATCTGTAGACTATTAATATAAGGTTTTAATTTGGACCTCGAACGTCATTTCGGGAATAGCGAAACGGAGCAGCTGTGAAACTTTCATTTTATTTTTTATTATCGAAGTCATTTTAACGCCATCTAGCACATAATTTTCTAGTGGACTTGTTTTAAACCTATGTAAGTGGCTTTCTGCAAGTCACTGCTTTGACTACTGTTTAGATTGCAAAATTGCTGATGACTAAAATAGAGAAATCCTTTTCATCTATTATGTAGGTTATGGACTACATGCAAATGCCCTTACTCTAATCACATCTTTGCTACATTTTGTGAAGGAATTATAAAATGAGCAAGAAACCAGTGAGTTTAGGGGGGATGGCTGAAAATAGAAAACAGTGGATTTGCTGATTATAACGGACTAGGAACGACTGGGTGTATCGTATCAAATAAATGAACTCCACGTCTATCATATAATATAATTTGTCAAAATAATTACATATTTGTTCATGGCTTGTCGACAGTTGAAAAATTGATGATAATTAAATTCATTAGCAGCCTCCGCAAAGTATATTAGTCCGCTTGAATCTAATACAATGTCCTTTTCTTTGGTGTAAGCTTTCTTCATACAAAATCGGTTAAATGGTGAAGTGGTGCAATTTGCACCGTGCAAACGTTAAAACATGTATTGCCGTCACAATGAACCCTTTTTGAAGACTTGTATTATAAGATACAGATAGTACTCAATGAGAGGGTGTGTGATCATAAATTTCTCTTTGTTCAGGAAAAACAGTTAGGTGGTTTGGAGCAAGAGGTCCACCACATACGAATGGACATGGAACAGGTGAAGGGGGCCGCTGCGGGCAGCGCTTGCCGTGGCGGCGGCGCCACCGGGCCCAACACTTGCTTCGACCAACCGGTAGCGTTGCGTACTGTGCCTACAACTTACAACATGGCCAATAACCGTACCTCCAATTTGCAAATTGACCAACCGTACCTCCACTTTACAAAATTATCACTTTCCTTACAAATTAACCAATATATCCATGCCCCTTAGTTACAAAATGACTTGACATAATATACCTAATTATATTAAATAAGGCCAGTAATACTCTTTTTTTTACTAGCTTGGTGGCTGGCTTGAGCGATGAATGGCGATAGGATCGACTTCTATTAGAATTGAGCCTACAATAGATTACATTTGTTTCAGATTTTTTTATTCTTAAGGAATTGTTATAATTTTTATTTTTTATTCCATAGAGATATTTTTTAAACATCTTATATCTTAGTAACGAAGTTTGACAAGATCATTATTACTTCCAACGCGCGGTAATTTTGGTGAGTCGTTTTGTAAACCTTAAGGTGACGGTGCGAGTATACACAATCATAACTATACAATATATAGTAAGGTGTTTGCACTGCAGGACTGCAACGGCAATGAAGGCTGCGTGCATCCCACATGTTATATGAACACATAATTATATTGGGAGAACATTTTTATTAATAAATATATTTGTCATTCCAGCAAGGACCACCAGTACCTCCGATGACTAGAGCTGTGAGTAAATAAGTCTATGTTCATATATTTTTATCTTTATTTCTATGTGTTGTACGTTTTTTTCTAAGTAATTTCTATGATAGCGCATCTATTTCTATCTTTTACTGGTAAACGTTGATTTGAAATTGATATGCTTTTTTTGTTGTAGTGTGGCGTTTGTCCGCCATGCCCCGCACCATGCAATCCCAACGCACCACCGGTAAGACTCCATTTTACTTCTCATTTATTTATCAAGTCACTACAATAAGAAACAGTTGGATTACTTCAACTATTTCTATTCAATTAAATGAGAATATTTAATTGAATATTATGCTCATAAGCAAACTTAATTCCGTGTTTCAATTCTGTCGATCTATGTGACCCATAACCTGTGGTTTCTACTTATGTGGATATGTATATATAGATTCTAATCCACAGACACCAGCCGAAAGAGAAGTACAGAAACTGACCATTCAACTCCGACAAACCGAAGAGAATTTCAAGACAAAAGTTGCAGAGGTATCAAATATAGTTTAAGGTCAAAATATTGACAGGCATCCAATAATGTCTGATTGCACCTGGTCTTTGAAGTACCATTCAAGGGGTTTCCCTTGCATTTCTGTCATGGCTGTCGAGGGTTATGTCTCGCGCCAGGGATTCGATAACAGTAGGACTCATATGTGCCTATCGCCATTTATCGGACACTACTTCTTAATTCTTGTTAAATATCAGGTACGTATACGCAATCGTGGTTGTTCGAAGTAAGTACTGATTCCTGGGCCTCTGCTGCTCACACGACAAGTTTTTGTTTGATTACTCGTGTAGTACTTGCACTTAGCGCAGTCTTAGCCTGTAGATAACTTTGAATTCCTTACCTTAATTTTAAGTCGATCGACCCAGCCGAAAATTGTACACCCAATTATTTTAAGAGATAAAAAAGCCTTCTTATTTAACTTCGGTTATTTGTAAAACCTTAATTATTATTTTTTATTTGACTTTGATTTATTGTAACTAGGTGACGGAGTATTTTTAATAAACCTCCCTCTGATCATAAAGTAAGAGGAATCTTTATCCATAGTGTGCCATGTTACGGACGGAACTTTTGAAAAAGAAAGAAGAATTAGAAAAGGAAAGATGTCAGCACCGGGAGGTCCAGAACAAGCTGCGAGAGCTGGAGATGAAGTTCGAAGGTCTGGCGACACACACGAACATGTTGCTGGGCACCAAGGAGCAGGCCTTCGAGCAGGAGGTCAACGTGAGGTCGTTGAAGCAGTGCTACCGGGAGGCGCGGGAGGAGATCGACGAGCTTAGGACGCTGATGAAGGAGCAGAATGATCAGCTGCAGGACTACAGAGTGAAGGTACGTCTCTATGGAGCAGTAGCAGATATACAGCTGGCGGGGTGGGACGGGGACACAGTTTTGGATTTATCTTTACCTACCAATGTTATAAAGAGGTTAAGTTGTATATGTTTCGGTGTAATAGGTAATCTTCGAAAACATCCATACGATTTCAAAATATAACAATATAAGTTTTGTTTCAGTATCTGCAAGCACAACAACTGGTTGAAGAGCAGCGTCGTCAAATGGATATGATGGATATGGACAACACCAGGATTAGTGAACAAATCAATCTTGAGATTCAGAAAGTCAAGGTAACGGTCTCAATAGTTGAATGAAAGTATGGTATGAAATGGTGACAATTTCCACCACCAATGTTATTTCTTTAACACATTAAGATTGTACAGATATTTGCTAAAGTAAATTAGTTAGTTATAATTAGCTGACGTACAAAGATCGCCGCTGCTTGATTGTATGTAGCTGGCAAGAGTTGAAAAGATTATAAGTTTAACATGTGTTATGATGATAGTTACAGCTTAACATAGTCTGAACTAGCGGCTTCGGAAAGAAATGGAAAAGTTTCCATGTACGGCTATATTTAGTCTGTCTAAAGATAAATAGTTACAGGGATAAAACCAATTAAGTGCTGGATTAAAGACACTACTGGTACTTTTAAGGGTTTTTTTTTGTAGTCTGTTTGCCAATTTGGAATAGATTTACTAAAGTTAGTTATTTTTTAAATATTTTAACCGTTTTATAATATTATTCCAACATTACTGCTTACATCTTTTTAAGAAACAATACTATTATTTCTAAAACAGGATAATGATTTCCATTTCTTCTGCAGCTGAAGTTCCAAGAAAAGCTTCAAGAGCTAGCGCCGATCCCGGACCTCCTGAAGGCTACTCAGATGCGGCTGAAGGACGCGCAGCAAGCGCAGGCCATCGCAGAGCACAACGCAGAACAGCTCGCTAGAGAACTCAACTGTGCTAGAGAAAAGGTACAACACTACAATATTATGAACTAAAAACATTCCCACAGAGTTATCTAATATAGTGTACTGGCTAAATGTTCGATCTAATATGATATTACTATGGATGAGATGGGAACAACCCGCAGTGAGCTAGCGTGTTGATCTGTGCTCTATACGAAAAGAGGACGTTGCCCTGCACTGGGCTGTTATTTTATGGATGGGATCAAACTCTTTAGAACAATGTAAACAGAGAAGTCGTCGTAAGTGGCGGTGAAAATGGAGTAATTATGCTCATTGATCGAGCTATGTAGACATATTTATTAAAATAAAAGCCAGACAATTTTTTGGTTAAAGTAAAATTATCTTAAGTACTAACTACAACTTGAATCATATAAAATGTTTCTTCCAGGTTCACGTACTGTTGCACAACAGTCTGAAGCCTACAGAGAAGCCACAGGAGAAGTCTGCGGACGACAAACAGATGGCGATGCTGCAACAGAGAATCGCGCAGCTCACAGAGACGAACCTAGCGCTCAAGAGCGAAATAGACAGGCTCAAGTACGTTTCACCCTTTAGTATTACTTGTAATTTCGTGCAACAGTAGGCTTAAACGGTTTTATTGAAATTCCTCTAAAAGTGAACCATTTCCCGAATTCCCGGCAGATCCTCTAATATTTATAAAATAATATATTATTTCTTAACAGACACTTTTTGGGTAAACGAATGAATTCCGCTATAGGAACATCCACAGATCATTATTTTGGTTTTTTTTTTAAATTTGTGACTACAATATTATGATTCGTTTAGAAATAAATAAAGCTGGTTCATGTTGCAAATTTACCATCAAACAAGGAGCCTTTATTCAATTAATTTAAGATATCAGTTAATAATGTGCGCACTGTTCTAGGTCGAATGTGATTCGCATGGAAGAATCGGTGCTAGCCAATGAAAAGCGTCTGCAGGAGAAGATGCACGAGTGTGCGCAGATCGGAGGCGAGCTAGACCGCGCCAGAGATGAGGCAGCGCGCGCCTTGCAGAGAGCCAACGAGCGTACAGAGACCATTCGCAAGTGAGTACATAGGCTAAATGCTATATAACATCATCAGCTGGAAGACGTCCACTGTTGGACAAAGGCCTCCCTCTTAGGTGACTCCCCCGCAATGAACGGCAACTTGCCATTTGCATCCACCGGTTGCCCGCTACTCTGACGTGTTGTCGGTCCACCTTGTGGGAGGCCTACCAACGCTGCTAGATAACACTGAGTATTAAGTAAAGCAATTGATATGCCATGCGTCCCCTTTAACTTCTGCTATTTCTCACAGCAATATAAACTTTTCTGGTCATCAATATTTAAATATTTTCTCTTATTTCACAGATGTATGCAGACGTCAATAGCTGAACTGGAAAGGCAGCTGGCAGCCACTAGGGCACAAGTTAGAACTGCCGAGAAAGATCGAGAAGAAGTAAGACACATAAAATTACATCTAGAAAAAAAAAGATCCCGACAAATTGAGAACCTCCTCCTTTTTTTTGAAGTCGGTTAAAAAGGGTAGAGTTTGACTTAGAGGCTTCATCATCAGCCGTAAGGCGTCCACTGTTGAACGAAGGCCTCCTCCTTTTAGAAGGGGGGTGTTGCCATAATCCCCACGCTTGGCAAGCGGCTTGGGGATCGCAGTGTATTACTTAGAGGCTTATTGCTTATGAAATGATTACTTAGAGGCTTATTGCTTATGAAATGATTTTAGAAAAACTTCGGTCCTGAAATCATTTAATTTTAAATATTAATAATTTATGTAGCTTTCTTAATACTAAACCGTAACTCCACACAATAACAAATTGATAATGTTCTGTTCCTAATTTACATTCAAACTCTTCAGTTGCAATGCCGCATGCAGTGCCAGATACGGCGCCTTAACGAAAACTTTGAGCAGGCGCAACTACGCATTCTGGGACTCCAAACACAAGTCCAGACCCTCAGAAGAACGGTTTCCAGCACCGGCGACGGGGAAGGAGACAACGAGCAACAAGAATGTGCCTGTAAATCCTTCTTCGATAATCCTTGACCACACAGAAGAATTCAAAGACCAACTTAGAACAACACTAGTTCTTGTTACATATTCCAAGTTGGTCGAAGTTAATTCTGGGGAATATTCTTTGATCAAAGGTTGACCGCTGCTTTCTGTTAATGAGTTAGTTTTACTCCTAAGTAACGAGTATCGCATGTAAAGTCCCTTTCAATTTGCTGTATTTTGTACATTAAGGTTCTTTAATGTAGACAACTGTAAATGCGACTCATAACGGTGTTAAATTATTTGTATATAGCAGAAGAATCACCAAGTTATAATAGAAGTACTGAAACTGTGGCTCTGAACTAGGTTAAACGAGTGGTCTCGTATTGTGTTCGGAAAGTAGCCAGGAGTCCCCAAAATGATCTACTTCTTGATACAGGCAGCCTCGTCTACGACCGCTCAAGCTTGAGTGCGCGACGAAGCCACTCTTTAGCACAATTCATATATATTTTATACTATATTATAACAGTACCTAAGGAAACTAGACTACATACTATCTTTTAATTTAGGTGTCGCTAATACCCAACAGTTGTATGTAGTCCTAGCAGATAGTCCACCTCCGACTTTCTTGTTCGTTGGCTTCGGTACTAAGACTATTGGCTACCTCTCCAGGTCACCCTTCCAAAGTCAACGGCCAGGAGGATAATCTGGATTACTTCAATGCCAATTGGAGGACTGTCTCTGGTCATGGACTCGTCAACTAGAAGTTAATTAGGATTAAACAAAACTATCCTTTTTAAGTTGTACTTATCTTGGAAGGGACTTTCTATGTGAATGTTTTGTTACTTTTCGGTGGCATTTGCTGTAGATTGCATTTTTGTATTAGATTATAATCTTTAGAGGCATTGCTGCTTGTGTAGGTTTAGTGATGAGAATGTGAGCCCGTTTGTACTAAATTGAAAAGTCATATGAAACAAAATAAATATTGACCAGAAGTTAACCCTTGTTTTATTTGTTAAAATAAAGGTGTTTTATGCATTCCGGAGTCTTGGGGAATAAAGAGAATGACATTGATTTTTGTAGGTTTATTAACGATGTATAAAACTTAACTCAAAACATTATACTTAATTATATTTTAGTAACATATAACTGTATTAAGACCTTATAAGTCTATAAACCACTATACGACTAGAATATGGACATAAAACATTTACCCTGATATATGTCTTAAATATCAGACAGCCCATTACATACACGGACAAAATAACAAGGATTGCAGCTCCGGCCTGAAATTACCTATCACCACACTTTCACATTATAATTTAAAAACTCATCTCAACTTTCAAATTTTCTCATATTAGACGGACTACTCATTAGTCACGTCTAAGCGGCTGGTCTCTGGTCTATTCCTTCGCCTTGCTGTCAGTGTCTTGCTCCACGTCACCCCTCACTATGTGGACGTTGCCGGCGGCCGCGAAGCAAGACCGAAGGGCCTCCTGCGCCAGGTGCGTGTCCCGGTGGGGTGGCCGGGCGACCTCGTAGTACAGGTCGATTGCACCGCACATCGCTGATATGGCTTCTGCTGGACGCTCTTCATCCATCAGTTTGGCTCCCTCCTGAAAATGACGAACGTTTTTAGAACATTTTTTATCTTGGGTCCCGAAAATGATACCATTTTATCGTTTTTGATTTTATCTTGTTATGTGGAGTAGCTACATATTATGTAAATTAATCTTTATTTATTTATAAACACCAAGACTAGACACGCTCAACGTAGATGTCACCTATCTTAAAACACTCACGTTCACCATAGATGTTACCTATCTCAAAACAGAGAAGGATGACAGAGGAAAAGGGAACCCTACCAAAACGCAGCAGTGGGTGATACTGGGCCAAAATGATGATGACTTTATGAAAGTCCTACCTACAGCTCATCACGACCATAGTACATTAATGAGTACATACAGCCAATAGGTCAGTTAACTAAGTTCAGTGTTCTTGTTGTTTCTATTTCATATATTAACACATTGACTGCCGTGCGGTAGACACAATAGAAAAACTATTGTTTGGGGGACACCTGGTGACCGCGTTGGCGCTCAAAGGGTTAAGGTTATTTCTACTGTACAGTGTACAGTTTCTAATGGACAATAATTATATTCATTATCGTCATCTCATACGTTAAGCTTGTCGACGAATTTTTTAATTCAAGCTGTCAACACGATACTTCCTTTAAAAAAATATAATTGTTTCACTAAAATCATATTTGAGATACAATCTTATTTAGACGTTTTTGCTTCGCTCGAAAAGGAGTAGTTTGAATTCAATTCTAAAAATAGATTCATCATACAGCAATAAGAAGTAAAAAATGGTAAAAAGAAGCATAGCTCCATCTAGTTTATCCCGAGGGAATTAACAGAAATACCTACAGACAGTAGCCGCCAGAGGGACGTCGTTATAATCAGCTGCTTACTGCATTTTTTATCTCGTATCCACAACATTCAAACAATTAAACAGTGTCTTTATAACCCTCTTTACTAATTAGTAAATTATAATAATAATAATAATATAAAGCTACTAAAGATTACAGAAGCTTTTAGTAACTCTATCAGGATGGAATTTGGTGTTGACGAATGTGCCGTCATGCATGTGAAACGTGGAGGGATTATAGAATCCCAGGGAATTCAACTCTCGGATTCTATAAACCTTAGATCACTCTCCGCAACGGAAACCTACAAATACTTGGGTATGTCAGAGGCTTTGGGCATCAACGTGGTTGACATGAAACAATCATTGAAGGAACGTTTCTTTGGCCGCCTGAATAAAGTACTGAAAAGTCTTTTGTCAGGTGGCAACAAAGTTCGTGCCTTTAATGGTTGGGTTATGCCAACCCTGATGTACTCCTTTGGTATACTCAAGTGGACTCAGACCGAATTAGATGCCTTGGATAGGAGAGTCCGTACGCTGCTAACTTCAAATCGGATGCATCACCCACGTTCGTCGGTAATGAGGCTATACATCCCACGAAAGTGTGGTGGTCGAGGATTTTTAAACGCCAAGACACTCCACAATCGTGAGGTGTGTAGCCTCAGGGAATATTTCCTCCGAGCCGAAGTGGGAATGCACCGAGAGGTAGTTGCAGTAGACAAGGGACTCACTCCGCTCTTCCTGGCTAAAGAGAACTGGTGCAAACCTGTGGTATTGAGTGTTAACGACCGCAGGGATGTATGGCAAAGCAAGGAGCTACACGGACGATTCTACAAGGCTCTTCATGGGCCCAACGTAGACCTCCTATCGTCCGTCTCCTGGCTACGCTTCGGTGATCTCTTTGGAGAAACCGAAGGGTTTGTCTGTGCAATTATGGATGAAGTTATCATGACGAACAATTACCGGAAATATATCTTAAAGGATGGCACGGTTGACATATGTCGGGCATGTCACCGTCCGGGTGAATCCTTAAGACATATTATGTCTGGTTGTTCTCGTCTTGCTAACGGCGAATACTTACACAGACATAACCAAGTAGCCAGGATTATCCACCAGCAACTTGCTTTGAAATACAAACTGGTGGATTCTGAGATGCCATACTACAGGTATGTCCCCGACCCAGTTCTTGAAAATGATCATATCACATTGTACTGGGATCGATCTATCATCACTGACAGGACTATTGTTGCCAATAAGCCTGATATAGTGGTGATAGATCGATTAGAACGCCGCGCAATGATTGTTGATATCACGATCCCCCATGACGAGAATCTCGTGAAAGCCGAAAGAGATAAGCAAATTAAATATCTTGATCTGGCGCACGAGGTTGTCGACATGTGGGAGGTGGACTCAGCAATCATTGTACCGATAGTCGTTTCGGCCAATGGTCTCATGGCCAAGAGTCTCGACCAACACCTGAAGAGGCTCACGTTAGGCGGTTGGGTCAAGGGCTTGATGCAGAAAGCGGTACTCCTTGACACGGCACGCATTGTGAGGAGGTTCCTCTCTCTGGAGCCCTAACCACCGGTAGCTTGGACCCTGTTCCCGCTGCTGGTTGGGCCCTATTTTTTATATTTTTAAATATTGTATTTTTATATAGATATTTAAAAATGTAATTTATAAGAAAAATAATTTAAATAAAGGAAATAATAATAATAATAATTTTTATTTCAGACATTAAAATATCCATAGTGTTAGTGTACAGTAATCTAAAATGATAATGATAAAATGATGTCTGCTGAAATAAATTTAATTATTGACCTATAAAGGAAACTTATTATGGTCTGTGTACCACAGACGAGTGTGTGTTTTATTTAGCGGCGCCGCGACAGGTGTCTCTCGCGGTTCCTCTCAATCAAAGGAGATAAAACCCCTCGTCAATTGTAGGCACAGACACTCCACCACGCCAGCTAGACCTGGGAGGTCAGTTGATGCCATGGAAGTCATAATAAACTATTAACAGACACTGGTACGGCCGCCCGCTGTGGTTCGTCACTCCAATAAACGCCTTGAAAGAAAATTTAGGATTTCACCTGTAATGTTTGGTCGCGCAGGGATACGTATTAGCGAGACTGCCATTTAATTATTTATTACCGTTTAATCTCATGTAAACACGGCGCTTTGTTTTATGTCCGATCGTGGTCGGTAAAGTTCGATGTAATATCTATCTATTTTTTTATTGATTGAACATTTGAAATTTTCTTTTAAGCGCCTATTTGCAAAATAGCAATTTAAGTTGTACTTAAGTGAATTTTAACAAAGCATAATTGGAGTTATCGTTTAGCATTTTTTAAGCTCCATGCTAAAATTGGTTTGTGAGATAAAACTTAGTGAGTTAGGTTAAGTTGGAATAATAACTTAGCTCGCTCATTGTTACTGATATCTGATTGGTCTCTCATTACAATCATTTTGGATTTCAGTACATTTGCTTAGTGACATCTCGGACGCCTGGAGTTTATGCACATTTATGCTCCTTACCATAAAAATAACAAACGTTGTCGATACGATACGATTTGGAATCATCTTTTGCGGGAACTGTAGTTTAAGAGAACAGGTTTTCAAAGCCCAAAAACGTTGCATAAGAGCAATGTGTGGTTTAAAAGTAACTGACTGCTGTGCTCCGATGTTCAAATCCCTTAAAGTTTTAACTTTTCCAGCACTATACATTTTTGAGATAGCTGTTTTTGTCAAAATGAATATAAATATGTATAAAACGATATCAGAAAATAGAACCAGACCTGTTAGAACTCAATATCAAAATCTGTTACAAAAGGACCGATACAATACAACTTTACTTAAAAAAAGTGTCTTTGGGATGGCCCCAAATATATACAATAAAATTCCTATAGTCATAAAAGATGCCCCAAACCAAACTTTTAAAAAGAAATTATTAGCCCTATTGCACGAAAAATGTATTATTCGATTGATGATTTTCTAAATGACCCCTCGTTTTAGTTCAAACCCTAAATTAAAATTATATAAAAAAGTATTTTATTTTGTGTAATAGTTATGCCATACGAAATAATATTTGCATGCCTAATTTAAGGTAGATTGTAGTAGAACCATTATTTTATGTATACCACTTTTTTATGTACCTACTTTCTAAGCAAATAAATGATTATTATTATTATTATTACGCTATCACTCTTAGTACAACCTGTGGTACATAATGTCCTCCTGACCGAATTTCGGTCACGGCGGCCTGTCTCAGCTGAGACTAGCCATCTGCGCAGGAGATATTATAGTGCACAAGTATGCGCGCAGACACAGGTGCACTCCCTATTCCCTCACTCTCATAATCCGATGGGACGGTAGACCGACACGACCGGAGAGAGATCAGGCGCAGGACCAACGGCTTAACGTGCCTTCCGAAGCACGGTGGGGTCTCGACTTGTGAAAACGGTCACCCATCACAAGACTGACCGCGGCGAGCACGGCTTATCCTCGCAGATCGACTGATCTGCCGGGTAGCTGCATAGCTACGAGCCCCACTGTGGTACATACACCCTTAACAAAGAGTAGGTACAGACCTGGTACTGGCGGACACAACGGTTGACCGTCTCCATGCCGATCTTGACGAGATCCCGCTCGATGGGTGTGGAGCACTTAGCGCACCTGGTAGGGAGACACTGCAGGTTCGCCCTAAACTTAGCCGCGCACGCAATGTTGGGACACCTGTTGGGAAAAAAGATAAAAATTACTTAATTAGGGTCTCCACACGTGATACTACCTAAGCACGTCTGGCGCACCCTGGGCGGTCAACCTCGCTACCATCTTTATTGACTGACCAATCTCTACTCTGCGGCATGATCATGACCTGTTCCGTTAGACATAGCCAATGCCGATACGTAGATGAATACTTCAATTTAAAATAACTATTTAAAATAGCGTTTTGATTGTCATGCGTAAGTAGATCTGTGGAAATTAGAAGAAGAAGATAATATTATATGTCCTAAAAGATTGACTCCTAAACAACAACAGAGAGGTTTTAAAATGACTTGAGAAGTAGGTGTTGCTGTAGTTTCCTATCTACGTGTGTAAGGGTACTTCTGGGTGGTATAAAGAAAACTTTGACGAACTGTGCTGATAATAATAAAGTAGATTAACGTACGAAAAAAACGTAAAACACTTGCCTGTACCTATAAATACCGTCAAATAGGAAAGGTCTCGAAGCTTAATAACTATTCCAACATTAATGAAGCACGAGGTTTCTGCTGGCAACAGTAAATACCAAGTATTTGAACCCGAATCACAGAAGTCCAATAAATATTTGCTTGAAATCGATTTATCTAACCGACATGCAATGCAGTAACCTTTCGTGCTAACTGCTACTATTTGAGATTCCTTGGTATTAAAGGAAGCTGATGTTTGTATCACTACTTCAAATTACGATATATTTGTAACCTGGCTTAAAAGAAGAATATTATGTGTACATGCAAGATGGTAAATTTTTCACTAAGTGTCAGATCTACATTTGTTATCTTTTAGTTGACTAATTAGGTACCTAGTTAATCGTAATGAAAACCGAAAAAACGTCGTTGCCAGCCAGTATATAAACTAACATCATAAAAGAAAGAGAAGAGAAGAAGAAAGAGGAGAAGAAGAGTGTGTAAAGGCAGGCTAGGTCCATGCCCAGATGTGGAGAAACATAGGGAAATAGGTCCTAGGTTAGATTCCCAAGTCAAGAAAAGTGTCTATTGGATTATTTCTCAGTAGGTACGAAGTCTGGCTTTTTTTCTAACTCATAGCATGAGCTCGCCCAACATAGGACCTATAACATACCTAGCCACAATGTAATTTTTTATTTTAGTACACGTGTTGTGTTTTGTTAGCACCTGATGTACGGCGGAGTGTCTCCACTCATTTGCTTGAGGCTGGGGAAGTCCTCCTTGCAAGCCAGGCACTCGCACCTGAACCAGTAGCGGCAGGCCAGGGACCGCTGGCGCTGCTTCAGCCCCCGCGCCATAAAATGTGGCCCGTAGTTCTCTGCGACCACCTCCCCGGGCAAAAGGGGGCGGGTCGCACGTAACACGATGCTGCGACCTTCGAAGTATCTAAAATTACGAGTATTTCTTTCAGTGACAGTAAGTATGGATTGTTTTTCGTAGAACCGATAACAACTCAACCAAATTGTAAGGTAAGGTAAATTAATGATGAGCTGAACTGTGAATTGTTTATCGTATTTTCTCCAAAGTGACACCCAGCGTGTGATGTGGAGTGTTAACTATTTACCATTCAAAGCTTTAGTCGTTGATTTATTTGAGGTTTAGGCCTTTAATGTAGCAGTAAAGTATGCAGTTGGTTCAAAACAATTTGCCAATTTTTTGCCAAATTATTTTCACAAATATTGCATGACATCGCACTATTCTGCCGAGCGATAATTTAGCCATTGTAAGTGGTATCTTGTAGCCGATACGATTCAAAAACCTGAAGATCGGAGAAAGAGTGAAAGTGCAACATTAAATACAAATCTTATGCACTACGACTATAAGATGGTGACGCATTTGCCAATCATAACTTTATGACTGACCTGGCCACCGCCGGATAGCACTCGTGATTAAACAGCGCCCCAACTGGGAAGATGCCCACGGACGTGTACAGAGGCTTGGAGCCGCTGAACGTGTGGGCGCCGCGCACCGTCTCATACATCTCGTGGGCGTTGAACTGCAGCAGCAGCAGGTTGCGGACCAGCAGCTCACAGATAGACTGGTGAGCTGGAAGGTAGACGGACTATGTCAAAACTGATAGAGGGAGATTGTTACTCCCACACGAAAAGAATTCTGGACATATTATGTCGATACTTGCGTAAAATATATTTTAATCAGAATAACACATAGGCTATAATTTATAAGAATATTAGATATTGTCGCGAGTTAAACCGCGGGCCAAACCTATTGGCGCCTACTGCAATACGCATAGCGAATACTGCACTCTCGTAAGGCGAACCAAATGCCTAGGAGTTCATTTTTTATATTCGGTTTCTAAAGTACCCCACATCATTTTTTATTGTATTATATTCTTTGCACACAACGATAGTCGCTCCGTTAAAATAATTGTAAAAACCAAAATTCATATTGAAATACAAGCTAAAACGTATCCGAGGGTTTCATTTATGTCCAATTCGAGACATAAAAAGTGGCGACCGTGACAGGACTTTCGAAAACGGAAAATTATCAAAAATACGAAGTCTGAGTCATGGTTAGTATAAATATTTGTGTATAAAATCGTAATTTATTATTATTATTTATCATACCGATGCTGACGTAATATCTAATTGTTTGACCTAAAAATATATTCCAATTTATATCCTACAAAACATGGTTCAAATGGAATGAGTTTGTCTCTTGCTACAACGATTGGGTTTTAGACTTACCTTTATCCAAATTGTTCTGATCACATTTCTTAAAAAATCCCGCCTTCTTTAAACATTCATTCAGAAACATTGCCATTACTATTCTTTTTAAATAATCATCTCCTTTTCTCTGTTCAGAGTGAGTGCATAGAGAATATGTTTGAGCGGCTTTTAATTCTAATTTCTCTTCGAAATTCATTTTGTCTTCCACTTTTACTTCTTCGTCGTCCTCTTTGTAGTTCTTTTCTGTGAAGCTCTTAATTCCTTTCTTAGATCTGTTTAGTCTTTCTTTTCTGCTTTTTATTTTAGATTTTTTGGCGATCCCTTCGATGTCGTTTAGTACTGCCCCTTCTACTGTTTTGACTTCATTAGATACATATTTAGTGTGTAATGATAAGCTGGCCTCAAGCCCTACTTGCGTAACCATTCTTAACGCTATGTGACTTAATATTGACATACCAGACCCTGGAAGGTATAAAACCAAATTATAACAAACTTCGGTACTTAAAAAGTTTTATTACCTCGTGAGGCATAACTTACTTACATTTCGGTAGTATTATATTATTACCTACCTATAAACAGATCTAAGAACTGGCACTCGTATGCATGATAAGTAGACACTGCCTCATCTCTACACTGAACGCTACAGAAAGCCACCCCCGAACATGTCGGACACCAAACCGGCGCTTCATCTTCACAATCTTCTAATCTGGAACATAAACGTAATAATCCGACATCTTGCGAGTTTCTTGGTGAAGACACCAAAGAAGTATCTTACCTTTTAAAACAATGCAAGCAGTGCGTACCATAATAGTCTGCGAGTAGACATGCAGCGTACGGAGCATCTACCAGAAGTACGTCACCAGTTCTGATCGGCGCGTTGGCGACGGCGAAGCGGCCCTGACGAGGGAACAAACAAGCGGTGACGGCTGGGATGCGATACCAGGGACCCAAAGTGCTGAAGCGATTCTAAATTTTATCTACTACACCGTAATGAGCAGATAATTATCTCAAAACCAGTGACTGGACGTGGTGCGATAAAAGCGTGATGAGTAGGTACGTGTGCGCTCGATTTGAAGCCAAATTATGGTTTAGGTTTCATCTAACTTGTACGATATTTGATTAATGAGTTTGCCAGTCGGGTGATAAAACAACAATTTTGATAAATGTGTCTTTAAGTATTTGGAGGAGAAATATATATTTACAATTCGGAAAATAGTCTTGGGTGCTTTTTTGTTGCCAAGTGTGGGGTAGAACAATAATTATAATCCAATACCTAGCTTTATTTCAGTTTTTATGACGCATTATTGACTTTAAACAAAAATATCATTACCTTATTTTCTTCTTCAGCTATTTTCAGTAATTTGGATAGTGAAGGCATATTTTGTTTGGCTCCACCTGTAAGCGATATGCCTAAAACAAAAAACAATTAAATAAAAAATTACAACCTCCTTCAAAAAACTCAAAAGTGCAAAATAATATTTTATCACTCTACTTTACATAAGCGAAGTGGAATTTGGAGCCAAATCATACGCGTTCGCTTTGTTAATAGTTATAGCTTTGAAACTAACATTATACTAAAAAAATTGAAATCGGTTCATAAATGACTGAGTTATGAGGGAACATACTTAAAAAAAAGATCCCGACTGAAGTCGGAAAAAGTCCTATATTAAATATTTGTCAAGGAAAAGAGTGTGAATTTAGTGTGGCGATAAAATATGCGCTACAAAATATTATTTTTTGTATATAATCCTTTAGAAGACTCCTTTACTCGAGGGAATGGAATAATTAATCCTGAACATATCCCACCTAATAAAACATTTAATAGACAATCAACATGACAGTGTCCATTATAATAATTCGTGACCAGTGTCCAACGCCGTAAAGTGTGTAACAAAACCTTTCAATTTCTGTCAGCGTGTCTATGAAGCGAGAACTTCCGTGTCCGGTGTCCGGTCGTCATTGGGCGACACATTTGACACCCGATATTTCGCTGGCAACGAATTATGCTCAGAATACACTGGTCACTGGGCAGGTTCCAGTGCCTCCGATAGGCAATTGATGGCTGACCCTCCTTCTATGGGAAACAGGACTATGTACGTTGTCTACTATGTGCACTACAAGAATTGTAGGTAGCTGTTTGTGCATTTGCGGCAAAAACTGCCAAACTTGGAACCAGCAATATTGGTATATAATAAATGACAGAAGGAAAGGAAGACACTTGCCACAGGGTAAGATTGCAAGCAGAAGTGTGACAAATTTTTAAATTATTAACTAAGCGTTAAGGCAATGTCGGTTGAGGTTTCTTTAGTACCTAAAATCTAGTCCAAATATCACAAAAAAACCTTACGGCTCGTTAGGCAACGTGTTGCAGAGAATGTACCGGTAACAAAGAATTGCACAAGTTTGTATTATGCAAATTGCGAAAAGTTACATTATGTGTACTCAAATGAGTTTAGCTGTTAAAAGTTTTATGATAACCACAACAAATCCAGTTTTTAAGTTATTCAACCTTATCATCAGCCGAAAGACGTCCACTGTTGAACAAAGGCCTCCCCCTTTTAGAGTTTGCCATAATCCCCACGCTTGGCAAGCGGCTTGAGGATTGCAGTGTTGGTGGTCAAGTTACAGAAGACGCTGCTGTCCATCTTTTAGATTTTCCCTTAGTTGCCTCTTACGGAACTCACGGGAAGAAAAGGGGTGGTCAATTCTAGGCCGGATACCACACGGCACTAATAATCAACCTAATAAATAAGAAATTGCGTAAATAAATATGAATAGGTGTGCATAAAACTAATAGAGAATATGTGAATGTATTGCGGGAGAGGCAGCGGGAGGCTTCCGAAATGTTCCACAATACATTTTGCGACGCGTTAATTGAAACCTTTTTAAACGTCGCGCAAAATGAGAGACAGTATGAAGTGAAGCCGGACCGAAAATATTGATTCGAGTGCGTTGTTGGTTTACCTTTGACAAAATTATCGGAAAATTTGTGATTTTTCTTGTGTTCGTTAAAGCGAAGGGAATTTTTGAATTTCGTTTTTGACATTACTTTGTTTCGTAGGCGATTGTGTATGGTGATAATAAATGTATTTTACATGAATTGTGCTATTCTACTTTAAGTAGAAGTAGAAGAGCGATTTAATTTTGCATAACACCATAGCATTGCTGCCTTGTTACTTGAATTGCTACATTAATTTCTTCCAATACTATACTAACAAGGTTTTGCAGACGTCTGTTTTGGCTGTGCTGTGTAGTCCAGATTTTCTATGTCTTGTGCAAGCTGTTTTTTGGCCGCCCCGTCAGCGCCCAGGAGTCTGCCTGCCAACTCATACGATACCTTGGCCCTGGTGGCTTCCCCCGCGCCTGAAATCAAAAATAATTTTATTTATTTATTCTACCAGCAGTAGGTACTATTCGGGTGCTTCAACGATATACCGGAAAACTAGACCACATCACAGAGACACAAACCCGAACCACACACAATAATTAATGAAATGAGTGAATAGCGAATGCATTCGAACGAAATTTTGCCAGGCCATCCAATGTTTAGTCAACCAACATAGCCGCACAAGAGGAGAAAATTGGAACTAAAGCTAAATCAACGAGATAAATGATGAAATTACTGTATTCTGCATCACTAGCGCTGTTATCAGCTGAAAGTGTTTGTAAATTTATTAACGATTCAAATTTCAATTTATACACATTCTAAATTTACATAGGTAGAGCAGCTTCTACGCGCTAGTTAATTAACATCCATTTTGATTTGCAAAATTGTACTAAAATATCATCAATCATTCATTTGAATGCAACTGAAAACTGGTTTCAGGTGTTAATTTATAATGTTGCTTAATAATGATAACTTGCGTTCTGCTATCATGATGAAATTATGATGACGATACTAAAAAGTAAACGTGTAAATAAAAGTTACACACATCACTTTTCACACGAATAGGCCTGCCATCGATTTACGTTTTACCCAAGCAGTTTTTCCCGATGCAATTAGTTTATGTTTAGGTGATCTTGTATAGGAATACAACATCACAAAACAACAATCGCACCTAAATTAATTTGCTTTTATTATGTCATGGTACCAAATTGCGGTTCAGTTCAGTTTAGGCTCTAAACTGGGTCACAATTAGAGATCACGAACTACGAGTAGGTATTATAAGAATCAACATTTTTGGCGTATACTTACTTCTTAAGCTTGACAATCTTTCACCTATTAAATTCAAAACCATATTCCAAATCTCTCAAATTCTTAGCATGAAATTCCAAAATTGATTCGATCATAATATGTGTATACCTTAAGTCAGGTCCTCTAATCGAACCTATTTCAGTTTAACGTAGCATTAAGGAATGGGTACGATGCCATCAGTAATTTAATGTACTCTTTGAGCCAACGACAGGATCTCTAAATGAGATATGGCTTTCCGTATGTTCTGCAGATAACGTGCACTGGAAAGGTATTACGAATGAATAAAGTTGTTTGAGAGCTCAAAGCGGATGTAAATACTTCTAGGTACTATTACTTCCAATGACATTTCTTTTGAATAAAATGTTGGAACTGTTTTGTCAATCTGTAATATTATAGTAGCAAATCGAATTGAAATCGGACACTGAAACAACGGTATTTAAACAGCCCGTCGACCCTATCTATTAGAAAGGTACAAGGTAGATTAATTTAAAAAAATAAATTCGGATTAAATGTTGTGGTTTGTGTAATGCTTCTTACAGCATGAGTACATAACACCTTCATAATTCGATGCATAAAATGTAAAGCGAAAGAGGGTAAACATTGTGGCACACGGCGTCCTGTCATAGCAAAAAGGCTTTGATCCCTTTAGTTAATGGACATGAAATTACGTCGGAACACAATTTAACCGACGATCATGTTCCTGACACTTAACTGCGACGACAAGTCGACACTTTATTTTCCGATAACTGCAAAAACCACAATTTCATTGTGATACAAATTTGAAAGCTTTTGCTCGTACGTGCCCATAGACTGCGAGGATATTAATAATCTGTCGTTATTATGGTAAGTAGTGCAGTGCGGTGACAGCTTGCATTAACATTTTAATGTGAACCACCACTAGGTGAGGACTATTAAATTTTGAGATTTGCTCAATATCAATTATAACGCAACTGCAAGATATACAGTAATCCAATTTTAATACCACCTACCGTGCTAAAGATATCACTTACGAACTCACTTCTAAATCCACGGTGAGTTATGACACTAAATAGTTATGATGATGAGAATAGCAAGGTGACGTGTGAGATGACTTCAGAGATGATGTTAGTGTTTCAGAATAGCATAGCTGGTACTGGTAAACATCTGGGGAAAAATAAGCTGCATATAAAACACAGGCTGTAGCAAATATTACTGAAGACTTATCTACAACACGATCAAAAAAGTCTCGCGTACAGAAAAATAATTTCAGGCAAGCTAAGCGTGGCATCTACGAGGAACAGAAATTGCAATTGCAATTCCGGCTTTTTGAAGAAGATTCGTTTCATGTTTTCGATTTCATTTTTTCGAGTCTGCACGCACGAGCTTTGCTAAAGAGTTCCAAAAGAATAAAGGATCATGAAAATTGTGTATCCGTGATTCCGTACGTCGCGTCGTCTGCCGGACGTCCGGCGCGGTTCGGTTGGTCTTACTCGTTCCGAATATGCTGCCTGGCTGATTTCGAATACAAAGCACTCGGCGATATATACGTGTTTTATTTCTTTTTTTTAATAAAAGCGTCGCGACGTCACCCCGCACTAGACACCTCTCCTGTATCGTGGGTGCGTTTCACAAACATGAAATATCACAAATTTTTGAGGGAATCGAAACCAATCCAATCGCTTAGACACTGCGCCAATGAGGTATTCGATTATTGTTCTGGGGATAATAATAACTCACTCGTTACCTTGTTACAAAATGTTACTCTCAATTTTCGTGGCTAAGTAATAGTCGTGCGGGATCAAAGGGAAGCTCGCATTGAACTTTAAGCCGTACCCAATATCTTTGACTGTTACTGATAATACAAAAATCATAAACTGGATTAGGATAGAGATTTTTACTCAGGTACACAAACATTAAAAGTCAGTGGTCAATTAGAATTGGGTAACATACTTTTTACATACATACATAAAGTCATGCCTATTTCCACGAGGGGTAGGCAGAGACCACGGATTTCCATTTGCTACGATCCTGACATACTTCTTTCGCCTCATTCAGACGCATCACATAACTCATACGCGCTCTTCGGTTAAGACTCCTCACTTGACCCTTTTGTAGAACATTTCCGATCTGGTCCAAGTATGTTAGCCGAGGTCATCCCCTTCCCGATATTCCACTAACATGCGCCTCATATATTTGCATTGTCACTCTTCTTTCATCAATCCTTTCTACATGCTTAAACCATCTAAGCATATTCTTCTCAATTTTAGTAATTACATCCACAATCACTCCGCACCTCTCTCTTATCACCTTATTTTCCACTCTATCTCTCAAAGTCTCCACACACACTTCTCAAACATACTTTTTATAAGCTGTCTATTCTTATAGATTTTGTATGGCAATAGGAAACTATGACGTCACTAACTCGCAAACTCAATTGACTTACAATTTATTGATTTTAAAGCAGATAAAAGTCGAATTTTATAGTTAATTAAAAATGTGTATGGTTTTAGGGCTACATGTAAAGCTTGTTTTTCTTCGAAATATTGTGTCTTTGATTTTTTTTAGTGGTGTCAGCTACCCAATTCTATAAAAATACTCTTTATCAAAAAGACTAATTGATGCACGCCTTGGTTCGAACCTGCAATCCATTAAAGCTTACGTAGCAATAAATCCACGCTTAACTCGCTCTTGTACCGGCGCCACTAATTACAATTCCGTACACTTGTTACCGATAATTAGCTCGATTATATTCATGTGTATGCAAGTAATTAAACTTGTTAACACTTATAGGTACCCTGAGAGGCATACAGGCGGGGGGTGCTAGCAGCGCTAACTTTCTACGTCGGCTAATAATCTTTATGTTCAGAATATAGCTTTAATCTAGTGTCCACCCGAACAACGACACAGTGAACATAATTATTAGGTAATAGTTCAAAACGTGTCATTTTTGAGGACACCGGCAACCAAACTTTATATCTACAATATATAAAATGGTTATTTGAAGACCAAAATAACCACATGCACTGGACGGTCAACCTCGCTACCATCCTTGTTGACTGACCAATCTCTACACCACGGCATGACCTATTCCTTGTGGCTATTGGCTCATGCCGATACGAAAAACAAGAAGACCACATGCATATACTTATTTGAAAGTCGATTAAAGGGGGGTTAGCAATATAACAGGTAAAAAAAAATCAGTGTTCAGAACTCGTTACATCAAACTATTCCTGACTCATGGCAGTATTGCTTAGCGAGGCTTGATATCTTATACACAATACAATAAAGCATATTCTATCTATGTATCTACATCTGCATGCACGTGTACGGTCGGTGTACGGTACGGTCTGATTTTTTGGTGTAATTCAACCAACAAAAACCTAGCTTTTAAGGCTCAAAAGCGGTGTATCCGATCAATTGTAAACATAAAATCACACATTTTAAGGAACTAAAAATTCTACCACTTCCCTGTATGTTTATTTATGAACGTGCTATCTTCGCGAAGTCAAATATTCATCGATTTAAATTTAGTAATAGAGCTAGACGTAAAGACAAAATGACACGGCCACCGCACAAAACTGTTCCACAAAAGTGTATTTTACATAATTCCTGACATATATAATAAATTACCAAAGACAATTAGAGATTTAGTTTTGAATGATTACAAAAATACATAATTTCGATTTTTTATAGATACATGATAATATAATTAAAAAGATTATTTTAATGATGTCATAAAGGATTAATTTTTGCCTTGACAAGTGAATGCATAGATACTCCTGATTATAGATACATACTGTTGTTTATACTTTAGAATTTTGTATATAAAATTGTCATACAGTGTTACGCCAAAAACTATTGTATGCCATTATGGCGGGTCATTGCTGTACAATTTCGAAACTTGTAACATCTTGTGAATTACCTATGTACCACAATAAAGACTATTTGTATTTGTAACTTATATTAATGTAAAATCTTTATTGTTTAAACAGAGCATCATTTCAATTCATTTCCAACTTCGTCCCCCATAGGAACCTGGATGTAATGATTGTTTTATTTTACACTTAGGCTCGTCTGTTAAGTGACTCCCACGTCAATTTAGTTTAAGGTCATTTCAGATTTAGACAATTAATTTCGTCGTCTGCTTTTTGGTTTGTACCTTAAAAAACTTACAAAAGTACATTTTATTGCAAACCTCAGTGGTATGCTGTGTTACTTAAATAGTAAATTAGGTATAGTGAAAAAAAAGTTTGACATATTACCAAAGTTGCCATGTTTTTTAACCTTGCATCAGCTGGTCTAAAAAATTTTGCCGTCACCAAAGTTGCCGGGTTTAAACCTGCAACAGCTGGTCTTACCTCGGTAGCAGTGGCCCATCCGCCAGTAGTACTGCGCCCTCATTTTAGCCGGCAGCCTCTCCTTCAGCGCCAACTTCAGGTCCTCGAGGGCTGCTCGGGGCCTCTCGCAGCGCAGCAGGACCTCAGAACGAAGCCACAAGGCCAGCGCTAGCGAGATACCACCATCGCAAATGGCATCATCACCTCCTGCAAATGGTATATCAGTCGCTATGATATTTCTACTGAAGTGGTAAGTGGCAGCTCCTTTCACTCGGCACAACTTCTAACGTTATTGATCTTACAACTACTACTTTCTGTGTGTTTAATTAAATTATTTCCCTACAAACCTCAATAAATAAAACCATGTAAATTTTGAGGAAAAAACAGAAGTTTCATGTATCTGCAGCGACTCAGGTTTCATATAATAAATGTACAATTACTAACAAGACTGGTTCCGCAAACAATTTTATCTGTTGATTAAAGATTCCAAACAGCCGTTAAACCCTTATAATGAGTGAAAAATCAATAATGATCAAATAAACATCCGACCGACAGCCAATTATCCCTATAATAATACCGCTCCAAGCAAAAAGGCGGAATCTAACACCACCCGTACCCCGGACAATTAACCCGGGCATTTTAAAGAGAAGGAAGGATTATAAATAACACTGTCGCATTATTCTGCTGATCTATTTAACAGCATGCTCCAGAATGCCTTTGTGGCCGTCTCCTCGTGGCCTAATTAGGAAAGTCCCGGATGAGGGCGCAGCCCTATTCTGTGCTACGACTGGACACACAAGGTATAGTGACATTGTAGTCGAGCAGCAACGATGTACTGAGGGATGGGAAAAACAAAAGAATATTACAGAAATACATTTATCCAAAATGTTAGTCAAAAAATACATACAGGCGAACATAGAACCTCCTGGTTAAATATGTATATGATTGTAATAATATAACGATGGACATTCTCATTGAAATCTTATGAGTATGTTAAAACTCCTCAACTACAAAGATACATACTTCTAACGACATTTTTAGAATGGTATCTAAAATAAGTTACTATTTTATCTACGAAATTCTTATATTTTTCACTGTTATTCTTCCTAATAACCGCAAAAAGCTTCGATAAAATAAATAGTGGAGACATTTTTAGAATACCCCTCTGCAGTGGTGACAGCGCTGGGGCTTCTTTTCCACGCCATCCGCGTCACCAAGATAATTTATAAAAACTGGCTTCGTTAGTATTTTACATTATTATTCTGAGAATTATTTAATGTTATATTTGCTTTGTTAGTCCAGTTGATCTTTACTGTTAGAAAAACATGTTATTAGTTATTGTAGCAGTCTTTCAAAAGGCCATCATAAAACAAACATAAAATCAGGGTTGTATTCCCCAAAGGGGTAGGCAGAGGTGCTCATATAGCACACTAACATTTCGCCAGTTATGTTATAGGTCCTAATGTAATAAGAGGCGAGCCTATTGCCTTTAACTGGCCACAAATCCAGACTCCGTGCTGCTGAGAATTACCTAATGGAAGAACCCAGTAACATGCCTGACCCGGGATTCGAACCCAGAGCCTCTTGCTCGGCAGTCACGGTTAGCGACCACTAGCCAACGAGGCAGTCGAAAGTATTAAACATAAGGTTTTCAATTTTATTAAATCTTGTTCATGCGTGCTATGCTTCGTAATGTATAATGTGTTAAGGAACTTAGTATGGAGGAACTTGTGCAGTATGTCCGGGCAACCACTGTACAAACATAAGAAAGAGACGTGACCAAAGGGCTGGTTTGTTTTTCGGCCAAAGAATTAGCATTGCCATTTAACGTGGCATTGCCGTCAGCCTTTTGAGCACCCTACCAGTCGACAGTGATGAGGAGGAATATTTCGATGCATAATCTTTTGATGTTTTTTGGTTATATATATTATTCGTTTTAATGTAGTTAGTATAAAAAAAACGAGTGTATATATAATGTAAATTGTTTTTGTTAAATACATAGATGTAACTAGTGAAATTGTACATAAGGAGGAGAGTGTTACATGTTTAGTTCTAACGATAAAATTGTTCCACCTTATGGGTCTAAATCCAACCATCCCAGAATATATACAATAAGTACATATATTGTTTTACTTTTTAAGTCTCGTTACCAAGCAGGGCAGTTTACGTTGTGGAAGCGAGACGCCGCATTACACTGCACGTAGCGGCATCTCGCCTTCACATCGTAAACTGTCCTGTTTAAGAGTTCATAGTAAAGGGGCTGTACTGACTACCGTCAAAGTGTCCATAGTTTATTTTAGTCTGCTCCGTTCTTTAAAAGCGAAAACTTTTATTTGGCTGCCAATTTCGTATACTTTTCAATAATCTGTTTGTTTAGCTGTCTGTTTTCAAGAGATAAAAATGCAGTCGTTTTCAGATTTCAAGCCGAGTCCTGAGCGCTGGGATTTTAAAACTATTTCTCCTATAAGCCGGCTTCATCATACACTAGAGTAAAGTTCCAACAATACCATTCAATAGCACGCCTGTTACGTTTTCAATTATTGTATTTTTAGTTCAGTTGGAACTGTTTCGGTAATCCACTTGCTAGTTATAATAATATATATAATAATATAATAAGATAAAACAGTATTTAAAGTGTTCACTTAATCATTGAAGTATGTTGTATTATTCAACTATTGAAACTCAAAAACATATTTTGTTCGTAAAATTTTGCTATATTGAATATTCTCTTTGTGTTTGACACAGGTGCCTGAATGGATCAAAGGCAGCAAAGTCAAACAAGTGGACAGTGGACTGCGCTGCGTCAAACAAGCGTCATTACCGACAAACATTGCGCGGCGTGTTTGACTGCGAGTTACGGTTGAAAATATCCATATAGTGACGACACTGAGCTTCGAAATATGAGGCCCTAATTAAATTACTTTATATCGCAAATGTTGTGTGTGCTCTAGAATTTGCAACCAAATACTGAACTTGTGATAAATGGAAAACCAATGTTCCCTTCCCATGGAATATAAATGACTCTTGCTCTTATAAATTTAATTTAAGTGAATTTGTGAACAGAAACAAAGCTACGTGTGGAATCTCTAGAACTTTCGATTGGTCTACAATCACGTACCGGTCATGGGCGCTCTCAGTACCGCCTGGCTGGCCAGTGTCAGGGCCTTGTCCAGGTCCCCCTGGTCCAACGCCTGCTGCGCCGCCAGCCGCCTCTCGCGCGACACCAGCGCGTCCTTACCCCTGAACAGAGGCTGGACTCTCGCTAGAACCTCGTTCAGAGCTTCCATCACCTGGAACATGAATAGAACACTCATATAGGCAGAAGTGTATAGTACAACCACATTTAGCCAGTTATGTTGTAGGTCCCAATGTAGTAGGGGGGAGCTGGCCATCAACCGGCCACAAATCCGGACTCCGTACTGCCACTGAGAATAACCTAATGCAAAAACTCAGTAACATTTTACCCGACACGGGATTTGAACTCAGAACCTCATACACAGCAGTCGCGCTAAGCAACCTCTAGACCAAGGAGAAAGTCATACACGTAGAGAAATAGTTATAACTTTATGCTTGAAATGTTTCTTAACCTTAGACCAAGGAAATTTTATTCATCATCTGAAATTGGTTTTGGTATTAGCTATTAAAAAATACCACTAAGGTCCACTCCACTTTTAGGGAATTGACATAACATTTTTTTTCCTTTGACAACGAAAGTAGTCAAGTAAAGAAAGTGTAGCAAACGCAACGTAGGATTAGAAGTATTTTAAAAATAGCGCTTATCTCTTTGTCTCGTGTTATGTACACCAGCGTTAGTTTTACAATTTCATGGGATGCCACAAACACCACCAAAATCACAATACTCTCGCCAACACCTTCAAGGAAAAATACCGCAAACAGCAAAAATGCAAATCGTATTCCTGGTTTTTGTAAAAGAATTTTATTATGAAAACCGTAAACAACCACCGCTGCCCTTTTATGGGTCGTTCATTATTAAAATCTGTTTGTATGGCAAAAACAGACCGGGTACCGTATTGCCACCATTTTCTACACACCCTCCCCAACATAAATGTATAATACCTCACACTTAAAATTCCACCTTATGCTCAGCTCAGTAAAGTTAGAAACTGAATGTTTCGTTTTGTGAGTTAGTGTGTTTGATTATTTATTAAAATTGTTATAGGGTGGTTAGACGGCTGCATCAAAGCTGCAATCGGGTCAAGAGTGCAGTACCTTTTCAAACCTCTGACTGTAATGTTCACAGGAGTCGACACGGCGAAGTTCCGAACTAATGTTGGCTGAGTACTTTGAATCCTACTTACGTATAGTTAATAAACCACGGAGATGACATGTTCTCGGATCCTTGATTCCCATGTTATTAAGGTGTTGTTCACGGCCTTTCAGGGTCCTATCTCCATTGTCTCTTAAGACCTTACACGTCAGGAGCTAATTGATTTAATGTAGAAAAAGCTAAGTCTAATAAGAGAAATGTTTTTGTTCGATTATGTTTTGAACCCGATAAGATCTTAATAGCGTCAGTCACTCGACCCCAGACGTATTGTAGGTGTATTAGAAAGAGAGGGCGTTATTTGTAATAGCTTCCGCCCGCGACCTTGTCCGCGTAAATTAGGTCTGAAGCCTTTCACGACAAATGGATTATCCAACACAAAAAAAAAAAACAATTCGATCCAAGAGTTCTTGAGATAGCGATAGCGCGTTCAAGCAAACAAATAAACACTCTTCAGCTTTATAATAGTAAGTATAGGTAAATAATATGTAGCTTAAAAAAACCGTATTATCAGTGTAAACAATTTTTTTGCTTCACTCTTTACTCAGACAAAACCTTTGGAAAACGGATTGTTCTGTGTGACACAACTGCATAAGTAATTAAATGAATCATATTTAACCCAACTGTGGCTGTCAATTTCAATTTATCAAAATATATGGGTCTTCTTCCTATCGTATGGTTGATGAACAAACTGGTATATAGTTTAAACTGCCTGTAAGCCCCTGACATGGCTTTACACACCGTTGAAGAATCTGTCAAATGTGCCGGTATCCTCACGATGTTTTTCTTTACCGTTTTTAGCAACTGCTAACTAATTTATAGTACGGACATGAATTCCAAAAGACATCGATGCGTGCCGAGGTTTTAACTTGCCTTAGCAGTCCGACGGTCATACCATTCGGCTATTTCTGCAAGTAATATACAGGAAGTAAATAAATAATTTGTTTAAAGATGTTAGGGAAACTATTTGCAAAATTATTAATATCATTATTTTAATTATTCCAATCATAAATCATAATATCTACATTTATTTCTATCTAACTGCGACCTGCGGTGTTACCCGCAACATTTTATCGGGATAATAAGTAGCCTTTGTGTTATTCCAGTGTGACAGCTACCTCCATACCAAAATTTATCAAAATCGGTTCAGCCGTTTGTACGTGACGAGGTAACAAACATACAAACACTCACAAACTTTCTCCTTTATAATATTAGTGTGATAACGACATTTGGTATGTGGTGTGTATCTTCAGCTAGGAGTCCCGTGAGAACCTATTTCTGCACGCGATGCAAGCTGCAGTGTTCAATTTCGATTTATCTACTTTTGTTAATAACGACGTTTGGTATGTGCTGTATTACATCAGTCATTCAGTAGGTAGATCCCGTGAGAACTTCTTGATGTATGGGATGCAATAACAATAATAAACTAATTTAGTCAAAAGGTAATGAGAGCATTTAAGCTATAAACAAAGCGAACTCATCGGATTAGGCCCCGACTTCAACTTTGCGTACCTCAAGTGAAATGTAAAATATTATTCTTCACTTATAGTTTGAGGTATGAAAGTGTTTTTTTTTAATTGTAAGGTGTCGTAATGATGTCTTGAGTTACTTTCAGTGCCAGAAAAATATTCATCACATCCGTTGGGAACGAACTTAGCCCGCTTTACAAATCAATTTGGCTTAACTATAGGTACTAATCTTCTTCGCGTCTTCTGTAACTTGACCACCAATACTGTGATCCCCAAGCCGCTTGCCAAGCGTGGGGATTACGGCAATAGACGTCTTCCGGCTGATGATAATAATAATCTTCAGCCATTTTAATGACGTGAAGTTAGACGGCATTAGATCCTCTAAAAGCTGATTGTAATGGAATCTTCTTAGAATGCGTATACAAATCAAAACAACTTGGTACAGAACACTCCGTCCGATAAGTCAGGTACTCCACTGATACTTGGCGAGAATGTATTTCTATTCTTTATTCACTTGTTCATTTGAAGCATTTTGTTCAGAAAGGAGGTTGAGTATTTGTATCGATGAACCATCTGTTTCCTCACATTTGAGGGGTTTCTGTTATGCAGTCATTGGACTGGAATCTATAGATAATACTTGCTGTGTAGGTGGAGACGTTGACAATTGGCCGATAACAGCGTAAGTTTTCCGCTGTGCAAAATAATGTTTTACCAGGAGTTCTGGGTACTAAAATACAAATAACAGTTGTCCTTGACACTGACTGTGCAAAGCAGACGCAACAAAGAAAATTATACAATCGCCATGCACTTTTAGTTAGATATATACACAATTGACACGGTGATAAAATATTATATCGTTGCGCTAGAGTTTGAAGGTTCGAATACCTACATACTAGCGTTGATACCTAAACTAAGCAATAGTAAAAAAAACCATTAGATTATTCTCAGTGGCAGCACGGAACCTGGATTTGTGCCCTTAATAATGGCAATAGACTTGCTCCCAATTACATTAGGAACTGTAATGTACTTATACATATTTACCTACTATCTTATGTTACATAGCTAGAATGTCTCCATACCCACCGTTTCATTCTCCATAACAGCGGTTACTTTCTTTCCGTCCTCCACCGCTTCGAACTTCTCCAGCCAGCCATCGTGATCAGCCAAGGACACCACTTCCTCGCCCCAGTTACTGAAGAACCCCTTAACGTTGGAGCAAAGAGTGATGTTGCTGCAGGACGCTGCGAACTCCGGGTCGGTCTCCTCGTAGATGCGCGACATTTTGGACCCTGGAAATGACAAAAAGATGCTTTGAAAACTGGTTATCTTAAGAGTGGGATTGATTTTCTTTCAGTTCCATAAAAGTTTGCTAGTCTATTCACTGAAGGAAATTGGGACGAAATTTGAGGTTCTAAACTAAGAAATCTTGATCAGAACTTCTCTTTTTACTTATTGATGAAATAACACAGGTTTTACTTATCACTGTCACCAGTCGATTTAATTTGTTATTTTTTTACACCATATTATTAAATGCGAGAAAAAAAACATTTTCATTTTTATTACTTGATGAGATTGGATTGTGCGTAACAAATGGCTCTCTTGTTACGTAATACTTGACGAAATGATAGTATACAGCAGCGTCCCTACCTCTCTTCGGCAACAGTCGTAATGCTACATTCCGATCAATTACCCCATACCCCGGAAGCGGTAGTAATGTTACAGACAGACAAAGCAAAAATAAAACATTCAATAGGATTACTTCTAATATTAGACCGATGTGGACTGACGAGCAAAATGTCAGCGCGATACGGACATTGTGAATAGATGCTTCGAACGAATGTGTTGGTCCTTAGCACTTGTGTAAGATGTGTTGGAACTTCCAGTATTCATATTAGGGGTCCAAATAAAATGAAACCGCTGTCACCGGTCATTCTAAATAGTTCTGGTGGTTTCGAGGTCAGTCCAGGCGATCTAGCCTTTTATAGGGTATTGTTTTATGTTAGGGAATATTACCTTACACCAATCACTAATGTATTTTTTTATTTCGTATTTTTGTAATATTAAGACTACACGGCTGGTTTTGTTATGTTAGTTTTGAAGGGACGGTCCAAATGTTATCCTACCATGCTTTCACTTACCTTAATTAATATTAAAATCATTTTGGTTTATTAATTGAGGACCAAATCTTCGAGTTTTGGCATTTTAGTGACAGCCGAGAAACGCCGACCACGGCTGATTAGGAACTCATATTTTTTTTTGCAAGTTATACGTATATTTTCATTCTTATTTATTTATAACACCTTCTACACAAAAAAAAAACCAATGTGTTAAGATGAAAGGAAAAACTGATATTAGAATATTGAAATTAAATTATAAATGACTCCTTTGCAGCTGCTGTTAATAGCAATAAAAACGCGTTGGCACATAACAGGCACACAGAGGGAACCAAAGAGAAAACACAAAAGATATTAAAGTGTCCGTTCCTCGTTCCCTGAATAATATCAATTTAAAAAGCTAATCTCTTAGAGTTTGTAATTAAATTAAACTATTCACTGCAAGTCATTTAAAAGTTTACAAGCCTTTTATCAGCTGCCGCCGACGTTTCCGATCTAACCAGTAAATGAAATGTTGCAGCTGCAAGCTTACTACCTTCGAAAGCCCAGACAGTATTTTAATAACGGATGTCAAAACAATCCAGGCTTATATCTGTCTGGCCTTTGAAAATACGCGGGTGAAACTGGACTGGCGGGCAGGATTAGAATTGTAAATACTTAGATCGTATGTTTTTTTTTATAGTTAGGTACTGAACTCATAACGGCTAAACATAATTTTCTTGACTAAGTTTTTATTTAGTTTCACCTGTCCCTGTTGTCTGTATGTCCGAAATAATATCTTACAAACTAAATATCCTATTATTTGACTATGATGAACCTTCACTTAAATATTTATAAAATGCATTGCCCTATACGATTAATTTGTCCTGTAATAGGTGACTGCCTCGTTGGTCTAGTGGTCGCTAAGCGATTGCTGAGCATGAGGTCCCGGGTTCGAATCTCGGGTCGGGCAAAGTGTTATGAGTTTTTCCATTAGGTCATTCTCAGTAGCAGCATGGAGTCTAGATTTAGGCCCGGTTGATGGCAATAGGCTTGCACCTATTACATTGAGACCTTATATCATAACAGGTGAAATGAATATCCAAGTAAATGTGTGCTTTAAGAGGTCACTTCGATTCCGATGGGGATCTATACCCTTTTTATGCTAATGTAGAGAAAATAGATAAATACACCCTAATCTTAAGCTAGGTACATAAGAGAGATGATAATTGTAAAAACAAACCCAGGACCGAAAGCAGCCGAAGTTAGTGCCCACTAAACTAAGTTTTGTCTGTGACAGATAAAATAATAATAATGTCCTTCTGACCGAATTTTGGTCACGGCGGCCTGTCTCAGCTGAGACTAGCCAACTACGCAGGAGATATTATAGTGCACAAGTATGCGCGCAGACACAGGTGCACTCCCTATTCCCTCACTCTCATAATCCGATGGGACGGTAGACCGACACGACCGGAGAGAGATCAGGCGTAGGACCAACGGCGTAACGTGTCTTCCGAAGCACGAGGGGGTCTCGACATGTGAAAACGGTCACCCATCACAGGACTGACCGCGGCGAGCACGGCTTAACCTCGCAGATCGACTGATCTGCGGGGTGGTCACATAGCTACGAGCCCCTCAAAATAATAATAAGACGTCTAGTGATATATCTGGATATATATTATCACTAGACGTGTTATTTTAACACTCGCGCCGCTTCTTATACAATGCTAAGATAGTCACTTAAAAGTAATAATATTAATAAACAAATGAATGACATATTAACGGTAGGTACGCGCAGCATAGTCTTACATACAATTAGAATACATATTATTATAATAGCTTCCCTATACATTGGACATTTTGACCGCGTCTGTTCTAGGGTATAAAGAAGCCAATATCCAAAGGTTCAAGCTTACTGTACAATATTTTCAACGTTTTGCCCCCTTACCATGAACTCTTAAAACAGGGCAGTTTACGATGAGAAAGCGAGACGCCGCTATGTGCAGTGTAATAGCGGCGTCTAAACTTTTTCACATCGTAAACTGCCCTGTTTTACTGTGATGAAGGGCACACCATGGTCAGACAGCCCCGCTAAAATCTTGATTGTATTTTCTTTTTCTTATTGATATTTGTCTGAGTTTTGACCTGGCAACAATGTGTATAGGGATGGATAGTGTATGGATATGGATAGCGTAGGTATATTTATGCAATTTCATATAATATTCGTAGAATATTTAGTTCAAATAATTTAAAAAATTTGGCAGCTTTACTAAAAATACGAGTAAAAGAGGTCATAATCAATGAAGTTTTTAAGATCATTAATTGCTATAATTTCACTTCCTTGTCGTTTCAAATTACAGCCACAGTGGTCATTAATAGATGAATTGGAATCACATTGTTTGTTTAACACTATATCACGCACTTGTTATAATAATGAAACTTTTATACAAATAATATTAAGTACCTGAAGTAAATGTTAACCAACTAGGGTTAAACGAGGTTCTTCCTCACACTCACCTTTAAAAATTGATTGCCATTAAAATAGGCGAATCGGAAAAATAGAAATTAAAATAGTTTCATCATAAACCACGGAACACACGAAATTCACCCAAAAATTACAGTAAATTCACTTATTTTTTTACCTTATTTGTTTACCAAATGACGAGCGACCGGCGCGCGCGCAGTCGTGCCGATGCGCGCGAAACAGGTCTATAATTACATGTGCGTGTAACACTATCGAGTCTTTCGTTCTATTTTCGAATTAGTACTTCTTAGCGCCACCTACCGCGGGAACTCGTAAAAACGCTGTAAACTGCAACGGAATATTAAAACTAGGTAACTATCTATTTTGAAATCATTAGCGCTGAAAAGCGTATCGGTAGGTAGGTATTAATAAATTGGATAAATACTTAAGTTAGTAATTTTATATTAACATTCCTTCGTAAGAAATAATCCTCTTATTCGTATCCCACTTCTTCAGCCTTCGTCAGCATTTGGATGAGTGAACGTTTTTCACAAATCGAGACCTTATTTATTGGGGTAGTATGGTAGTGGCAGTCGCTTCATGTAGATTTCTGAAATTAACCCATTGGACTACTGGTAGCAGATACTCATTTATTAAGGAATAAATATTAGGCAGTTGTAGAATGTATTGGTAAGACCTAGGTTAACGTTTGCATTTGATTAGTCATTATGCAAATCATAATTTAGGCTTCCTTTCACTGATCAAGATCTTAAAGACCAACCATTATATCTAATGGCTTCACTTAGGTAATCGTAAAACGTAAAGAACTTATTACTATAAAACAATTTAAATGCTATTTGCAAGAATAACGTCTAGCTTTTCCTTACTGATGTTTAATTACAGATTTCCTTATACGAAACTACGATTTCTTAGCGTTACGGTATAATTATTAAATACTACGCATGCTAAGAGTAATGTACTACATTTTCTTGCACTTTAAAGCCGCGTCTCTTGGATGCCTGTCAAAATGTTGTAATAAACTATCTCTACGCGTCTTGTTGCTCTAATACTTTTGACAGGCAAATTGTTTTAATTTTAGTTTCGTTCTATTTTAGACATAATATTGACTATGCAAATGGCTGTTCTAATTTTCCTTTTGAGTTTGGGATATTAAATAATTTTAAGTAACTATCTCTCCGTATTGACGGTAGTTCGCAGATAATGAAGACAGTTTGACTTTGCTTTGATAGGTAAATTATAAAAGGAGGAACATTAAAGCGTCAATGTTCTGTTACAAAGGTTTTATGAAGCTGATGTTGTTCGCGATAGTCAGGTCTTTTAGTACAGGAACGTTGTAGACGGGAACATAGGGCATTTTAAGGATTCACCGTCAAGTAGGTTCAGTATTCATAATACAAAGAGTAGATAGTTTGTCTGTACAAGCTGGCTGCATAGAGAGTTTAAATAAAGTATAAAAGCTTTAATTCTTTGTTTAATAATTGGAGGTTGTAGCACCAACCCAACCGAATTTTTGTTAAGTTTAAGATTTAATGTTAATTCTAAATGTTGATTCAGCTTAAGAGTTATGTGCTCCATATGCATTTGGCCCAAGCCCGAATGTTTATGTATGTGATACATAGCAACGGAACACGAGAAGTTCCAATCGATAACATTGACACCTAGGTAAGCACATGGGACCAGATGACTGGCGACAGGTAGGTGCATAGGCTTTTAATACAGAAGACTGACTATCACTGCACGGATTACAGTCATATGAACCTATGCAAATATGTATTAAGTAAAGCAAAAATATGTATAGGAAACAATGCAACGGTTGAGAGTGAAACAATAAATAATAAAGTCGGTTAACAGTTAGGTTTTCATTGCCGGTTCTCTTACAAACTCTTTTGTGCCAAGAACCTGGCCCATTTTGTTCATCTGTATACACAATGGGCCATGCGACTGCGAGTGACTGCCTATTGATGACATCTCATAATAAGCGGCTAAATATGATGGGTCTAGGTACACTACAGGCCTATAAAGCGATAGAAAAATACTTCTTCTTACCCCATCGGGATTTTTAGGAGTGATTTTATATAATAAGGCAGATACAATATCTTGGAAAACTGTGAACTTAGGTAAGTAAACTAACCTAGGTAGAACCTAATATATAAAACAATAAATAAAACTGTGGTGGTTATAGGAAACTACGTAAAAAATTAAATAGTTTAAAAAAATCTATACTATCTTCATGACTCTAGGTCCATCCTCACATGACCGTCCAGATCCATTCCGCCACTAGCCAGCATGATTGATCCAAACACCCCAACTCTCAAACGTGTATTTATCACAGAATGTTTAGATAAATCAACTAATTAACCTACCTTCTCGTCCTACCCTGTTCGTAACTACGTGAGGTCGGTGCAATAAGTTTGTACATAATATTAATTGCAGTTATTCCTCATCTCAGCAGGCTCTCTTTTCCTACTCTTACTTTTCCACACTCAATTACTCGGTTTTTCTCTGTCGTATGTAAGTATATATATATTTTTTTATAAAACGTCGCCCCACACTAATAATTTCTCCTGTATTGTGGTGCGTTTCACAAACATGAAATATCACATACACAAACACCCAGACTCGGGACAAACATCTGCGGATTACACAAATTTTTGTCCCGTGCGGGAATCGAACCCACAACCCTTAGCGCAGCAGTCCGATCGCTTAGCCACTGCGCCAATAAGGTCCATCTATCGATCACATGCAACACAACTTTCGTTACCTAAGAATATTCAAATCAGATCGGTCGCTTAGCCACTTACTAGACAAACGAGACGCCGCGCG
Source organism: Abrostola tripartita (assembly GCA_905340225.1). Taxonomy (NCBI): domain Eukaryota; kingdom Metazoa; phylum Arthropoda; class Insecta; order Lepidoptera; family Noctuidae; genus Abrostola; species Abrostola tripartita. Next base: position 20,499,316 of record HG996486.1, read on the forward strand.
CCGCGCCGCTACGTGCCGTGTAATGCGTCTCGCTTCCACATCTTAAACTGTCCTGCTTTAAGAGTTCATGGTAAGGGGGCACTGCTTTAAATTATCGCAAATATTACTACCCTCATCCACAGCCTGGTTCTGCCCACTGCTGGGTATGTCCCCCCTTGTCGTATGTCAGTTTAGATGGCTATAGTTCTATGCTGATTCTGGTTCGAAATAATTCCCATTTATCATCCTGTCGAAACTTGTCTACCTATTAAGACATCTCTTACCATTTTTATTTCAGCTCCATGCATCTTCACTCGTCTTTCACCCGACTCTATTTAATCACTGAAGGTTAGATCAAGAACTGCCACATTACCATGAGCTCTTTAAGCGAGACATTTGCCGCTGTGGAAGCGAGACGCTGCTACGTGGATCGTATTGCGGCGTCTCGCTTGCACAACGGAGAATGTCCTGCTTTGTTGCAGTTCATGGTAAGGGCACTGTTCACACTGCTTGTAATTATGAACACACTTGTGAACCCATCAACCCACCATGTTTATTTACTTTCGTTGTAGTATCATACTTGACATTTGGTGACACATTTTACAATTAATAGATCTTCAACACAATAGTCCATTTATTTTGCACGTGACGTCATTTTATTGTTTATACTGTTAGCGTTTTTGTACCTGTATTGTATTGTATGCAGAATAAATCTATTATGTTATTCTTAAAACTTAGTTGAATAATAATTATCTTTAACGTTATGTAATAGGTTGTTATGAAGAGGGGGTACAAAGTAGACGGAAAATGAAAATGTTTCCTTTCTTTTGAGTAAGTTTCTCACTATTGTACGTACACCTGGCACATACAATATTATGTTGTTGATTATAGAACTAAGTAGTATACTGTATAGTCAACTTCATTAAAGCTAATAAGAACAGATGTGTTTCTTGCTTCTAAATGGAGACAATCAGATCTACCCCCAGTTTTTTGGGGCGTTACTGGACAACTATCTTTAGATCCGGTTCAGTAGAGCGTCTAAGCTGGTAGCCCAAAGTTGGAAGTCTGTCCAAAAGTAAGACGGGAACCTATTGTTCTCATGCTGGAGTAGCGTCTTCACGAGCAGGATCGGTTGTGGTTTTAGTACTGCTTCTATCCATGGATGGATCTGACCAACGAGCTTGATGCGCTTGATTCGATTGGCGAGAGATGGGCCGATAAGCTCATCGTCAAGTCAATGCTTCAGAGCATAGAAGTTATAACATAGTCGCTGAATAGCCAGCCCTGGCATTTCAATAAGTGTTCCTTGGAATTATACGACTTCTAAGCCCGTTTCACTATCGGACTACTAGGTCTACTGCTACTTTAAGCCAACTCAACTTTTGAGGTGCCTTCCTCCGAATAGGTGTTAACGGAGTGGATGTCTCTGTCAAAATCAGTTTCCAGACAGGTAGTATGTCACCTATAGAAATGTGCGCACCTTTTTCCACGGTACCATTGCTCAATACAAGGCAAGATAATAGTCAAAGATGAACCTAACAATTGACAAATGAAACAGTCATACAATCAATTTAATTTTATACAAATCATAAAGTTGTAATTGGTGTTTTTAGTTTGCTATTATAAAACTATCAGACATCCAGTCCGGCCCTAGACCGTACCCATATAATATTCCAATCCAGCAACATTGGCACCTGTCATTAGTGAACATAATTATTCTGCCGCCGGAGCGTCATTTTAACGGCTCGTCGCGTCAGCGATGACGCCTCGCTTATCAGCGGTTATCACCCCGCGAGCCTCGCACCTCGTGCCTGCGTCCAGTCGCGCGTCCACGCTTGTCTTGAGCGTACGTCGCTCCGTCCGCTCGGTCGCGCTCCGCTCGCTCCCGCTCTCACTACAACACCCGTAAGTGTCAAACCCCACACAGCTCCCGCCAACCCCACTGACCTGCGCGCCCGCACCGTCGCCCCACGTGGCATATGGTGGGATCGGTGGCCACCGACTGATGATACAATAGATACTGCTCGTCGTGACCGCACTGTTAGCCGACACTTTTTTGGGAAAAATTGTTATATATTTTTTAAAGTTATATGAGTCACTGGAAACTAACCAAGGCCGCATCATCCTAAAGCAAATTTGTCGGTCTTAGTGTATCAGGTTGGATGTTCTTATCGCGCTAGATGCCTCCGCCTGAATGTGCTATCGTTTGCCGTGAAATCCGTGGTTTTTCGTCATTATTTCGTAAATGTCAAACATCGTCTGTGAACTGTGATTGGCGTAACCGTGGCCCGTTATGAGAGTGTCGTCTGGTGACCAATGTGTTGACTGAAAGTATCAGTAGCTCTGTTTGTTTGTGATGAATGACGTAAGGGGGCTCTGTCTGCTGGCCCGCTGTGTGCGGCTGTGTTGTGAGGATGTTCTCTGAGGTTGTGTTCCGGTAGCAACAGTTCACGTGAGTCAGATGCGGCGAGCCATTGTTATTAAGATGCCAGAGAGCTAGATGCTAGCTGACACTAGGACAGTTCTCACGCATGCGGAAATATTATTATATTTGTTTTTATTTACTTCATGTGACAGTGCAAGGGCAGGCTAATGTGGCCAGCACGTATTAGCAACTGACTTTCGCGAGGGTCGGTTAGGTAATGTTATAGTCAACCGCGTTATATGTGGGACAGAATCGGTATTATTGTACTAATACTAAGTATTCGTAATGGTCTATTGTGCTAAATGTTTACTAGTATCGTTAACTCACCGCACACTATAGATTATTTAAATATCAATATGGCGGAACCTTCTACGGTATGACTTTAAATTTGGAACAATAATAATGATCTTCATTTGTTTACTGTTTTTGTCACAGGCCGTTTGACAATTAACATACATTGCTGGAACCTTTATGAAGTATTTGTAGATACTGAACAACTTTAATGAGTAGATACATACATAGCGATGGAAGGTATAGAGAATCTTTATAATCGATATAGCTAATTAGAACAAATGCGAGTTGTTTACATGCTAATGTAAACAAACAAACAGATTTATAACCAGTCTTATATCGAATCGTACGTCGCGTCGATGGCCAAGGGGCGGGGTGGGAGTGGGGGGGGGGGGCGAGGTCCATTCTCGTTCGTAACTGGTAATAGACCTAGTAATACTTACTTACAATACTTATAAATACACGTGTTTTCCTTTTATCGTAAACAGTAAGAGAATGCGCGTGCGCATGTTGAAGATTTTATCCTTTATAATAGTTACTAGGTAGGACTAAACTATTATAGTATCGTATTGTTGATTTATTAATGGATAACGTCACTCTATATAGTTTTTTTGTTTACCATAATTAATAAACTAAATCAATTTCTATTGGATATTTGGATGCTGTCCCAATATTAGGTAAGGTTGCCTTGAGCAATATACGTTTATTGCCTTATTTTTGTTAGTTTTTCTAGGACTACGCTAATACCCGTTTTACCTGACTAAGCAATAGGTTTGCCTGATAATACATAGGCATTAGGCCCATTATAACTAATAAGGCTGGAGAGCTTAGTGGGACCGACACATGAAACTAATGACTTAATCAGTAAGATGTCATCAGGGGCGAGTCTATTGACACTATTATGGGCACACTTTAAAACGTATTGTGGGTACTTTAGCTTATGTACTTTTTAGAAGCAACCAATGAGGTGAATAATAAGAACTATTATATTAATCAGTAATTAATTTATAGTTACATCAAGGTTTGAAAACGGTAAAGCGGCAGCTTACAGCGAGTTATTAGTCATCTTTAAGGTGATCTGACATGCTAATAGAGGCAAATAGGTACAAGACTACAAGTGTATACATAAATATAGGTTCTTAAATTACTTTGAATTATCCTTAAAATGTAATTAAATTTTAACACTAAATAAATCTGTTCGAGACAACTTAATACCTATATGAAAAAGATAGAAGCGAACCTTACGTCATCAACTCATTCAACAAATATTGTATAGTTTAGTGCAATATTATATTGACTACAAGTATAAATGTAACATAAGTGTTTTATTATAAGAGAAATAATTATATACATATACACATTTAAATTCTACCTCCCTTAAAAACTATTTACAACTTAAATATAAAATTAAAATTAAAAAGCATCGAAGTATTCTTCCTCATCGTTGTCAAAAGGAAACGTGCCCAGAAGACTGGCAGCATTGCCACGTTGAATGGCAATACTGATTCTTTGACCTAAAAACAAACCAGCCCTCTGATCACGCGAAGCATCGACTAAACGTTTTGAAAGATCTTTAAATAAGGCTCGGGCGCTCGGACCCCATGGCCCAAATGTTTCGACCCCAAACGGCTCAAAAATACAATTCCCAATCAGATTATTGTATTTTCGCCGCTTAAGGGTCTCCGCAGCAGCAGCAGCAGTGCCAGCGCAAACTGCTGATCCAGAAACATGAGAAGGTGCAAGGGTATCGACGCACGTTGCGTCCCACACCAAAGGCCTTCCTAATTTCCATGGCAACAACGACATACCATCTGGTCTCTTTCCATCGTCACGTACCAAGCCATTTGGTTCTAATACAGCTGGTACGCCGGCGGTGACAAGAGCACGACGGATGATGTCATTCAAGGTAGCGTGTCTTGGTATGCGACCAGCACTCCTACTGCAGGACAGACCATGCCGTCCGAGGCTGTCGACTGCTTCACCACAGTGACATCGATGAGGAGCAACACTAGGAGCCCCTAAGCGCAAACTAGTAGCTACGCGGAATGTGTTGTCGTCCAACATTGTTCCAATGTTGGGCGACGGAAGTGCCTGTAACCAAAGGCCCGACTCCCATTCACCCACAGCCAGCAGACGAGCGCGCTCAGCAGTATTGATTGACGTATTAATCAATTCATTCCGTATCAATCTGCAGAGCGGCTCGTCCCACTGCCTTTGGGAGAAAAGCTGGTTCGGGAGATCAGTGTTTGGGCAAGCCATTTTCCAAGCTGACACTGCCTCAGTTAAGCACGATACCTCAAAATTAACCAAGCAAGAAGCTAGAATTCTTCTGGTTAATTTTTCAGTACTGTGGACTGAGGAGAGAAATGCCGGTAAACCTAAACTTGAAACTGTACGAACTCCTAAACCACCCAAACGGACTGGAAGCGTGGCTTGGGACCAAGCTCGGTCGTCCAAGGAAATATTCAAAATCGACGTTAGGGTGGTCCGGATAATTTGATCAATTTTTTTAGTGCAATTAAAAAGAAACTGTAACCTTTTACAGATAAGCGTTGTTTTCGTTCGAAACTATAAAAATCTTGCTGAACCGGTGAACTTCATAGAAACCTTTTTTCTGTATAGGGTATACAGAAAAAGTGTAGTCCCGGTGTAGTGACCCTCATGTCGGTTGTTTCTGCTTCACGCACAGTCGGTGTTAATCATGCTACCAATATCCTAAATATATCTAAAATCCAGATGGGTCCATAGTACCCCAGCTGCAGCCGCCACTGGCAATACTAAAGTACCTAGCCATTTTTATGTGTCGTATATTATACGGTGCACTGCAGTTGCATTTTACTGCTCTTTAATAATATTGATGGACTGCGAATTCTCATGGTAGGTACATTTTTGTAAATGCTTTTATTTCCCTATATTAGCCTACTAGTGCCTTCGTAGTCTGTTGGCCGAGTGAAACCATAATATACATATCATAATATGCGCGCAACGATGCGGGCTCATACTCTGGTCTGAGTTTTCAATGTTTGGTGTATAGTGGTAGTGGTCATGGGTCGACTATGAGTTTTGCCGACTAGCCGACTAGTCAGTTGCAAAAACATTTTTGCAACTGACTAGTCTGTAATCTAGTCAGCCGACTAGGCGGCAATAACAATCATTGCTTTTGGCTATGTTCGGGTCTCATCGGTAATTCAAATCATTCGAATATACTTGGCTTTCGGCACATCTATAATGTATACCTAAAATTCCAGTTTACTGATTTAATAATATGATATTTGCGCCCTGTTTCTGAAAAGCTGGTCTAAATATAAATCAGCTAACTGACCCGTCAACATGACAGCCAGTACAATACAATATTAAAGGGCTGCGCAAACTTGAGACACATTTTGTTACCGACCCGGCACACCATCACAGGAAGCTTTTTTATCGGCCGCGAGTATGTGTCAAGGGGAAGCAACTGGACACAAAATGTTTACGTCAGCGTAGAGAATGGCTGATTTCATACAGGTTACATAGAAATCAAATATTCTTTGGTAGCTTGTATCTGACACAAGACACAAAAGTGTCTACGTTTGCGCAGCGCCTAAAAGATTTTAGGCATAGGTACAATTTATGGCATTCCAAAATAGAGTTTCACAATCAATTTTGAAGCAAAACATGATAGCGCTGTTCTGTGCAGGACAGCTTTCTCCAGTAATGTTATAGGTATAGTGTTAGAGCTCTCTTCTGCCTTAGTAGTTGAAATCACTCGTTATCAGGAATTACATATAGCGAGGAGATACATGGCGGTTGTTCTGTGACGATAATGGATTTGTGATAGGCACGCGTCTTTCTGTTATCTGATAACGGCCTGATCGCGGCACCTCTTAGATTGCGGCTCCTGCTTACCGTAGGCCCTAACCATTGGCGCAAGCTGGGATATTGTTTTTTTTTTTTAAACGTCCGTCACCCCACATTCGTAATGTTCTTACTTTTAATGTAAAAGGGCAGAGAAATTCGTAATTTTTTTCTGTTTGATTGATTGATTTACAAACTTCCGTTGGTCAATAATGACAACTGTGAAAAGAAGGAATGACCGCAGCGTCACCTGCTCATAAATAACCGTCCTGTTTGACTCCGTTTGAGTCCGAACCTAGTCGGGCATTCCCTAACATACACGTAAGTAGAACCGGCATAGAACTACAGTCAATAATAATAATATGGATTCATTAATTAATATTATTTATACAATAACATACCTCATTTAAACTTATAAAATTAGTAACAGGTGCATAAAAGTTTCGCTTTTTATTAAGTTGCGAACTGTTTTATAGTCTGTGGGCACTAGATACTGATCCTGAGTAGCAAGCACAAAACCGAACCGTATATTGAACTCGACATCCTGCCCTTAATCAGAGAAATTGTTATTAGAAACTTTAACATTATAATTTCAATACGCCTTCGACCAACAACTAAATTCCAATCTAAAGATTAAAACGATAAGGTTTACAATCGATTGTTACCATAAACCTGTCACTTACGGCATTCTTAACAAGTGCGATACAGGTATCAGTTGAATCAACAGTAGCGCCACTTGTACCTGATAACATCTTGCTGCCACTACCAATTCTCGAAAGCGTGGTGACTATGACATAATAGTTACATATTTATAGTTAGGTTCACTGCGCTACTTAATGAGAAGCTGTTACTGTTTCACTGTAGGTGGCCTTCTCATACAGAGGACGAGCACCGATCACCAGATCACCACACGAGTTCAATGAGGAATTTGAAATGGAGTTTGAAGTCAAATAAAGTCAATAGTTTTGCGGTCGGTTTCTGATGTTTGCATGTAGCGAATTAGCCAGGCTGCAAGATTCAGGTGGAGTTTTAGGATTCGATGCTCGCTTAGTTAAGTATTACTTGACCTCTAGTACGTTAATCTATTGGTAACACAAACTGCGCTAAGGAGATCCCTCCAGAAGTATTTGCAACAGTATTCTCCAAAGAGGTAGAGAGAGGTGCAATATTGCAAACCAAGATTACTATAGACAATATTACTGCCGAGCAACAAAGAGCGAGTCTATCGCAATTTAAAAGGCACAATTATTGTTAATCAGCACTAACACACCACCTGACATTGAACAACACTGCTGCCACCTCTACGCCTTTACGAAGGCATTGATACAATATCTATTCTTTCTTGAATACTTCATTCTTCACTCATAACTGACCTTATTCCACACAACCGTGAGGTACGTACGGGTACTTGTATATTACTTGCATAAATCCCCCCTTCGGCAGGAACGGGGGATTTCAATACTTAACAAAAATCTCATGCCAGCACACAATACCGAGGGCGCAGTATTACTATACCGCACGTGTTGCCACGGCAAATCGGTCCTTATTCCCATGAGGATGCGACTTTGCGCAACCATCTTGGATTTAGGGACATGGACATTTTTATCATGATTAGGTTTCTTTCAGCGGTCCCGGAGGCCCGCTTTGTCATGCGATACGGGGATACTCGGATAGTGCCCTTGAGTGTATGTGCCATTGTCTGCATAGTTGGCTAGCTGGTTAGGTTAGTTCGATGCCCTAATTTATTAAATAACTATTTTATTGACCAGAAATTACAAAAAAAAACAAAAAGTAATTATGATATCATATAAGGTAAGTATCCACCGTATAATATAACCTATGATAATATTGTCATGTATTTCTGGCATATAGTCGTTGTAACTTTTGGAAAATTTTAACGAATACCGTAACCAAATGAACATTCGCCCATAGCACCTATTACGATGTGAAATAGTATATAGTATTTCTACCTGTGTCTACAACATTTATTTTTTAAAACAAACTATGATAAAGTAGATAATTAATACGTTTATAAATAACTGTTTAAAATTCTTGAAAAGAAACTGTTAGAGGCAGTTTTATGTATTTCTAGTATAAGAAAAATTATAAAGACCGCGGTTTCCCGGTCATATTAAATAGAAATCTGCGTTCTCCGAGCGTCCCTCTGGGAAACTGACATGACTTTGTTCTTTTTGTCCGTACACAACGGTTTTAATAAACAACTAAAAAAAACTTGAGATATGAGATTAAAATTTCAATTATGAATTCTGTAGCATACACGAAGCCACAGTGTATGTAGAATGTGGTATGCTGTCTGGTTGGGCTTTGATAAAACCATTTGTCACTCAAGAGTGGGTGTTTAACAAATACATACTTACTTTTCAGTCTAAATCTATATATTAATACAAAGCAAAAAATTTGGATCCCTTTTTACGAAAATTACGCGGATGGAGAAGAATGAAAGGCACGGTTAAAATTTTTACGGAGAAGAGGTGCGGAAAGTAAAATTTGTATCATAATTACGGTCCAATTTGGTCCGCGCCGGCCACCTCTAGTACTTAATAATAAATATCTGTGAATTTGATCTGTTAATCACAGTCTTATAGTATAGTTGATGAACAACCTGGCGACAGAGTTTAAACCGGCTGTAAGACTCTGACATGGGTTTACACATCGTTGAAAAATCTCTCAGGTGTGCCGATTTTCTTACAATGTTTTCTCTTACCGTTTTTAGCAACTGATAACTAATTTATTATTAATCACTTTAAATTGAACAGATGAATATTAATAAAAGGCACCTAGGTAAGCAGATTGTTGTCTGGGTCAGAACTTAGCCTTTTTACATCTTTAGGAACACTACTTAGCATGAAAACCGATTACAGCATTACTAATATCTCTGTCAATAAAACATTCAAGCGAACAAAATCAGGCCATACTCACTGAATATCTTATGAATGCTCGATTAAATCCTAAACGAAGGTTTACTCGGTGTATTTATTTTTAACTATACCGGAATAGAGTAGTCCACCGAAATCGGTAATATTATCGATTAGGTACGTCCCGAGTCAATGTCACCTCGGTAATAGGCTTAGTTTCACAACCGTGTCCACGGCCGCTGCTCCCTTCAAATTCTTATTAAACGATGATACTAAGTATTACGTTAAACACCACAGGGCCAGCTACACAGTGGCTCTAGTTATTTAGTTAGAACGCCTAGTACATTTTATTTCTAATAAAGATTTAGAATTTCATTTTAGAATTATTAGGTAGTAGTCTCGGTGGTAATAGTGGTCACTAAGCGTGAATGCTGAGCATGAGGTCCTGTGTAATAATCCCGGGTCGGGAAAAGAGTTATTGGGTTTTTCCATAGGAATAGGTCATGCCGTGGTGTAGAGATTGGTCAGTCAATAAGGATGGTAGCGAGGTTGACCGTCCAGGGTGCGCCGGACGTACTTCACGCGTGGAGGTTCTCTACTCGCACCTACCTTACCTATAACAAAGCCTACCAAAAAAATATGGCTGAAGAACCGGCGTCTAGCAAATTTAATCCGAATATACTGTGAGGCTTTTAAGATGCACGTTCGATGACATTACGTAACCTAGCAACACACGAGAGGAAATCTCCGACAATAATACCAGCGATTACGCAGATGTCGCCTCATCCAGTATTGAACAATCAATTCAGTGTTAATCATTGTCACCTGTATATTATTACAATAATTACTGAAACCAGTTAATTATTTTAATTACTATGTACGTACGCGTGAGACATGTTAGCTTACTTAATTATATACATTAAATGGAACATGTGCTGTGGTAGGCAATTTGGTTGTACCTACTATATACGTACCTACAATAACATGATTATTATTTCAACCATGGTCGTCCCACTGCAAGGCCTCCCTTTCCCACCTCCATACCTTCTGGTTGTGAGCTGCAGTAGTCCATATGTCCTAGGAGTCGAGCTCGCCCGCCATCTTTTCGGTTTATTGTACAAACGAATGGGCAGAGATGTACGTATTCCTGTTGGGGTATTTGATACTCACATTTGGCCGCAAATCTTCTTCTTATCATATAGTTGATGAACAACCTGGTGTCAGAGTTTAAACCGCCTGTAGGCCTCTGACATGGCTTTACACACCGTTGAAAAATCTTTTAAAAATCAGTTTGGTGACAAAGTTATGTCTCTTTTGACGTTATGGTGATAAACGTTATTAGACAAAATCGATTTTGGTATGTAAAAAGAGAGTGAAGGCAAAACCAAACTAAAATATCTTGAAAGTAAACTTCTAAGAGATCAAAATTAAAAATACCCTTATCGACGTAGCCAGTTTAAAAATACTACGATCTCTTTGAATTATTAACTGTGCTTTCCGTGGCATTGGCAGGCTAATTGATGAGTAGCCACACTGCCGCCCGTCTTGCATTCCCTTTGGATGCATAATTAAAGGTGCTGGCTTCTTCAGGTGTCCTCCCCACCTAATGGGCGTCTGTCTGGGGTTTAATAAATAATGGTGCCAATTCCTTTGTTAATTATTGAACTCAATTAATTTCACGGCGATCTATTATTGTCTTATTAACACGAAGAAGGGATAGGGAATATTATTTAATACTAATCTGTCTATGTATAAAATTATGTTCAGTTCGTTACCGGGAAAGCTAGTTTTGGAGGTGACAAACCAATGTTTAAACAATTGTTACGTATACCTATTCTATGGCTATAGAGTAGCCAATAATTATTATAACAATATTATTAGGTGCTTAGCGGTACACCTTTAGGCCACAGATTTATCCTAAAAAGGAGAGCAGTCCTGTCTACCCTCTGAAAGATTAGAGGCGTCAATGTGTCGTCCTTGGTCCGCGGACAATTACTCATGGGACATTGGCACAGTATGGATCCAAAACGGACTAAGTTCTAGCCTATCTATCAGTAATATAATAATTTACATTCAATGTGCATTTTATTCGCATTAAGTTTTACTAAACATTGTGGTATAAAATTAGCAAGTGACGAATTTGAACGTTGATCCGCACTGTGTCATCACATTGTAAGTAGATAGAGAAGCCTCAGTACACACAATACATGAAAAAGTTCTAGATTTCAGTCTAAAAGACAGTAATTGTTCATATTGAAACAGTTTATATAGTTAAAAGTCGAAGAGATCAACTACTTAACCTTTTTGGTTTGTAAGCACTGATAGCCGTTGGACTGCCAAAACTGTCAAAGATCGCAAGTTCACACCCCGGTATGCACCAATGTCTTTTCAAATGCATGAATTTATGTGGGTATTATAAATTAGTTATCAGTTGCTTAAAACGGTAAAGGAAAACATCGTGAGGAAACCGGCACACCTGAGAGTTTTTTAACGGTGTGTAAAGCTATGTCAGAGGCCTACAGGCGGTTTAAACACTGACACCAGGTTTTTCATCAACCATACGATATGAAGAAGAATTGGCATATTTTATTTTTAACTATAATTCCATTCAATACAAGGCAATAGGCTCGCCATTTATTCTACGGGACTTACCATATACGTCGGGTATATTTTACTTTAGGAACTTTGTGACATTTGTAGGTTGGCCTTCTGCTTCGTTGAGTTGTGCACAAATCTGTAGTCACGCGACGTGCGGCCATTGACCGTGTTCGGCTGTAAGTAACGGCGTTTACGCTATGTTTGTGTTACACTGCGCAGTCCCAAATAATGTTGATATAGGTGTGTTCAAGAAATAGTGCAATGGTTTCGTAATTAGATAAGGAGTCTGTTGTGTTTCGTCGTTTTAGTACAGCTGGTGTTCATAGATGAGTGCTGACAATAACTTTATCCGGTTTAAGTAGTCGATGTCTTAGTACGTTTCATTCGCGTATAAAGAGGTGGGCAGGGCGTATTTATATTTAAACTTTCACGTTTCAATTACACATGAACAATAAATTATGATCATACCAGCTAACCCCGGAGCGCGTAGCATTTTCCCTTGAAAAAAGAAACAATACCTAATCCAACATTACATAGATAAATACATATATAAATAATACTCTTTTAGGACTAAGCAAAGAAGATAGGTCAACAATTTTAGTATAGTACAGTAGAGTACCTGTAGTATCACACTAAACTTCTGGAAAGGGATATATAAAGAGTGTGCTGAGACACCTTTTACGCACTCACATATTTCGCACGACGTTATGAGTCAAAATGTTGGTACAGCCACTATCTCGTATAGCCTTTCAGGGAATACTGACATAATGATACTACAAGTACTTTAATAGAAAAATAAGATGTAGTAAGGAATATAAGTAAACGATCTTATTTCATACAAACGCAAAGTAAATCAACCTAAGATAACCTACTAGAGAGTAAACACGTCGAGTTACAACTGAATGTTGTAGTATTTACGTCGCTACCTATTCCAAACACACACAATGCGCAGGAAATCCCATTACCATCATAATACAGGCCTACCTCAACACGATACACCGTGTACCATGCCCGATCGGTATCTGAACGATCTACTATCATAGCATAACTTAAAAATGGTTCACTACAAACATGTGGACATACTGTCGGTAAAAAGAAGCAGTAGGTACCTAGTTTTATTCCGGAGTCGGTCTTTTTTTCCGGAGTCGGTCTTTTTAGAGGTCCCGGGACTTCCCTTGTTCGTGCAGATAGTGACCACCGGGGTGGTTTCAGTGAGGTAGAAATCCCACACTACCCGGTCCCTACCCCACGGGGCAGGGTGCCTTTTGAAGGTTTCCCGCCGATAACAAAAAAAAAATAGTTACATAGTTTTAAAAAGAAAGTCTTGATGATGGGGTGTGGTTTTACACCTGCGTTCTATACTCCTGTAAATCATGGCAATCAGCAAAACTATTGCAAAAAAATGCTGCCCCTCTTTCCCGGCGTGTGAAATAATTAATGTTGGTCTCGACTTCATAATTCAAATTTAATAATAAAAACTTAAACATATCGTAATAGACGTTACTTAGAGTACTTAGTCCAGTCAGCAACATATGTAGCTGTACATTATTTTTTTTAAACATACCCTCAATTAATAAACTACTTATTGTACAATGTACAGTGAAAAATCTTAAATATTCTCAGATTATCATTTGGACGCTCCTATAATTCAAAACAATAACTTGAAATGACGTTTATTTCTTTCAATTTGACTTAAGGTTTCTTAACATATTAAGCTACTGTTGCTGACTGTACCAAGACTTGTCGAAGCTCTTTTATTAAACCTCACTCGGACAAAAGACGAGCGCCTAACAGACTGAATATATAGCATGACACTGAAAATACCTTAGTGATCAACTATCCAATTTATGGTGCATCAACCAATCAGTGTGAGTAATTAACGCGCGGAAATACGCTCATAAAGACAAGTGTAGCTAGCGGGTTTGATTAAACTGAGATACGTGTACAGATATTATATATAGGTAGCTAAGAACTAGTTATAAATAAATCAATATCCTGTATTAGGATACATTAAAAATGACTTAGATAGCTTGAAGACGAACAAAAACTTTAAATTAAATAACCATAGAGCCTGTATTACCCAACGCCTCAGATGCTGATGGCGATGAGGGACCAGCTAAAAGTTCGTGCTGTGCCCTTCGCACAAGGCATACATTATTGATTTGTACGTTTTTTTCTATATGGCAAAATAAATAGTTTATATTTTCGCAAAGTTCACAGGCAGTATTAGTTACAGAGGCCCACTCCCTTTTAAATATAAACCTTAATCACGCCTGTAAATCTGGAGGTAGTAGGCAGAGAGTTTACACCCATAATGTGCCATCATCATTGGCAAGCCTAGTACCATTTACAAGTCCGTGCTTCAAAAAAAGTTCTCTCCACTACCTAATGAAGCATTATATCCACTTGATACCATACTTTATCAACCCTCATAATCAAAAGATCTTGGTTGACATGTGACACGTGTAACTACCCTATTACACTGCCGTGTTAACATACCACTTAAATTTTCCAACAGACAATTATGATGTGTAATTCAGAGCTTGTGTCCGATCGAAACTACTTGGATTTAATTACACGTTAGCCCGCAGTGCTGAACTAACCATTACAAATCAAAACGACTATGACTTTTTTAATTATTCACACATTTATTGGTATGCCATTGATATTTAAAAAAAGTACAGATATGTTACTAGCTCATTTTAAAGATTCGAAATGTGGACAATTCAAGTACAATAATATTGTTGTCCGATTTGACGTAAGACTAGTGCAGTTCCGACTCTAGAGTTTGGAGTTTGGACGACACCTTTTTCGTTCATTTTAATAGTATATGACGTATCTATACTTGTTAACATATCATTGGTTTGAACACATATAGAAACAATTAAACTCACCAAATTGTGTGTTAGGTTGTCGGCAGGAATAGCGCTCGATAAACGTTTAGTATGAGTTAACAGCTTTATTACATAGTTATAGCAGTAATAGTTTAATTTTTGAACTAACCACTCCCAGTGATTACCGTTGACGGAAGTTTAACAAATCTAGTTTCGAGAAAAACGTTTTTAATGTTTAAACGCACAAATTAGGTGTTATAAAGGATTTTATATAAACACCTTTCATATAATAATTTGTCGAGAAAATGAACTGCTTCGATAGTCCAGTAGTCGCAAGCGTGACTAAAGTGCTGAGCATGAGGTCTTGGATTCGATTCCTGGGTTATGCAAGGTCGTATTGAGTTTTTCCATTAGGTAATTATCAGTATTATCACCCAGTCTAGATTTTGTGCGCGGTGTTTGCCTATTTTAATTAACCCATAAACTTATTTGGTGAAATTAAGGTCTTAATCACCACTACTTGCCATTGCGGAGAGCATTGGCGATGTGAAGAACTGAATCATTCTTTTCATCACGCCAGAGCTCATAGACAAGTGGCAAAATGCTTGACGAATAGAAATAGAATAGAATGATAAATGTATGGGGATGTCATCATGTTTCGACTATGTTATCGATAACATGTGTCATCCCCATACATTTTTCATTCTACTCCATTTCTAATCGTCAAGCGTTTTGCCACTTGTCTTAGGGGCCAGTAATCGCCAACGGGTAGGCATACACGCCGACGTTACCAAACGCGATCCTACTCGCACGAACTTTTTCACATAATACTTAGATAATAATTATAAAATAAGCAGTAAGAAGTTTTAAATGAATATGCAAATATACTGTGAGTGATTGTGAACAGATATAAAAAATAACAGACGTACAAGAATGTGATTTGTAAACACATTAATTTATTTATTACCGAGACGAGGTATTGGTAACTAGCTTTTGTCTGAGACGTCGCTTGTCTTGTAAGAACCAATAATGAAATAATGTTACCATACTAACTTCTTATCGTATGGTTGATGAAAATACTGGTGTCAGAGTTTTAAAAACCGTGAAGGCAAATATCTTGTGGAACCGACACAGCTGAGAGATTTTTCAACGATGACTAAAGCCATGCCAGAGTCCTTAAGGCGGTTTAAACTCTGACATCAGGTACCATACGATAAGAAGAAAAAAATTAAAAAACGGACTCTTACCGGCCAGCACCGCTAAGACGCGGGATCTGTGTACGCTGTACAACATCCCTCGACAGGTACCAGGTACCGACAGGTACCCACGGCCTGTATGCCGCACGTCTCTTCTCGAGAGGCGCGCGCTCCTTACTACACCTGATAGGAATACCTCTGCCTACCGTTTCAGGGTTACCAAGCGTGCTTGAGCATCACACTAATATTATAAATGTAAAAGTCTACGAGTGTGTGTTTGTTACTTCTTCAGGGTCAAACGGCTGGACCATTTTGAAAAAAAATAATTGTACATTGGTACCTATCTAAAACCCTGGATTAACATATAGGCTAATTTTTATCCCGGTGAAATGCAGCGGGTAAGACCGCTGGGCGCAGCTGGTAACTTATAAACCTAAACACTAGTACAACTGTTTTACTTATCGATAGATTATTATAATTGATACAATATATTTATGTTTCAAGGTAACTATATTATAGGTACTGATAGGACGTGTGAAAATATGCTTACTATCAGTTAATTATAAAAATCATCTCTGCAATGCTACGCACTTGTAATCTTTGACGGGATAGGCAGAGGTGTTACGCAGTATTTGGAGTCTCTCCTGTCACATTTTACCGTTTAATGGGTAATTAAATTTCGTGTTAATGGTGGTGAGAACTGCCATATGTACATCAGCCCACCTCACTACGTAATTATGTATCATATTTCCTCATTTTCTTTCAACATTAGTCAGTGGTGTCTTTGAATATCTAAGGAAGTAGGTATATATGGCAATATCTAACTGATTTGCTTGTATTGAAACCTGATTTCTTTACTGAGTGTCATTCGTATGAACGAATACTTCTGCCGAGTATCAAGGACTTGTGACTTGTAATTAAAACTTTATTATTTGCTCGGCTATCTAAGTTTAAACTCTAGCTAACAAACGTATGTCAACTTGTTACTTAGAATGTACCTCTCCAGAGCAAACCACACGTAACTCATGTTTTCTCTTTCTTCCTTCCGTAGTTAATCACAACTAGAACGGGAAAATACTATATTTAAATGGTTGAAGCAACCTTGACGAACGGTTTTCCTTCATACTCAAAGGAAATTTAAAGAAAATCTTGATGTTTATCCACCGGTTCCCTTGGCCGGCCTGCTAATGACACGAAGCCTATAATTTCACAAAACCGTCTTAATATTTATCAACACAAGGAAACATTACTTATCTGATTGTATCATATCTTATATAACTCAAATACTTAAACAAATCTACGCGATAGAGTGAGAAAGAGGAGCCACGCTCGCATAATTTACGTCAAAACCACCAATGGTATTTCAATCAAAATTAAACTTTACGAGTAACTATTAGTGTTGATATTTCACTGTTGTTTTCGTCAGTTACGTTTTTAGGTTTAGGCTAATAGGTCAGGGTTGAGCACGAGGTCGCAGTGGCTTCCGAGTAGGTTGGAGTACTCGAATTAGTTGCGATTTGTCATGCAAGACAATAGAGCTCAATGATGCGCGATTGTGATCTTAGTTGGACGCGCGACGTACCGGTGAACTATGGTCGGTACGCGCTTGCCTTGAACCGACGCTAATTACCGATACTAGACACCACCATGCAAGATTTAGGGCTCGCTCTACTTAGGCCTACTGTTTTTGTCATTTGTTTTGACCGTAAGCATGTTTAAATTTAGACAAACACTTAAACTTTTCAATGCCTTAATTACTTTAGTTAGACATTCTAAGACAGAACTGATTATTATTGAGCACGATGAAATAACACTTGCGAATAAAATATTCACTCACGAAGGTAACAGGATGAAAGAGTTCGTAATACTATTAAGAATATATTTAAACTACTTACAAATCTCATGAGTTCATTCAACTGGAACACACACATTCATTACATAAACTACACACACACATACACACAAAGAAACAGTTTTGGAATGAATGTCTGTGATCCGTGCAGCGTACCCACCGCTGTACACGTTATGAAGCAGTTGATGGATATATTGTACTATCTGTCTATAACTATATGTATAATAAATAAAATAATATTTATATAAGTACCGGGGAAGTACCATAATTGTCTATAGAGCAGCAAAATAACCGGAAGGTTAACTTTAAACGATGTGCGAAAATCTTCACGTCTGTTTTCCTTGATTAGTTACACAGAGGGTATACTTGGCTGCCTCTATTTACCCGTAGATATACCGGTAAAGCCCCTATTGCTAATTAAATAATATTTTTAAATAATTAATCCTAACCTGTTACACTCTGCACTTGAAGCTACACCACCAACAAAGAAATACAAGTTACAAAGCAGTACCAATTAACAGCACAACAAAACAGATCCGTGACACGTGCCATTCCAGGATACATGCATGCACCCATCCTCACAAAGGAGGCAGTTGTAATTCATAATGATGCACAATCAAACCAATTACAATATGATTGTATGTAAAGTCATCGTTCGGTATTGTGAGTGACTCCACAACAATAAGACGGCCGTTCCCACGATGCCACATGACAGCCTGACAACTACTAAATGGCCAACTAGAAACCCTGTTGCAACAGTATTTTTTTATTTTACCACGCGTTACCATGCATGCGTCTCATTAAAGGTGCGCTTACAAGGGTAATTCATTGCGCGATTATTGGTAATTTTGGTCAAAAATGATATCCCGACAAAACCTAGCAATGGCATTACAAAAATTGTATAGAAATTGCCAACAATAGCAAATAATATAATTCTTAACTCTTTATTGTTGCCAATTATAAAAACATTTATTTTTCTAAATTGATAAAGGAAATTTGAAAAATGATGGACACGAGCGGGATTCGAACCCGCGACCTTCGCCGATCCGCGGCGAAGGTCGCGGGTTCGAATCCCGCTCGTGTCCATCATTTTTCAAATTTCCTTTATCAATTTAGATTCAAGCTTAGCATGGGCAACATGCTAAAATGGCACCAAAAGTCATAACATACATTTTTATAATTCAATTGTTTTCATGTAGAGGCGAGCTTAACTCAGAATTGAGTTCTCATACAGCAAACTGACTGATTGAGAATGTTAACTACTTAAACAAGCCCAAACACGATGGGATTGCGTCATTTCGTTACAGAGTTCCTATGACCAGAATCACCTTCTGACTCTATCATCAGACCAGCTCAAAAGTGCCATATTATTGTATTGTCACTGAACCTAGATAAGTATGCAAATCATTTCATTCGGATTTCATGAAGTTGTTCTAATTTAAATCGCAAGATTTGACCTAAACAAACTAATACATTGCAAGGTAAATAAAAGCTTATAAAAATGTGACCCATATGAACATGCCAAGCCAGTCCAGTTATCACACGACAATTTTCCTTGTAATTGAATAAATATTTAATTTCCCTGCCCAATTCTAACAGCTATCATAAATATAGTAAGAAATTATGTTGCTTTAATCTCAAAGAAAATTGTGTAGGCCCAGTTATTTTTAACTTTAATTACCAGTCCATACTTTCAAAGGCATATTACATTTTTCACTGTCAAGTTCTATAACAATTCCTTAACATCTTAGATTTTTTTTCTAATTTAGAGTTCATTTTTCATATCACTGAAGTCAGCGACGTCTCAGCTGTACAAACAGAAAATAATAATTTATTCACATCATAAGATCCCAGCGTCTCTCAAAAATATCCTTTTGCTAACAAAGAATATTACTAAGACTATAATTTATTCAGACAATGTCTAATTAACACTGGACCGGTAAGCCTCGCAACATTCTTAAATATTTCAAACAAAAGCGCGATTGTTTTTTTAATTTTTAAACTTGATGTAATTCAGGCCATCACCTCGTATTTGTTTAAAAGTAAAACGTAATTCGTCTTGTAATATTATGATTATAGTTTTATATTTTAGAACGGACTTTTAGCTTACAAATGTTAATAAATAAAATTGCCAAAAATAGTGTTGTAAAAGACTGGCAGGAAAACGGTCGCGAATGTAGAAATGGTACATTTTCTATATTCGAGTGACGTCGGGTAGTAGTAGGGACGTTATCGGTCAGCCCCGCCAATCAGAAACAAACATTTTCTACTAGGAAGAACCTTGAGAATACGAGCTTCAGATAAGTACCTACTGTCTTGTATCGTCCAATAAATATACCCTCGCATGATCATCCCGCATTATATGTGACGCTGCTATAACAAATCTGTATCGGATGCAGCCGTCGTGTGAGTACCTTTAACGAGCGCATTTCCCGGACAGATTACTTCCTGTATTTTATAATGGAAAACTGTTTGTTAGGTGACGTGTTCCACTATTTTTACAGGGTCATAACGAGCTTACTATGATAGAGGCATTCGGCATACCTGAGAGATTTTTCAGCGGTGTGTAAAAACGCCATGTTTGTGGCCACCAGAGGGTTTAAACTGTGACGCCAGGTTATTCATCAACCATACGGTAAGAAGAAGAAGAGTAGCAATAGTGTAGAGCTCCATACTACCTACTCGTAATAAACATTTCCTAAATCAATTTGCACATGGCAACAGTAAATATTACATTTTCTTAAGAATATTAAATGAGATCTTTGTTATTTCCCAGCACAGCAACAATCTCACGATTCGCCAATCATTTATTATTATTTGATGCTTCATTTTTCAAATATGATAATAACAACTTAGTTTCCCTACTTACTCAGAATCTTTGCACGTATTTTAGTTTTTTTTTATTGTGTGACGTTTTTCGATTTCTCCCACTTTGACGTTTAGCTCATTCGTTTTTTGACCTCAGTTACGCTCGTATGCGCCATTCTTGCAACATGCCAAAAAGAAGCGCGCTAGTTAAAATTTATCCCAACGCTAAGAAAATTCGTAAAATCGAAAAAATAATTTGACGAAAAGGAAAGTTATTACAAATATCAGCATCTAAAGATGAAGTTAAGTCTACCTGATTTAAAAACTTGTGTTTAAAATATTTTAAATATAAACTTATTATAATCTTGTCTTTTACGCACATCAATAGAATGTGTTCGGCCTCGTTACACTGAGTAACATTAGCAGCGCGCGACCACCACAAAGCCTCGTGCACTCTCCTCTCCCAATCGATGCAGCCCACTTCCTCGCCTAACAATATAGTTTCGATTTCTATGCAAAACAACATTTATACCGACACAGAGAAATACAAAATACATTCTCTTTGTTCAAATAACGTCGAGCCGTTCTTCTTTACAATTTATTGAATATTGTTGAAGTGTTTCCTACTTGTTCTAAGAGGCAAGTGTTCGTAAAGCGCTTTAAATTATACTCGTTTTATTTGATAATTATGAGACTTAATTATTCAAAACGTAATAAACATAAGTACTTGAAATTTCCTGAAAGTAGAAAGCAGAAATATTCTCTCTTCTTTTATTAGTCTGATGAAACTTTCATCAAAGTATTTCTTTCAAGGCTTTTATCAGACCAACGCAGCCTGATATATAATTCAGGTTGATGCACCATTTCTTCAAATATCCATATACACCATACTATACTATACTTAGCTATCGCGTCTGCGTTATTTTTACTTTGTAAGTTAACTAAACTATCTTCTCTGTATGCATAAATAGTTTTGCGCATTAATATCAAGTCAAGTTTGGTTCATCTATTAAGTGGAACCAAAATCGGAGATAAAATCACTTAATAGTAAGCAGCTCTGGAGTTACCGTAGAGTCGTATCCTGAGCTTTGCTTGTCGCCGCATTACTGCACTCAACTCAAACTAACTCATACTTTAAGCACAACATCAATTTAAAGTTCTCTCACGGGTAGTTTGAAAGTATGTATAGCGAGCTTGTGGTGTGCAGCTAAAGACATACATACGTGAGATGAACAGCCCATGCACGGTAAATTATGGAGGGGTGAACTATCTCCAAGCCCTCTTGTTTTGATCTGTAGAACAATTACAGGCGGTATGAAACTTATACCGTTCTTCTTCTTCTTATTGTATGATTGGTAAACAACCAGAGTTAGAGTTTAACCCACCTGTAGGTCTCTACCGTTGCTAAAGTTACGTGAAATTCGAAATGTAGGTACCTTAGCCTCGTCAGGCAGTCGTAATTGTCACGTGGAAACAGTTGACCTCCGTGTATAATTGTCATCAAAGATGGTGGCACCATCACTGTACCACCAGGCATTGTTGTGTCCAGTAGTGTCTGTAATTAACGTTTAATTTGTTAAATTAACCACCTAACTTTTAATGCAATATGCACAATAATACAATATTAAATTGAATACTAAATATGATTTCCGATTCGAAATGAACTTTTAAGAGTCAACTTGGTTGAAGTTTCTACGTTTGAGTACAGAATCCGACACATACTGAATGTACGACTGAATCGCACGAAAATATGACATTTTCAATACCAAAAGTAACATAGCACTTAACTACTTTGAAATTTATTTCGCGAAGGGCGAAGCTGTAACTTTCGTATCGAAGTTTCAAGAAAAATGTTTTCATCGTTTTTTGGTCTACCGGTACCGGTAACGAGTGATTGAGTTTCCGGAAGAAAGAGACAGTTTAATTTTTTTTATCAATGCTTACTTATTAAGTGGTTTGGTTTAAATGTTCCATTTACAAACAAACATGTTTCAAGTCCTCCCTTTCCTTTTAGGGATTTTTTACGACCGACGAATCCTAAGTTCCGAAGGACCAGTATTTTTACGAAATGCGGATCTAAGCAACATCCGATATGAATGGTTTTTTAAAAGTATAATATTTAATCAGGTGCCTACATTTCTCAGATATATAGATAGTTGTTTATCGTATTTTATTGCGTATAACAAGAAACATTTCATTATATTCCGTTTTCCTTTCACTCTTAGCTTAGCA
This sequence comes from Abrostola tripartita, assembly GCA_905340225.1. Lineage (NCBI taxonomy): Eukaryota > Metazoa > Arthropoda > Insecta > Lepidoptera > Noctuidae > Abrostola > Abrostola tripartita. The sequence continues at coordinate 20,522,241 of HG996486.1, forward strand.
GGAAAAGTTACTTAGCGTATTAAATATAAACTGGGATCTACTAAGACTTTCTCGGATATTTTCTTTTCTTCAAAAGAGAAAATATATTGCGTTTGCTGCAAAGCGGTGGCCTTTGGCATTACTGGCGTGCTTGCTTTGTAATATTAGTCATTCTTAGTGCATAATTTTATATTAAAATATCGCAAAAGGCCACACTAGTGTAGGTTTGTCTAAAATGTCAGTTTTCTTGATATTAGGGTACCTTTTGTCCGCGGCTAGGCATGAGTGGTCTATTTCACAGGAATCATCATTTTTTTGGGAATTTTTCTCACTTTACGACATAAAAGTTGTATACCTATTGTAATAGGCAAAATATGCAACACTGCTCCTGTATAATTTATGATTTTAAAATGCGATGAATCATGCATGTATTTTGCACATGATTTTATATTTTTGAAGCCAATCATGCCCGTGGCGAACTAGATTATTAGCGGTCAATTTAGCCGCCGCGTTTCAATAATGATAAATATTTTGCTTTTGAGCATGTGATTTCATTTTGTAGCGCTAATAAAATAATTAATAAGAGCACACGCGTGTTTATTAGTTTCGTACCTGACTTTACAGACTGGTTTCATTTATTTGCACCAAAAATACTCAGTAGGTTTGTAGTTTTCCTCGTTTCTTCCTATGTAAGTTCAACTATTTTGAGTTGGACCGAACATAATTATTTTTCACGCCCTAACTGATAGCTGTAACTTCCGGCACCTAATTACCCTTACTTATGACCCACTTACCTTATTCTACTGAAAGACGCTCAACTACATAGCTACGAGTAATTACGTTAATATAATATGAACATGATAATTATAATTATCAATTCAGGCCTAACCTGAGGTCAAAGGTAGAAAATAGAAAAGGAATGGTTGGAATGAATGTATTAGGTGTACATTTTATTGTAAATCCTATCTATTAGGTCGACGCACTGACTACTGATAACATCTTACCGTAATCACTAATCCCTGTAAGTGCGGAGATTATGACATTATCTATATGTATGTGTTGGGGCGGTCTTATGAGACGATGTACACGATGTTAAGGAGTGATACAAAATGTGGGGCTATTTTAATACAATCATGCCGGTATACCCCTGAACGGTTAAATAATATGTAATCTCATACTCATTTGACTGCCTCGTTGGTGTAGTGGTCGCTAAGCGCGACTGCTGAGCAAGAGGTATTGGGTTCAAATCCCGGGTCGGGCAAAGTGTTACTGAGTTTTCCATTAGGTAATTCTCAGTAGCAGCACGGAGTCTGAATTTGTGCCCGGTTGATGGCAATAGGCTCGGCCCCTATTACATTGGGACTTACAACATAACTGGCGAAATGTGGGTGTACTATATGTACACCTCTGCCTACCCCTTCGGGGAATACAGGCGTGATGTTATGTTATGTCATACTCATTTATCTTGTAAACCAATTTACAGGTCAATAAGTCTGCATATTGAAAAAATATATATTTATATATAAGATAATTGCACTTATGCATGTTTATCTCAACCGAACCTAAAAATGAGTTGGACACTCATCGGACACAATTAATGGACTGTGGTGTCAAAAAAATACTAAATACATTTAGAAGTCTGGATTTGTGCCCGGTTGATGGCAATAGGCTCGCTCCCTATTACATTAGGACCCATAATCGTGTACTATAGATACAATTCTGCCAACCCCTTTGGGGATGATGTTATTTTAAGATTAAAACGTTCTCCGAATATAACTTTTACGTTATATTTTCAACAGCTTACTCTGACTCTAAAATTGGTAGCTCAAACGTGCAACATTATTGAGAACTAAATACTACCACAAAGTTACGGAACCCATCACACAGAATAACACTTTCATACAAAAGCAGTGACTGTACCTGTTAACTATTGGGGGATGCGCTTAAATGGCGCTATGGTTGTAAACTTGGTCCTTTGATCCGCACAAGCTGAGCTTATTAGCAACTTATCAGAACGTTCACGTGTTGAATCCGCTTATGCACTTAAAAGTTTAGTTTATTTTCGGCTCTATAAGTTAGACTCGATTTGACTTGAAATAAAGTTGTTGTACTTTCCGTTTTTAAATGGCACGTGTAATTTTCCACTTTTAACTTTAAATCTTATTAAATATACTCAAGATAATCTATGATGATAGACTGAGATGAATTCTTCTATCGTGAAGAAGAGAAGTATACACCTACCTATTAAAAAATCTTATTTAAGTTATTGTTATAGAATATTCAGTTGTCAAGTTGGTAACAGGGCTGACTGTGCCTGTTTGTGTGTGAAAATAAAGTTTCAAATAAAGATGAAGTGTCGCACGAGCACCTGGTCACGTGATTAAGATAAGATGTCTCGACTTCCATACATCTATCTCAGACACACTAAATATGAAGGACGAGTCAATATCTGATGGATCTCGGTCTTCCATTCTCACGAAAAGTTGACTAAATGGACTCATCTGTCAAAGTTTCGTCAGTAAGGAGCACTATGCCAGCTAAGTAGCGGAATGGTGATGCCAGAGATCTACACTATAGCATTAACTGTCGCTCGGTTTCAGAAAGTAACTCTAATACGTCTTCCATCACTATTTCTTGTTTGTCTGTTTCAGATTGTCCCTAATGTACCGCATCATTTTTCATTTATACCTCAAAGTATTTCTAGTTTGAATTTTAAGGTAATATTTCTACGGGTTGATATAAGCTAATGTAATGATACATGCCGTTAAGATTAGTAAGACAGTGGGTTGGTAGCGGGGACAAATAAAGATGTGCCATTCGGTCAATAATTATTTTTACTATTGAAGAATCTCTAAAACTATAATGGCGATTTGTATCATTGGAATCGGTTATAGGTATTTTCTTTTTCATTTAGAAAATGCCAGACTGGTTTCGATCCTAAACGGAGCCCTTATCAATGAGCTGTCAAATGACTCAACACTGACTAAACGACGCAGTTTTGAGTTAACCCACAGATGTATGTCCCGAGTCTGGGTGTTAGTATGTAGTGATATTTTAATACCAAGTGTAGAGAGACGTTTAAAAAAAACTAGACTTAAAACTAATTTTAATTTCCGTCTTGGTCAATATTAGATGAGAGAATATTAAAATTATATGCAGCGTAGCTTCAGCACTAATGATATTCTGAACACGAAAAGCTTAAACCGAGCGTGCTTGGCACTCATATTATTAATAGTCATACCCATACTACTATATTTATAGCGCAAATCAGTTCCTGATCACTGTTGTGCAATTAAACCATCAATAAGAGGATTACGGTTGTTTTATAATTAGGTTACATCATCGTTGGTGAGATGTAATGCAGTTGGGCTAGCTTCATTCTGTTTGTTGGCGGTAGAATGCTGCAGCGATCCCGCCTCCCCGCCATCAAAAGCGCAGAGCAGGCATGTGAGGTTTTAGTGGGTAGGCCCCTGGATCTTATTGGGTTCGGGGGAGAGTCCCACATACCCTCGTCGTCTTCCAACGGCTGGGGAAGCGTAATGCGTTTCCTCACTTGAAAAAAAAAAAGCTTCATTCTGTTTGCTCCGCTGACGTATGCTTACCGCCGTATTTAGAGACAATGATTACTTAAACTAACATTAAGTAAAGACATTATGTGAAAAAGCTTTAATGTCAAAGTAAGTCATCATTAACGTCTCTGACTGCGGCGGTTAGACTGTTAGGGTCATGAGGTGCATTTAAAAGACATTGTGGACTTGAATCGGATAGAACATTATGTTATGTGGAAAAATTTGAAGTAGGTATAACTCAGGAATACGCGTCTCCTTTTAGATTTCGCTGCTTATTATAAATCTCGTATTATATCTATACTAATATTATAAAACTGTAGAGTTTGTTTGCTTGAACGCGCTTATATCAGGAACTACTGGACCGACTTGAAGAATTCTTTCAGTGTTCGATAGCTCATTTATTAAGGAAGGCTATAGGCTACAATATTTGAAATCCATGCGGGCGAATTCGCGGGCGGAAGCTAGTATATACATAAGTGGTGAGCCTTTTTCCATTAATAGGACCCGAGGTAGGTGCATCTCAGGAGGAGATTCGTTTATTGTCGACGGAAACTAGATAATCATCTCTAGTTGTTTAACTTTTTCATAGACCTATAATTTTTCCGCCGTTTTTCCTGCTTTGAAACATACCAAGAAAAAATTTCTTTGTCTTCTAGTATAAAATGTTACTTTCCTCATCTTCATTTATTTCCGTTTTCCTATGACTTTAAGTGAAATTTAATTAAAAATCGATTTACCGGCTCGGTAAGAATTAATCGTAAATCGTCTTCAAGGATAGAACTTATGAAATAAATTAAATATTCTTAAGAAATAATCCTATAAGAGAGTGAATAGAACCAACGGACCATGAATGGATGATCGAATGACTTTCTTGATATTTGACGTAATTGCCGCAGTGGCTAAGCGATTGGACTGCGCAAAGGGTTGCGGGTTCAATTCCCGCACTGGACAAAATTGTGCGAACCGCAGACGTTTGTCCCGAGTGTGGGTGTTTGTGTATGTGATCACAACATCACGCTTGTAATTCCTTATGGGGAATGTAGTGGTGAGTACACCTAGGTTTTACCAGTTTTGTTGTAGGTCTCATGTAGATAATAACAGTGCGAGCCTGTAGACCCTGAGCGGATACCAATCCAGACTCAATGCTATTAAAATGCTATAATATATTGACCCGGGAATCGAGCTTTATAAAGACTAGACCAGTGGTACACAATATAAATACATAAGATCACGCCTGTATTGGTAGGTAAGCCCCGAAATGGTAGGTAGAGGTGTGTAGTACACCCACATTTTGCCAAATACAGGTTCGTAGTATACCTACATTCTCCCACTCTTCATATTAGGTGGTAGGCCTTTACTATTTATCCTCCTACGTTAGCTTTCCATTCCTTTATGCTTCTCAATCCCGACCCTAAGGACCAAACCTAACCCACTAACTTCAACTCGGTCTGAACATAAAACTACCGAAGTACGATCCATTTGCCAATCCTTATTAGTTTCAAGAAATATTCTATTGAAATTCTGCATAATATTAGTTTACTTTGGTTTCTCCCAACGGTAACATTCTTTAGCGTGTTTTGAAAGATGCACGGTACAAAGAGAATTCTTATCTTATATCTTATTACAATAATTCTCAAAGTGCATTTGTATAGAAAGTTATATTAATCAGGAATATACGGAATCAGAGATATATTCACTGACGAAATTGATTATTCGGAGGCTTTGGTACGCGGTCTTCAGATAATGTGTTGAGTATTTTATTAGTAATCGTGTCTAGCCATTCTAACTGTTCAACAATATTTCTAGATCAAACAGATTTCAGCTTAAGAAGACGTTGAAAACTTAGCGTTGTTTTGAGTTCTGAAGTACCTCATGGTATTTTACTTACTGTCTCCACGCATCTCACTTTCCACGCTGGCTTACTTGAGTAGTCTTGTAACAGATTGCCTTGAGCATAGACTATGCTGTAAACTATTTAATTTATTATTTTAAATAAGGCTTACAAACTAATAACATATTAATAAAAGGACATGAAAATAGTTATTAACAAACCTCCACAAATAAATATCAAAGGTTAAATAAAATGCTACTCTTACTATTTACTTTACTATTAACGTGACGTAACTATAAAAGTAGATTTACCAGAATTAGGATATCCGGATATAGGATATACCGTTTGGGACCCGCTATTAATAATAATTAGTACTAGATGTATTATTTGCGTAAAATTGATTGACTTGTAAATTAAATTAGGATTAAAGTTTTGTATAAAACTGGAAAATACTTACTTGCAATAAAAATAAGGTAGTATATCAATATTCCTTGATCAAAACCCTTAAGAAATGCTGGAAAATATTCATTTATTCATCCTATTATTAAGCCCAGCAGCCAGAAAGAGCTTTATGTAAGAAATTAATTCGCAGCCCAGAGACAGGCGCTCCGTTCAGATGGTGTTCGATGCACGTATTATACCCAGCCGGTATCTGTAGACATACCGTTCAATAGGCAACCTCCGTTCCGACGTAATTTAAGATTAATATTTTTTCTTGATACTTTATTTCCATTAGATACGATTACTCGGGATTATTTGCGACTACAAAGCTGTTACAAAGAGGCTTGCTCTGAACTTATTTTTTATTCAAACGCTGTTATTTTCCTAATTTTTCACAAAGAATTACAAAACGTAATTCTTAATAATATTATTTAGTTGTTTGATGAGCGGACTTATCTCTGACAGCGATATTTTTCAGACAACCTTTGGATAGAACATTGTTTAATAAAAATTTAGCATGAGTACCTACTTCACTACTTGAGTAGGTATGCTAAATATTTCTTTAATCGCGCGGTGCGCGGTGGACGGGGTGCTCCGCCCCGAGTCCTCCGCCCCGCGCACCGGCGTCGCCGCGGCCCGCAGCGATGCACAGCGCCGCCCGCGTAGTGCATCCTGACGAACAACAGGAATGTTAACTAATATTTCCAAACAATATAATTATTTGACATTTTGTGTCATTTTTGCATGTTGCCCATGCTAAGCTTAAAACTAAATTGATAAAGGAAATTTGAAAAATGACGGACACGAGCAGGCATTGAACCTGCGACCTTCGCCGCATCGTGGCGCTGCTCTAACCAACTAAGCCATCGTGTCACTGCTCGCACCCATCGAATTTCGAGTTCCCTTTTAGTATTTAGGTCTTAAGGGTCATTTTTCAAATTTCCGTTATCAATTTAAATATAATTATTTTAACAGCATTTACATCAGCGCTAAGGGTTTTTCTATTCACATACTCGATAATTGGTACCTGCCATACTATTAGCGCAAAGTGTGCCCACGTGTGATACCGTGCCACGTAAGCATAGCCAAGTAGGCACGTCCACAGCACTCTGTACTGTTGACCAGGAAAGGTCTACGGTATGACATTCGAATATAAGTAGAAAAAAAGTAACACCCCTTAACTTTTGTCTATTATCATACAATTATCTCATATCCTTGACAATCTTGTCATCCACGAGGCGTAGCAGTTCACGATTCACATAATATTATATACCTAGTTAAGTTTAGTATGACGTCATATGAATTTCAATTAATATAGTTTATATTCAACAGTGCAATGAGTGCTCTGTTAAAAGTTTTGAACGTTGACCTGTATAGTGTGTTCGTACAAGAGCATGTTCGTGCAAGTGAAGTTCAATCAGCCGTTATAACAGCTAGTGAGCTGTGAGCTAACTTTTCAATAACTTTAACTCTGAACTTGAAAATATGTCCAAACTAAAGTTTTAAAACTTTTTACCGTATTTACTGAATTTGAAATGTTAAGAGCCATTTTACATTTTTACGCAGTTTTCTAAGATTTCGGACGCCTAATTTACCACCTTAGGTAGTATTTACGAATTTATATATAAATGTAAAATATAGACCAATCTTTCACATTGACACATAAGCTAATAGATTTACAAAAAATAACTTAATTGCTATATGGTGATCAATCTCCCGCAACACGTTTTCTGAAAAATCATCACAGAGTCAATTTCGGGCTCGAAATTCTATCATTTACATTCACAAATCTAAATGATAAAAATACAGTAAGCATTAGGCATATATTTTTATTGAAACTTACGGTGCCACATTTTCGATTAATAACACTTTTAATTAATAAAAAAAAAACTGAAACCTATTTTCACGGTTTATACTGTAAGTTTAACGCGACTTTTTGGTTTGAATAAAGGTATATTTTAATTTTAAAATCATGTCATAATAAACAATGCTCTTTATGAAATCTAATAATAAAGAGATTTTTAAAATTCTTTTATTTAATTAAAAAATTTTTTTTTTTCAATATCACTCCAAATCACAATAAATTACGATGCATAAACGTTGAAAGATCAGTTGGGCCCGAGCGCCCAAAGAGGTGGGATCTGTGTCACATTTTTCTCTTTTTAAATTACGAAAATTCGCATTGCAAACGCATGTTTATACTACGACCACAACGTTTTTATTTTGTATATATTATTTTCATTCGGTTTTGTTTCTTATCAAGTGAAGGATATTATTTTATTAGTTTAAGATATTTTATTAGATTAATATTCAGCTACTTTAATCTTGACTGTACTATTTTTGTCTGCGACTTGGTCCACTTGGATTTTTTCTACGCATGAAAAGTAGCTTGTAGCCTTTATTATGTTAATCCGGGTAAAAAAAAAATTTCCGAGAAAAAAAATTGCACATAGATAGTTTATAACTATCTATGTGCAATTTTTTTTCTATTTACTCAATTACGCAAAAACGGTTAAAAGGATAACCGTTTTTGCGTAATTGAGTAATAATCCTCCAAAACTACAATCTAATACATTTATTATTAAAATAAATTTTACAAAACATGATATATTTATATTTGGTGATTATATTATTATTGTAGAAATTATAATTTGTCTAAATAAATTAGTAATTAAACAAAAATATTTTTATAAATCTCGAATTTGAAACATAGTCGTAACGATCAAGATTTATATGTCCGTCTCAAAACTCGCGCTATACTGTTTGCATTGTTTTTGTGTGGGTGTGCTACTCACACATGACAAATTTGACAGAATTCGAACGTCAAAATTTTGTGAAATATAACAGCTTCAATTCGATTCAGAAAAATATCTTTAAACTTTTTTAAGTCTTGTTTTGTTTTAGTTAGGCTTTAGACTTATATAAGTGACAAGCACGAGTTTACCTACAATGTGAAACACTAAGTTAATTCCACAGGGCGCACCAAGATGAAGCGCACCAACGCGAAGCGCACCCACACTATTCCTCGGGGCGCACCAGTTAGATGCGTATCAATAATTCTCCTTGCGCGGCTAGTCTTGCAATCTACGCGAAATTATTTTATAATACCGGTAACAAAATTTCCAATCCAGATCAAGACTTACCAATGTGCAAAACTTCATTTTAAATCTAGCCGTAATTGGTTAAAAACATTACAAATTTAAAAAACCTATTATACATAAGCTGGCTTCAAAATAATCGATTAATATTTACACCTACAATATGTAGTCATCTCATATGTTCGTTATACAAACACAATCAATCCCATCCTACGGATCAAACTTCATACAAATCCATTAATAGTGCAGCCTTTGACTGCATCTCAAAAAGTATTTTTCGTTTAGTATGGCGCGGTAAAGCCGGGTACACACGCGTTACGGGGCGCGCGAGCGGGGTCGGATACCGCGTTGTAAAATTTTATGGTATCGCTTACAGCTCTGTTTGCACGGCAAGTGGAGGTTGCATATGTAAGCGTTTGCCTGAGGATCTCGACCGCAATCAATTTAAATCGATGTTTGTGTAGTATTACATAATATATGTAGAAGTTTCGGAAACAATGTTTGAAGTATATTTTCTCCTCACTCATCTCATAGTCTCTAACACAATATTATGCTTTGCCTTTTAACATTGCTCCGCACCGTAGGTACATAACACAGCACCTTCGTCTGGCATACCGGATTCATTGGACTTGGCGACTACAGATACTTCTAAGTAGGTACCATAACCATACCTACAACACTAAGTGTAATAACAGCCGTAACAAAAACGGAAAGGTGCTCCATGGCACTTAAAACACAGAAGTTTCCCGCAATAGCTCGGAATCACAAGCTTAAGCCGAATTAAGCTGCTCGGCTGAGACTGACAAACAGGGGAATTAATTTAAAAAACCTTTTCAGTTCTCACGACTAGATTATTTTAAGCCAAATGTAAAATATTTTAATCCGTAAATACGTTCGAATTACTTCTGCTAAATTATTTATAGGCTATGTGACATTCATTGATAGTATAGGAGGCTTAGCACCAGTGCGTGATACCGGGCTGATATGATGATGATAAGGTTACTATAGGTAATATACAACAATAGCGCAGCCACGGGTTAAATCTATTTCAATCATTCTATTCATAAAGAATTTAGAAAATAACGACAATTTTATACACATGAATTATTTTGATTTCGTATAAAGTAAAGTAATTATCAATTAGGAATGTTCGGGTGGGTGGACCTTACATCTATCGGTCGCTTTCCAGACATGGCCGAAGGTTCCAACGTCTTATCTTTGTTGAGAAGCAGCCGTCACGGGCTATAGGGGTAGGCAGGGGTATCGCGCCTGCCATTGTTGGGAATCATTAAGGTATTGTCAATAGTGTGTGCTCGACTTAGTTAGAAGATGGATCCTTATCCGAAGGTTTGCGTTCCGTGTTAAGGCTCTGCTATTGTTTGGTCTTTTATTACGCAACTAATTAAGTTAACTCAAGCAAAACAATAACTGTGTATAGGTGTATTGGTATTGTTTTTAATCTGTTAGTTTTAAGGTGTAAATAATTGTAAAATAGACTTTGAACGAACATAATATGATATCGAAAAAAAAGTTGGTTCATTTTCCGTAATGATTGCTAAGTTTTTCAGTTACTTCAACAGTATAACATATAACTTAAACCTCGATATTTTCCACGACTCCATGGGTGGTAATCGAAAAAAAATTATACAAAGTGTTGCTCCTAAAATAATCACAACGTAATAGTTCTAGCATTATATTTTTAAGTCTTATATTACTAACTGTAACATGTCAGTCTTCTTTCTTTTTCTTACTCTAGTTTGTATCTAATCACTGTAGGTACCCTATTCCTACACTTATCATATAAAATTCAAATGTGTATACTAATGTGTAATTATTAACATATAATACTATTCTCAACCAAATGTCATGTACACCTTTAAATTGTATGTACATCAGAACTTGTACTAAATATTTTGTTAAACGAAATGTCTCTAATATACTGTTGGTGTATTTCTTAAATAAATAAATAAACTAGCTTAATATTCTTATTAGTGCCTGGCCTTTGCAACCACTTCCATTAGACTAACCAAACTTTATAACGTCCAATTTTTTGCCTCCGAACCGTCCATTCCAATTTATTCCAACTAAATACAATTTCAGTGCAAACCAGTTTATCTTGAAGTGCAGCCGGTCTACAAACTCATTTGACGTGGAGCTAACAAGTTTGAAATCGGGTTTTGCAGCAAATATCCGGTCATTTAAAGCTAATCATTTAAAGGATCTAGCTTGGTAATCTGCAATCTGCTTCTGATGCACCGTTAATTTCATGTGCTCACCGTAGCAGAAGCTAACAGCTGGACGGAATGCTGAGAGACCGGTATCGGAAATATTAATTAAAATTATAAATAATATTTCAGATAATTCGGTAATTGAATATAAGAAGAGAAATTTATACGTTTTATTTTTCAGTGCATAATTATTTGTGACTAGTTTTCCACACATGTGTTTATTTCGGACCTTGCAGTTATTTATACATAAACATAACATACCATCACGCCTGTACTCCTCGAAGCAGTCGGAAAAGGTGTATAGTACACCAATATTTCGCCAGCTATGTTTTTTGTTAGATCCCAATGTAATAGGGGGCGAGCCTATTGTCATTAACCGGGCACAAATACGGACTCCGTGCTGCTGCTGAGAATTACCTAATGGATATTAAACCCAGTAATACTTTGCCCAACGCGGGGTTTGAACCCACGACCTCATGCTCAGCAGTCGCGCTTAGCGTCCACTAGGCCAACGACAACGGCAGTAGTTATTATAAGCTTTCGTTACTTTAGTTTGATATCAGTGCCAAAATGTCTAAAATCCTCACCTTACACTGATAACCGTATACTGCTCTATGTAAAATTTAAAGACAATAACTATCTAAATTAAGAACAAGCTTTTCAAAAAAACCAAGTCATTTGAGTTCTCATGCTTAAGGTTGGCGTAATCCCACGCCTATGGTAAAGATAGGAGCAATGTTATGGTTTTAGCCGGTGGAGGTATACTCTCTTCTTTACATCCGAAAAGGAAAACTTCCTCGTTGAAGAGGGGTCTCTTGGTATGGCTTCTAGCTTTTTCAGTTATATGCCCAACGCCCGCCTCCCCACCATCCAACGAAAACTATTCTCATGTCCTTTCTTCAATCACAATTCTATCGCCGCTATCATTGGGTTGTTAAGCGTTAACTGCCCGGCGATTGACGCAATAGTACGTCAAATAATAGCTCATGTTAGACAGACGCCACTAAATCATGGCTCAAAGGGACCCGAGACACGTTGCACAACCCTACGCCGAGTAATTGAACGACTGAGAACTTTATGACGACCGACACCATTGAGGTCATGGGTTGTGTTCCTAGATTAGACGATAGACTGTTAATGGCGTCATCATCATTATCAGCCCGTTGTAGTCCATTGTTTGACTAGGCTTCTCCCAAGATACGCCACAGAGCCCGGTCGTCCGTACCCGTGAATAATTCGTGGTGTTAGATAATATGGTTTGCCTGATCGTAGCCTAGCTTCAGGTCTAATAGGAGCTAATATTATTTTATTTTGCGGCTCTCTCACTGCACTGTAGTCTAGGTATCAAAGCTATATACTCGTAAACGACGCATTCATTCAAAATGTTCTGAAATCATCATATTTACGAGCACATTGTAATTATTTACATAAATTGTTGAGAGAACAAAGCATGCTGCTGTTCGCGTTTAAAACAACAATAAACGCCCACTACGTTTGACTCCTGCAACGTGGGTGTGTTCAAACATTCATCTCACTTGCACCAACTCCCAAACTCGGTACAAATATTAGCACAAAAAGTAAAACATGAAATAATTATGCTCCTACCTTGTGGATAATAAAGTCGGCCAAACATTTGTACAAGTGTCCAACGTTATGCAAATATCGAACATATAATTATAGCTATTTTATAAACTAATTCATTCATCCTAAGTCCAAATAACGATAATTGGATTCTTCAATGAATTTCATAAAGTTTCAGCAACTCTTGTCATTTTATACCTAGAATAGACAATTGAAAACATTGCTCGCTGTATTTCAGGGAATTATTGGAACTCAATGACCTGGATACGTACGAAATGCACAGAAGAGGAGGAATTTGACAAAGTACTTTTTATCTGAGTTTGGCGCATATTTCTGCTGCGCTAGAGATTTTTTTTCTATACGAAGAGAAAGATTGCACTGTAGAGATACACTCGGCTCGTCAACTAACCCGAAACTTAAAAAATGAAAATGGGCGAGATACACAAAGGGTTAGGTCGTAGACAGGTTTAAATAATGATGTATTAAAATCTAACCAATTGTATACCGTCTCGCTGGTCGCTAGGTCGCTAAGCACGACTGCTGAGCATAAGGTCCTGGGTTCAAATCACGGGTCGGCCAAAATTATACTAAGTTTTTCCATGAGGTACTCCTCAGTAGCAGCACGGAGTCCGGATTTGTTTCCGGTTGATGACAATGAGGTCGCCCCCTATTGCATTGGGACATAATATTATAAAAACTTATCTGGCTAAATATGGATGTAGGTACTATTATGTGCACCTCTACCTACCCCTTCGGGGAACATGGGTGTGATGTACTGTGATGTTATGTGTTGTATGTTTATTATTTATATTATAGCCTATGTTACTCGCGTTAGTACAAGGATTCTAACGACACTCATACATACATACATCAAAATCGGTTCAGGCATTCAAAAGTTATGGTGGAATAAAGGAACTCACGTACATACATACATGAAGCCTGAAAACATCACACTCCTTTTTTTGGGCAGTCGTGTAAAAAGACACAGATAATGACCGGTTGTGTCTTGATTAGTGAAAGTGGCTAGTTGCCGTTCTAATTTATAAATAAATGGCCATGTTTTGGTTAATGAAGCGACAGTTGTATTAGTGCCTATGTCGGCACTAACTCAGAAGAAGTGGGTATTATTCGCGGGTAAAACCAGTTGAGATAATGTCCGAATCTATCTTCGGCAGCAAGAAGAAGTCTTAGTTAGGCTAACAGAGTTTATTAAGTTGGTATTACTGTAGTGGGTGAGCATTTGAACGTAGGTGTTTGCTAGACTAACGTTAGTCAGACTGACTTGGGAGGTCGGCTGTTGGATAGTCAGTTAATTAAAAACTTACAGCTGTTTTTTTGGTGAAAACGTCGCCCCACACTAAGAATTTCTCCTGCATCGTGGATGCGTTTTACAATCATGGAATATCACATACACAAACACCCAAACTCGGGACAAACATCTGCGGATCACACAAATTTTGTCCCGTGCGGGAATCGAACTCGCAAGTCACAACCCCTAGAGCAGCAGTCCAATCGCTTAGCAACTGGGCCAATCAGGTTGCCGAGCTAAATAATAATAAAAAAAAAAACATAAATAAGGACAATTATAAGTTTCCCCTGTTAAAAAAAAACTTAGCAAACCTTTTTTCGTCACGTTGAATTAAAATTGTAGTTTTCCGACACTAGCCTACTACACAAGAGCTTTCAACCACAACTGCACTCTCATCTCTCTCACCCTTTTGTTAGAGACACTCTCTGTGGTGACTCGACTAAAGTGAGATTACGTACCAACGACTACTTCCTTGATTAGGCACAAAGACTGAGAAGAACGGCCACTCATCCAAGGATTAGCTACAAAAAGCATTACTCACCCTCACTGACAGACCTGAGAGGAGGTTTACAGCCCCAAGACATAACAACAGAATATGACACAAGTTTCCACGTGGCACACATACGTTCCACAGGACTTTGCTCCTCACTCACTCCCAATACGGACTAAATTCCGTCGACAGTGATAGACAATTGTATTAAATTATAGGGAAGCACTCAGGCCACGGAAGTTACTAATAAACAATTGATTAAAACAATTAGCCGGGCTCGCCTCCTCAGAGTACACGTGGGAAATGGTACCAAGTGGTACTTCTAATGGGCTTCGGAGAATTGAAACTGACCTGACAAGCCTATTGACCTAGGAGCTAAGTATATATATTCTCCTGATCGAGTTTCGGTCACGGTGGCCTATTGAGACTAGCCAATTACGCAGGAGATATCATAGTGCAGTGTGCGCGTAAACACAGGAGCACTCCCTATTCCCTCACTCCCATAGCCTGATGGAACAGTATACCGACAAGACCGGAGAGAGTTCAGGTGCAGTACCAACGGCTTAACGTGCCTACAGAAGCACGGATGGGTCTTGACATGTGAACGGTTACCCATCACAAGACTGATCGCGGCGAGCACGGCTTAACCACGCTGATCGACTCATCTGCGCTGTAGCCACGTAGCTATGGGCCCCTTAGGAGCAAAGTAATTAGACTGCGCAGAATGTACCGAGCTCTTTCGATACCACAACGAGACGGATATTTGTGTGATTGAATGATCCTGTTGGAGCTCCCGTCTTAGCTAATCCAGGGGGCAATATAAACTAGTAATGATAAAACTGTTAACAATAATCTTAGTAGGTGAATATCTGATTATGTACTGACGCAATCGCTTACAATATAGAACTAATAACAAGGGGATGACGGCCCACGGGGAGGGTAAGAGGCTTAAAAATAAAATAGATTAACAACGGATTATCTGAGAATTATCAGAAGCTGGTAGCGAATTGAAGTTAAGATGTTTTTCTTTAAACAATAGGAAGAAATAGGAGAGCATTAAATATTGCATTAACCCTTACAACTGGAATTGTAAATACCTCGTTGGTCTAGTCGTCCCTAAGCACGACTGCTGAGCATGAGGTCCTGGATTAGAATCCCGGGTTGGGCAAAGTGGTATTGGGGTTTTCCATTAGGTAATTATGAGTAGCAGCACGGAGTCTGGATTTTGATGGCAATAGGCTCAGGCTAGAACATAACTGGCATATGGGTGTACTACACACCTCTGCTTCATCACTTAAAGAGAAGAGTAAAACCAAGAATTCAGTCACAACATGAGTTAAATAAAAGAAATGCCTCAGTTTATATCTTACGTGTAATTTAGTTGAACGTTGGGAAATATCAGACAATCTAAGTGCAGGGACTAAGTAATGTGAACTGTGGTAGCCAGTGCCGTGGGACTAATATTTGTGGGATCGGCTTTAATATACCATAATATGTAATATTTTATGCCTGTACAATGCTCTCGCTATACATGAGAATTTCGTATAGCAAGGCAACTATATAGGCAATACAATTGCCACAATAATCAGCTACCCCCTTATTCATTAAAAATAATTTTTTAAACCAAGGATTAAATTATACCTGCCTCTGTCGTTTGCATATCAAAGAATAGAGATGTCTATAGACTTAATTCGGGGTTTAGTTAATGCCGGTGTGATCCTCGTTTATGAATAAGATGGTAGGTTTTAAGTAGTGTACCTATATCTTCCTTTGTACTTTCACTCCCTTAGCGACAAAAAGTTACAAATATTGTTAAAAAAAAAACGATGAAGATGTCAATAAACTTAAAACTTACTTTAGTGATTTATGATACGTTTTATAATCGTTTTTATGCATAGATTTTTATACCAAGTATGGTATATATTTCCAATTTACTGTTTTATAAATAAATATTTGTATCTTTTCGTTTTAAGCATTTATTCATGTTTTAATTTTGTTTTTTGTCCCATTTTGCATGTTAATTTTTATAATTTTTGTTAAAAATGTATTAATAATGTAATGTAATGTATCAAATACAATGTATGTAAATTGTTCCTGATAAATAAATAAAAACAATATTCGGTCGGAGTTTATAAGCAGGGACTTGAATCGTGCGTGGATCGTTACTAAATAACGTTATCCGAACAAATATAACGAAATTTGTACGTGATAACGAAATTTTGAGTAACGTTTCAAGTCCCTGTTTATAAGTAGAGGGGTTAGTCTGAGCCTTATCCAGACGCTCGCGATTGTAATTATCTTTGTCTTATTCTTTCACATCAGATTTTGATACAGTTTTGTATTACCATTTTCTTTCCCCGGCGGGCGAGCAGAGAGCGCTCCATCTTGAGCGGGCCGCGTTAAAACGTCATTGTCGGGAGCTTCTTATCTAGGCTTAAACAGAATTTTTATGTTTAAAAACATTCTGTTAGCTTGAATTATAAGGAAACATATGGAGGGCTGTGTGTTGCGGGGACGTATTTTGAGTTTTAAAACCAGGCTACATGTAAATGGTCAATTCTACTGCAGTGTAAAGTTCTAACGTCATAGGATGCACGTCAAGTCGCCCTGAGGACAAATAACGCATCCTGGGAAATCTCCACTGCTTCTGGCACTAGGGCCAGCCACGTAGCCACGGGAAAAGACTAGTTTATATATCGAAGGGAGTGAAAAATATCAAAAGTAGAGTAGGTAAATATCAACATTTAAACCAAGCATTTTCAGACTAAAAACATTATTGAACTAGACACACCAAACGTAAAAGAAACTAGACTAAAATATTCATCGAAATGCTTTGTAAATAATATGTACTCTAAGCGGAAACGGCTCAATTAAACGTCTGTGTGTTTCAACTAATCCGCAGGAACAAGGCAGTTTGCTTGAAACCCGTGTCACCCAACGAACAGACAGACAGACAGGCTGTATCGGAGAACACTGCTCTTATTAACGCGAGAACCGGAAAATAAAATCACGGGTCCATTAGCAAATTAATGGGAACATGTTGAAAACAATGCGCTCACTCGAAATTAAGGCCACTTTTATGAGACTGAACACCTGTCTTGAAAACTTGTATGTTTTTATTTGTGTTTTGCAATTTGTGAAGTGTTTTCGAGATCGACACCAGCTGCATAGCGCTCTTGTTTTTTAGTCTTTAAAGCTTTCAGCCCTTATACAAAACATTTTAAAGTACTTGATTGCTAATGAAGCTCATTTTAATGGGTATACATTTCACTCATCGAATGTACTGAAATTTTAAGTTAGTTATTTACGTTGACATTTTGTACTGTTATGACTCATATTATTTTAATCGTCACGTCATTTCTCGATGGTGTGGGTAGAAGTACATACACTGATAAAGACAGTAATACAATTGGTATAGGCACGGCGTTTCAACGTTCTAGTTAATTGGTGAATACGATACTACCGGCAGTGACTGGGTGCACTTTCGGGTTTGTAAGAACACGAAATGCCTAAAATTCTATGAATGACAACAAAGGACGGCGACGGCATATTATATCTTTTTTGAGGTGCGGAGTGTAAAAAGCTAGTCACCCCACAAGCCCCGAATTAAGACATTTTTCCTCTCCGTATACTGTGTACTGTAATCTTAACATGTTTTTACATAATCTCGACTGCAGCTTTGTACATTGGCATTTCGCAGTGCGGCATAATCGAATTAAATGCGCAGCGTGTCAAACGTTTCAACAATGTGCGATCTTTGTAAACTAAATGTCAAATCGTCAAATTAGGCAATTACTCTGTTTTAGAGTAACTGGTGTTGCCTCACATCTGTGCGGGTTAGCGGATTCTGGTTTGTTCTGTATTTTAAGATTCACCTATCCCATACAGGAATGACCACATTGACCGATGGAGCTGTTTATGCACCTATATATGTGTAAATTTTTACAGTAGGTACGTCCTACATATGCCTAGAATGTTTTAAAATGATGTTGTCTATGTAAACTTTGCATATGACTTTGTAATGTCCATATCACCTTGGTTGAAAATAAACCTTGTTTAAACAGTAACTTGCATAATTTAATAGATTAGCATTACTTTAATATTCCACAAGGTTGCCTATAAAAATATAGACGGGATTTATTTATTTAATCGTATTTTAATATTATTCGCGTACAATCACGCTCGTGATCGCTTTAGGAGTAGGCAGAAGTGTCCTTTATCCTCACGTTCTGTGTGCTCACCATAAGCCTGGTTTAATGATGACGAGCCAATTGCCATTGAGGTATAGGACCCAAACTGGGTTCATCTGAATCGACTGGGTTCATCGGGTCGAGATTGTAAGAAGGTACAGTTCGTTGTACTTAAGCTTAAAAAATTTAACTGGCTTTGCAGTGCGTGGTACCTTCTATTGTATCTTATTATCGTGTGTAAAATAAGAAGCTTCTTATCGAACATTGACTTTACTTTTAATAGTTAAAACATTTTTTTATATAACTAGATATGTCGGTATGTGAACTCCATACATTCCACGTGCATTCTAGTGGTCTTGCGTTTTGCCTCTCGTCAAGGAGTACCACTACAAACAGATGCAAACAGTGTTAAGTCCTCAGTCATGATACTTACCTGGACTTTATTCAGCTTAGCTTTCCATGATCCATTTCAAGGGCAGCTGATCCTTTGATTAGTGTCTTTGTTATAGTTTGAATAACCAATAATCGTTCTTAACTAGTTTTAGCCAGTGCGTTGATGGGTCCACTGCGTTTTATCCGTGGTAAGAGGTAACTTTGGTAGTCTATGGTAACATTATTTAATTTTAATAGGACCTATTCTTAAATTATTTAACTTCAAAAAAAGAGGACGTTCTCAATTCGACTGTATTTTTGTCACACGATTTTTCCGTAAATTATAAGCCGATATATTAAAATTCTACTTATAATTCTATAACTTATAAATCTGTGGAAACTAATTAATGGCTCTGTGAAGCAATTCTGATGTTTAGGATAAGATTTTTAGCTGTTAGTTTCCCTAAGAGTTATAAAAATCCTAAAACTTTATGTAAAGTGAAGTGAATAAAATTAGTATTATTTTTTACTTTTGAGTTCGTGTTTTTGAAGGCGGTTTTTTTTTAATAGAACCTTCGTATTTTTCCAATTCTTCTCCATAGGAGTGATATATTTTTATGAACCGTGCATCTAAAGTCTTGACGTTTCATAACCGCCTGGAATTGTTTGTATGAAATATAAAATGCTATCGCTATATAAAATCTCATTATTTTCGGTCTTGCGGATTAGTCCTAATATGGTTGCTAACAGACTAACAGAGTATCCATAGCATTTATACGCAGTTAACAGTGCAGCTACGTCCTAAAATAATAAATAATTATGTTGGTATCCATACTATCAGAAGTTTAGCGTGCTCAAATTATTTGTGCCGCCAGTTATTAGATTCTCTTTTCATTTTGCATACTTAACTAAATGTACGCAAACGGCATATTAAATGTCCGGTTCCGAAATCACCTTTTTTGTTCAACATTTCACTTTATTATAATTAACAACGCTACTCAGACATAATTTGTTGCTAACATTTTAAAAATTCACTTCCCGTCGGCCAGTTTCGGCTGTACACCATATATCTATAATCCCCATTTGGGGATCACTCAGTCCCAAAGTACCATTGCGTCAGAATTACTAACGAGCGCCCGGGTGTACTCGTTTAGGACTAGGGCACATGAAAGATTTGTAGCAAATACGACAGGCGACGAAAAAGTCGCACCATAGACTATATCATAACGTATTTTGGTGAAGCATAATAAATGCAATTGTTTTTATAATGTACACTTATAAACAAAGATTGTCTACAAAAAAACAAGCGAAAAAAATTATGCGCAAATAACGCGTTAGATAAAACAAAAAAAAAACCCTGAAGCTGAACTATAAAAATGAACAACTGCATTAAATCAAGTAACTCTACACTACAAAGCATCAAATATCAAACGCCAAATTGAAATACAATATAAAACGCAGAGACGCATTTGTATTGCTACACACAAAGGCTACAAGAGCTACGCGTAGCACTACAATCAAAAGCTACAACGCATTAAACCTGTAATTCCAATGCCAATAATACGACTGTAATGCGTAGTAAATACTACGAAAGCTACGCGTAGCTCGCAGTCGAACGCTACAAGCTACACGCCATGGCGCTACAAAACTGCACTTGTAGCGACTGCACGGGCTACAGTGCACGGCGTGCAGCCCGTGCACTAGCCCTTAATATTAAAAGCCAGAAGTAGTCTTGCAGGCTATTAAACTGAATTGGACAAATCACTGGATTTGTCCGTCAGTTAATATTGTATGAATTGGAACTGACTACTTTTAATCCTTCGGGGTTTGTCGATGAGTTCACGTTAGCTGTCGGTGGTGTGTTTTGATAATAATAGTTAATAGATAAGTCCGTGTTGATGTTTAAGTAACGAGCGTTAAGGACAGGTTTGGAATACATTGTATTTACCTAAATGGTTGGTGAGCTTAATTACGTTTAAATCGACTCAAAATAAATGTCCAAACATCAAATATTTAGTGCCCTCATGCCCCTGTGATAACATATTATTATAATATAATAGTAGTTTTACTCAAAGCGTTTCGTTAAGCTCGGGAGTCAATCGCTTTTTCTACCAGTCCGTCCGTTCTACCAATACCGGTTTCCATTTGAGTATGAAACAAGTTATTATACAATAACAAAAGAAAGTCTTTTGTTTTTGTATAATAACTTGTTTCAATCAATACATTAAAAGAAGTATTCAGCACCATTATTTAACATTGCAGTAATAATTAATTGAGTGGCTTCAACTAGAGCACACTCAATATTGAACATGCCGCACGTTTCTTGTTCCGACGGCAACTCGCCCGTCACCGCGCGGCTGCGGGCTGACTCGACACAGCACGTACCTTACTTAATTCTCAATTCGCTCCCCGACCATCAAATTGTATAATTTAATGTCCTCATTTCTATCGAGTGCTCAGTAGTCGCCGGTCAACTTCACGCGGTGCCTTTTACGTTTGATTAATAGGCGCTAAGCATTGTTGTTTGATACAGTACAAGTGTCAATAAAAATGCTATAAAATCCATGTTCATTTGTTTGACTGTCCTTATTTGTATACATAGGTAATGTTGGCTTTGGGTGGATTATACAGTATGAAACGGACGTAATATAAACGAGAAAAGCGATGCAGTTAAACATTCGTATCTTGTCATCCTCAGATACTATAAAAATGCATATAAAAAGCTATGTCTATGCTTGTTTTGACGCGTTTAACACTAAAACTGCTTTACCCATTTTGTTGGGATTTGGTATAGAAATACCTGGATCGTTATAAAAGGAGATAGGCCTACTTTTAAATGGGGCATGCCTAGAATTTTTTAACGCACATTTCGCTGACTTAAACAAGAAGTGTAATTATTAATCATGCTCAGGTGAGCATGATTTATAATTATGTTAGAGGAAAATAAGAAATTGTTTTCTTATTTAATCTAAGAAAGCTTTTAAGGTAAATATATTGTTTTGTCAAAGTTACACTAGTGTTATTGGAAGCAGAGCGTTAATGACGTCCGGCGGCTGTGAGCTATCCAGCATCCGGCGAGCAGGACTTACACTCTACAATAACATCCGCCGGTTAATTATATCATGAACGGTACCGAGACCATAGAGATACTTCTAATATTTTTCAATTTCATTGATACATTTCTAAGAGTTTTTAAAATATTAAATAAAAGCGCCCAAGTCCAAGTTTAAGTCTAAAAACGGCAATACGTGAGTTACCTGTACTGTCTGTACTTGAATTTTTAACACAAATTACTGGTATTTTAGATTTGTAGAAACTGTTATCTAACACACCCACAGTTATTTGTAACACGTAGCTAAGTATATTGGCTTCAAGTGGGTGTATTCAATTCTAAATATCTGTGACTTCTTCTTCTGATTAAATAAGTTATATATAGAAACCTTTGTAAAAGGAAGCAAGCTAAAACCTACATAATTATTATGTACGTCTGGGCATAAAACTCTAGCTATGAGTAATATTATGTACTACGTCATACTCAAAGAAATTACGTGAAAGTTAAGAAAAAGTTATATATTTAGAAACATCTAGAGATAAAACAACAAATACTAACTATGTACAAACGACGAAATAATAATAGTATTGTCCTCCTGATCAGAGTTTCAGATGAGATTGGTAACGCAGAACAATCCTGCAGAATATAACTCATAATTCACACGTACGCAAACACAAGTGCACTTCGTATTCCTCACTTTCATACTCCGGTATTTTAGATGAGAAACCGACATGACCCGAGAGAGATCAGCTTCATCTCCAGGACTTGGATAGTTGACTGGTCAGCGTGGTTGATACGTAGCTACTAGGTTCTGCACTCGGGACACGATTCTGTAGTGTCTGTGATCTATAAGACTTTTCGCTAAGAATGATTTTGATAACTGTACACTGTCGTAGGTACTGTTGGATTAAATATGTAAGCAATAGGCTAGACTGTGAGGTTGGAAACCAGCCTCGAGTATGGTAAGCCGCCGATGTGCGATGGCGAATCTAAAATTGGTTTTGTGAGAATTTTGAGCGATAGAAAAGTTGTGGTAAATGGCTTATTTGTAACGACCCTATAAATACACTTCACCGTTTTGATATTTCGAAACAATATTATTTATTATCTTTTAGTAAAATTCCTTGTGTAACAGACATGTTTGTTGAAACAAGCGCCGACGGCTAAGCGAAAAGCCGCCGAAAACTCAGCTTCCGGCTCTCTCAAATTTTCCCAACTTCCTGTGCCTAATGAGGAAAACAGCGCAAAGTGAAATAAAATTGAAAATATAGATATCGTTGTCTATGTAATTTACATAATGGAGTGATGTATGTGTGTGTGTGTGTGCGTGCCTGCAGTAGTGTGGTGCAGCGCTGCACTGGGCGGCGGCCGGCCGGCTGTCTCACCGCGCGCGGCGGCCGTCCATGTTGCCGTTTCACGTCTACCAAATGGGCGGGGTCCACACCACGACAATTAAACTAGTGTGTTGTTGGGCAGGTGTGTCGCGGGCTCCCGCGCCTGCCGCGCGTCCGGCGCACGCGCGAAGCAACAGATTGGTCGCCGCCGCGCCCCGCCGTCACGGTTATCGCGCGCTCGCAGCCGCGCCGGCCGGACGTGTCCTCTTCGGCCTGACGCGACAAACTTAGCTATCAGTTCTGACGCGCGATCCTCTTGTTCGTAGTTTTCTCTTCGTGTTTTAAAGGTATGTATAAGTTATTTTTGAGTTGATTTTATTTTTTTGGATTTTTTTATTATTTTTTTGAGTCGTTTTATGACTTAGATACCGTCGGATGCGGTCGTCATTAATGTTTTAGGCGTAGGTGACGTTGATTTGAATTTAAGATTCTGCGGTTTAGTTTGAGGCGAAGTTTCGGTATCTACTTTGTGTTCAAATCCTTTGAATTGAAAACAGGCGTATTAATCCATTCGGAGTCGATGTAAATTATTAATCGGGATTTTGGATGTCGGGTTAAAGTTTAAATAGTAATTAGAACGTAAAAAAACATTTTTAGGATGTACGCGAGGAAAATATAGATAACGGATTAAAGCGCATGTTTTGTTTGGTTTTCACATAACGTTAAATGTTAAATAACGGGATTATCTTTTTATCGACGAGCCAGAAGACGATAATGATTCTTTAAGCGAACTTTTCAGTTAAGAATCTCGGAAACTACATTATTTTTGGGCCCCATTTTGGACTTTTTAATTTGCTGTAACGGTGTATGTAACTATAAATAAATAAAACTCGTACCTACATCATAAAATAAAGTACAATAATGATACTAACGATTCATTGCCGCCGTTAACAGTAATTAATAATAAAAATGACTATTACATCATAAAAATAAGTCATTAAATTACAAATAGAAGAAAAAAGAAAGAAAGTATAAGGTTATATTTGACACATACACTCAAAGATTAACGAGAAGGAAAATAAATTATAAAAGAAAAATTTAAAATAAAGCTGGTTTAGAATTAGGGGAAAAAATAGTAAAAATAGACAAAGACTAAGTACTTATTCTACGGTTTATAGAGCATAAATCGGTATTAAAATGACTATCATAAAATATCTGAAGGTAATTAAACAGTGAATAGCTGTCAATCTCCAATCAGACGGTGGCGGCGCCTTCATTTTCCAAATAGCCCAAACTTAGCTAATGAAAAGCCAAGTCAATTACCAGTTAGAGACCACTTAACGAGCTGGTTGTGTTTGCGCTCAAACTTAATGCTGAAAGCGGTTGATTAAACCTACTTACACACAGGGAAATTGATTAATTTTCTATTATAATTACTGCTGTTACGGTTTCTTATTATTCATTGCGTTTAAATGAATTGGTAGGCAATTTTCTTGATAATAGGCATTTCTTTGTTAGGCTACATTTAAACTTTATAAATTCGTTAGGCAATAAAAAATATAATGAATGAATGAACAATCAAAATGATGCGCAATTTTATTCAATTCGCTAAAAATGTTTACATCTGCGTTCGAATTAACATTTGAAATTCAAATTCGTGTTCTCGAATACGTTTGAAATTATAAAAAGAGTATTTAAACCAATATCATAGGTACCCGCCGCCATTTTGGCGAGGTTTGTTGTATTTAATTATTTTTTTCTCCGCCTGTGTTGTCCCCCTGCAGGGCAAAGGCCTCCCTTTCCCTCTTCCACTTTACTCGGTCGTGTGCTAAAGTGGACCAGTCTCTCCTGTAGGCAAGCAGATCGTCATGCCACCGCCGTCTGGGTCTGCCGCGATGACGTCGTATATTTTGTGGGACCCAGTCGGTGCAAATTTTTGCCCATAAGTTGTTGGTCATACGGCAGACGTGTC
This sequence comes from Abrostola tripartita, assembly GCA_905340225.1. NCBI lineage: Eukaryota > Metazoa > Arthropoda > Insecta > Lepidoptera > Noctuidae > Abrostola > Abrostola tripartita. The sequence continues at coordinate 20,547,687 of HG996486.1, forward strand.
CGGCCCAGTCCCATTTAAGCTTGGCAGCTTTTTGGCTGACATCGGCGATTCGCGTTTTGGAGCTACATTTTAATTGTTGATTTAAAATTGTATAACTTTTAACAGTAATAAGTTAAGTTTATTCGGTATTACTGTAGGTAGAAAGTTAAGGAATATTTTTCTGGGAATACGATTGCGTATTTTTGGTGGAACATTTTTACACATTGAATCAACGTTTCAATATTTTTATAATTCTGCTCTAGTTTCAATCTTGTATTAATTCTAGTAATAGGTACAATGTTTTTTTTAAATTTCATCGTAACAATACCTATCATTATTAATATAACCCTAATACATAGTTAATTAGAATTTCACTGATTAGGTCCTAGAAAGTTTTAGGTATGGGTAATAGTCGCTGTCTTCTATTGTAAAAATTTAGGACTTTTTACCGACGACGGCAGAAATGAGGGTCATTTTTATTTGTTATGCAGATACCTATAATTTACTTATCTCCGACAATAGGAGATATTAGGATTTAAGATGGAGGTGAAAATAAATTATTTAGATTGTTAGTTCATCGGTAGCATTTAGGTATTTAGATAATAATATGGTATCTATCTCATAGTAAGTTATAAAACTGTCTGTCCTTATGACACGATAATATATAATATGTTATATATTATCGTGTAATAAGGACAGACAGTTATTATACAACCGGTTAAAATAGGTAGTGGCTGTGTGATTCGGATTTCAAGTAATTTATTATTAAGTTTAACAAAATCGGGTGTTATTAGAAGTAGGCGTTCTAGATGTGGAAGTGTATTATAATACCTACAGGGTGTGGCGTACATAGCTAAGGGTTAGACGTATTTGATGAGATATTTGTAATAATATTAAAGGATAGAAATTAGTGTTTTAAGTTTATTATCGGGTACGTCGAATCCTCAGCTACAGACTACTATTTACGCCACATCCTGCATATTGATAGGCCGGTAAATAAAATTGACTGAGAATTGGACGGAAAAAACTTTTTTTAAATAATTATTGCTTTTTCAATACGAATAAATGGGAGTAACAATCATTGCCCATAGCAGTCAATACCTTTAGTGCTCAACACTTAGTTAGATGCTCCAGCTAACTCCCATTTCTACAACTTACATTTTTACTTACCCGACATTACTGATCGTAAAGATCGAGTACACCGGTGATTAATGTCGTCGCTCGTAAAATACTTCAGTTAGCACACGTTTCTATACATGACTCTTGTGCTTAACTTGAGTTTATTTCGAAGTAACTTTATAGTAGGTTCTAGATTATAAATATTTGTGTCAGACAAATCAGTCAAGTGAATTATTAATATGGTTATGATTATTTAAAATTCAAACAAGAAATTAACCTATTAGGTAATAATAAATAGGTATTTATCACAGACAAATCCATAATTATTAATTTGGTTATATTATATTATATATATATTATATAGTCGTGGTGGCCTAGTGGTTGACATACCGGATTTCTATGCACGAGGTTGCAGGTTCAAACCCAGGCAAGTATCAATGTGACTTTTTCAATGTCATAAATACTTTTTTAGATATTCTAAGAGACCACTGACTGACGGTGACGGAAAACATCGTAAGGAAACCTGGATTTAATTATCTGAAATCACCAACCTGCAGTGAGCTAGCGTGGTGATCAGTGCTCAATCCTAGAAGAGGCCTTTGCCCTGCAGTGGGACAGTTATAGGCTGTTATTATTATATATAACTATGTAGTTCACTAGAATACAAAATCAAATATACTTACTACGGGCTGATTTTTTCATAGTCGGATAAATTCTATTCGAAGGATTATAAAATAAACAAAAAATTGACATTTTGACAGAAAATTCTGTTATCAATACTTTATCTCTGAAAATAATATTAAATCATAGCGGACATTGTTTTTTAACGATTAATCAAAAGTAGACCCACATAAATGCCCAACGACAATCGTTGCGTCTTAACTCGACTCTGGCAGAATAGTTGGTAACCCGACTTGATTGCCACACGAGAAAAAAGATATGTCGTCAAAATTATAAGCACTGATATAAATATCTGGCTATTGACAAATCGGCCTTTAGATAATAATATTAAATTATTTCATATAACTGATTGAAAGCCTGTGATCTGTGAGTTAAATAGTTGTGAGACTTCGATAATTGGATGGCCTAATTATTTATCACTCAATTATCGAGCTAGTTGGACTCTCCCGCTCAGTAATTGGTTCTTAAAGCTAGAGACGCCAGGTAGTAGAGTTAGGACCAGGATCGATAAATGATTTAGATTCGCTTCCTATTGGTTGATCAGGATATTGTATTACGGGAGCCTCCACGGGTCACGGTATAACGCGTCACTTCCTGGACACTCTGTCCGGGTAACTTCTCGCTCGCTTTAGCAAGACAAATGGTACATCCCTCTTAACAACTTAGAGGAAAAGTCTCTAAGAATCGCCAATGTTTACCCATCGATTCAGTTATTCATCGGTCGTGTTTTACCATCGATTAAATTACTTACCGACCTGTTTCCGTCGTTTGCATGTTAAAAAATAGTGATGTCTGTACATCAGATACTTAGCCTGACCTTTCTTAAGAAACTACTCTAATGAAAGAATATTTAAAAGAAAGTGTTTGAGGTGAGAGCCAATGGAATAGTGACAAGAAAGATCTCAGTGAAGATACTCTGACTGTAATGGGAAAATTAAGTAATCGTTCTAATCTTCAGTAATAAACACTTTAGGTATTAACATAAAAAAACAAATTGGACTGTGACACGTTACTTTCATCTGAAGCAGCTTTCAGCTGAAGAGTTTGTTTGTTTGCTTGAACGCGCTTATCTCAGGAACTGCTAGTCCGATTTCATAATTTCTTTCAGTGTTGGATAGCCCATTTATCGAGGAAGGCTATAGGCTATAAAACATTCAAAACCCACGCGAGCGAAGTCGCGGGCGGAAGCTAGTTTCTAAATAAAGTCATTTTTACTTCAATTTCATACTCAGTGCAGGCAGTTGGCAGTGTAAAGCAATTATACTTAATACATCGCTAGATATTTTACTGCCTAGTTGGTCTAGTGGTCGCTAAGAAGAGGTCTTGCGTTCGAGTCCCGGGTCGGGCAAAGTGTTACTGAGTTTTTCCATTAGGTGATTCTTAGAAGCAGCACGGAGTCTAGTTTTGCCCGGTTGACAGCAATAGGCTTGCCCCTATTACATTGGGACCTATAACATAACCGGCGAAATGTAGGTGAACTATATGTGTCTATCCCTTCGGGGAATACAAGCGTGATGTTATGTTCATATAGACTGAGGGCTAGCAAGATAGGCATCCATCTAGACTACAGGTTCAACCCAGCTAGATAGATAGATGGCGGCACATCACTGTAAATGATGATTAGCTAATCAGAACAACTACGCTCGGCGTTAATTACATGTGTTAACAGCTGATTGTGTTTGTGTTACCGTTCTATTTTCTTTAGAAGCTTGGTTTTACTTGGTACCAACATTTACGCAGATTACGATAAGCAGACGAGTGTGACTAGAAGACGGCCATCTTATTCTTATCGGATTGTTGATAAACAACCTTGAGTCAAAGTTAAAACCGCCTGTAGGCCTCTGACATGGCTTTACACACCGTTGAAAAATCTCTCAGGTGTGCCGGTTTCCTCACAATGTTATCCTTTACCGTTTTTAGCAATTGATACTAATTACTAATGATAACTAATTGACGTTGTTCAACCATACGATAAGAAGAAGACAATTAAATAGTATCTAGTAAAGAAGTACCACTAAGATAACCGTAACCTCACTTAGTATGGAAAACAGAATCATCTTAGAACAACAACAGGAATGTACTCATTCAAATAGTTACATTATTTTAACTGCTAGATCAAAGCGCACTGCTTACCGATCGACTCCCCGTCGGCACCATTACACTAATGCCGCTTAAAAGTTAAATTGCTATTATCTCTCGGGATTGTTGGTTGACCTTCGTGTCGCTGTAGACCCAAATAATTAGGGAGTTGGGGAATGTTAGTGTCAAGTATTAGGGTCTGCTTTTAGACAGAAGTTTATTTGCGTTGTATATTATTATTTAGTGAGAGCCCGCGGGTATGTACAGACACTTTAATTAAGATTCACGAAGGTCATTAAAGTTGGAGTTATTGTTGGGGCTGGTTTAGTGGTTGTGAAACACGTTGGTAAATATTGTCGCTTTTCTATTTTGTGGTGATTTTAATTAACATGTTGACTGTCTGCTACGTAGAGCACAACAGGTTAAAATTCGCCGTGATACGTAGTGCATTGGACAGTGAAAGGGTTAAGTTTTTATAAAGCGAAAGATATTGTCTTTTTTGTGATAACTTAACCACGGTACTGCTAAATACATATTATCATGCCTGTTGTCATCGAAGGGGTAGGCCGAGGTGTTATATTTGGTCCCACGTACCTAATAGAGGCAAACTTAAACCAGACCACCAAAACCCAATGCTAGTTAGAATAGCCTAACGAAATACTCAATAACACTTGTCAGACCCAAAAATCGAACTTCAGAACTTCACGCAGCAGTTGAAACAGACGCCACGGTCGCAATTTCAAAAATATAATAATAATAATTGTGAAAGTTGTGACGGAGTGTCCCTCGTTCGGCTCCCGGTTACGTACCTTCCACATGAGCGCGTCGTGTCAGGGGCACCGCGTCGCACCGGCTGCGTCGGCGCGCGGCGCGGACAACACTTTTACCGCGTCGCTGCCTCCATATTGTCCGTAAATCAAAACGTTTCGTTTGCTCCTCACTTTTTAGCGCTGTTTATTTTACTAGTGACTTTTAGCACTGTATTTTAATGGACTAAATGGGATTTTAGTTTCTTTGATACGGATGTTTTAGTTTATAAGCATGTTGTTGTGCACTAGTCTGCAATTATAGTTTTGACTGACTTTCCGAGCAATCGTATCATGCGTGTCGAAGTGAGTAACATGTATCCAAGTACATAATTGGGAAAAGGCTAGGTGGCTGAATTTGTCGGGATGAGAACCAGCTAAGGTAAACGCTAGTGATAGCCGAGTGGTATGACCGTTGGACTGCCAAGTCAAAGGAAAACATCGTGAGGAAATCAGCATAACTGAGAGATTTTTCAACGGTGTGTAAAGTGTCAGATTTCTACAGGCGGTTTAAACTTTGACTCCAAGTTGTTCATCAACCATACGATAAGAAGAATACTTTGCTGTACCCTAGACACTATACCGTGTCCGTTAGTGTGAATTATTAAGGAAAATAAGTACTTATGGCAAAACATCATGACAATATAAGATAGCAAAGGTTAGAGAATATATTATAAAAATGTATACATATTGAAACCATATTAATAATTATAAATATATTTCACTAATTACGTTAGGAGGATACCCACGTGTAACCCTTTCAGCGCGCGTCGGATTTGGATTGTATCCGCACAATAATGAACTTCATTAAGAACATGAATTGAACGCGGCTATTTGCAGATATTTATGATTCCAGTTAATTATGATCTCATTCGTAATTAGGTTGAACATTACTTGTTTAAGATCTTAGATTTGCATGTTGGATGGCTGCTTGGATGAGAAAATATTATATTAATACGGATATCGTGCGACAAGGTTAATAAATTAGGAGTTGCGAAAACTTAGATACCTTTTGTTACCGTCACGGCACACCATCAGAGGAAACCGTAGCTCCTGTGTCCTGTAGCGGCCGATTTACATCTGCACAGGGAGTGGCTGATTTCATACTGGTTATATAGAAATCAAATATTCATTGGAAGCTTGTATCCGACATAAGAAACAAAAGTTTACAGGTGTGCGTAGCGCGTAAGTTTCTTTTTCATATTACCGGACCGTACTGAGAAACACTGTCTTATCAAGAGTTATCCCGACTGCGATGGAACTTGTTTTTTACTTTTTAGTCCGTTTTTTGTTACGGCAGACGTGTTTTTTAATTTCTTTAATTATATTTTTTTATTGTTTTTTTTTTTTTATAAGAGTAGCATAGGAGGTATCTTCTTGTTTCTAGATTAATCAAGTATCTTCTTTATATCTACATATGGCTAGGTAAATAACTTTCAAAACAAATTCCGAATCACCCACCACCAATTAACCGCTAGCAATTAGTTAATCATTTATTCAATCTGAAAGCAACTAGCAAAGCTTTTAAACGTCTTATATCACGGCGTTATCAAAGACAATAGATTCCCCGGGGACCGGCGGCTAAAGTAGTGTCAATTGGGCGGGGAGTCCCCGATAAAACCTTAAAAGGCTCCCGTATCGGCGCGCGGCAACAGGCCCGCACTAGCTCCGTTAAAGTTTGTCTTTTAAACACTCTATGGCATTTGAAGGGTTATCTTCTTGAAAACGACTTATAGTCAGTTAAGTAGGTGACTCGCACGCCTCAGTCTGCCTCTTCAGTATAAAAAGGGAATATTTTTCACCAAAAACATTAATACGTATAAAATAATATTTTGAAATTTTTCCTTTAGTCTTTCAGCACTGAACATTTAATCAATTTCGTCGGTAAAATGTTCAGTGGAAAAATGTCCGAACTCCCTTTGAAGAGGCACTCAACAACTGAAAACGGATAGGAATAATTTGACTAATTCAATTTCGCCAGCGTTCGCGGTCGCATGAATGTCGCCGGCGTTTTTAGGAAGTTATTAATTTTCTATCATTAACGTTCGCTAATTATTTTAAATCAGATCTTCGGCTTTTTTTTGGAGGGAGAGATTTTACCTGTAGGGACCGCAGGGTATTTAAATTTTCGTTATCTGTTTTGATAGCAGTATACATTTTGTTTTTAATACCCCGCCTCGCGCTTGGTTTTTCTTTTGTATCGTGAGTGCGTTTGATAGTTTTATAGACGTAATAAAACACATGCACAAACAAATTTCACAAACGTTCCGCGAGGGAATCAAGTCCGCGATCCTAAGCGTAGCTGTCCAATCACTCAGTCACTCAAGTTTTAAAGCTTTAGAAAAGTTTAAAATTGCTCTTAAAGATATTATAATAGCATTGTGTAGGCACAGAATATCACTCGCACGAAAGGTCTGGGCAATATTTGCGTCCGTGCGTGGGACTGCAACCTTTAGCGCAGCAAGCTGGCACTTAATCGAATATTATTTTTCTATTTTTGTACAACGTATCAATGTTTGTAATTTTTGATTAAAAATCGAATAAAGGTTACGGAATATCCTAGTTGGAACACGTTTTCGCGGTTCTGAATTAGATTTAAAATAGAGCAATACTTGTTTACATTATTAGAAGAAAAGCATGTTTTTTTAGCATTTGGAAGGTACCACATGCAATAGTCTTGCCCCCTATTACATGGGACCTTTACTGGCTCATTATATATATGTGTTCTATACACTCTACCTACATGGAAATACAAGTGTGACGTATGGTCTTCGTTCATACGTTAAAAATCTAGCGCCCGACACATTACCATCTGAAGTATCTTTTGATACTAATCAAAGTGAATTGAATTGTATTCCGCCGCTTGTAAGAAATACTCGTATCTTGCCTCCAAGAGGCTCCTTAACGGAAACGACTCAAAAGGAATTCTTATAGACCTGGTGGTCTTCAATATTTTTTGGTCTGTCAATAATTTAAATACGGCAAGGGATGTCGGCGCGACATTTGCAAGTGTGGGATGTACACTGTACAGTAGGGGTGAACGCTGAACGCGTGTCATTTCTTTTATTAGTACCCTTTTGCCGATGGTATATTTGACGTGCTAAAGATAATTTTGTTTGCATGTAAATATCAAGAGATGGGATATTTTGTTGAAAGCTTTTTGTATTTTACATGTAGGAATAGAATGAAAGGAGGGTTTAGTCGTTTTAAGAATTCGTTGAACAAGTCCATTGACGGCAATATACTCCCTCGATGTGAAACGGGTCTTACCTTGTGTGTGTAAATAAATACACCTCCGCTGATCACTCATCAGTGTATGTACTTATAAAATATAGGTGGTACATAATATTTAAAACTCGATCTAAATCGCTTAAACCGTTGCTACGTACCCACATAGGAAACCTGTCTAAAATTAATTTCATACTTCAATTGTATCATTTCATTTCAAGTTTAATCTACTAGAGTATAAAAGATCAACCGCCATCCAATCTTCCATATTTGAATCAAAAGTAAGTGCAACTTCAGACCAGATTATTAGTCAAGTTAATTAAGAACAAAGTACCTATTACTCTTCACTTATCACTCTACCCGTCTAAAGGAGTAATGACTTCTAAATCCCCTAGATTAATGTTCCTGAGTAGTTTCTTTTTAACTCTGCAGACGCTATTGTTAATTGCAAATTGGCCGTTACTTTGGGATCCTAGAGAAAGGTTTTGAAGCCACCTAACTATGAAATTAACTTTCATTGTAATAGATATTAAAGCAGCTGCGAAATATCTTCTTCGCGTAAGACTCTTTTACTTTTAATCATTTTCAACGGATTCAAATTAAATTAGTTATTTCAATTTAGTTTTCTTTCAATTCTATGTACCTAAGTTCCAAATAATAAATTTTCAATGTTTTTATCAACTTTAAAAGAACTTACATTTCTTCATCAGTTTGGTTTCAATCTAAAAGAGCCACTAATGGCTATTTTAGTTACGAGCTCGTTAACTTAAATACAGTAGGTAAACTATCGTTACATTAGTTGGTTAGATCCTACAGTTAAACTGATCAGATTAACTATTTATTGAAGCAATGTTACATTGTTTTAATTTTAAAGTGGGTTATAGAAGCAGCCGGTGCTATCAATTTAAGAGATATTAATAGGTTAAACTATGAACCTCCGCGATCCGCTGTTAGTTTGAAACAAATTAGTAGCTGCTTCAAAATCGACTGTTTCCACTGGTATCCGTACTGCACGGAATTCTCGTTTACCAATTACATGCAGGCATTTGTAGACTCCGATTTGGTAAACTGGACTTTAACGATCCGACAGTAGTTTCGACACAGAATTCAACAGAAAATAGAATGAATTACTCGTCTACGTTTAGCGAGGTATCTACTGCAAAATACTTGTGGTTGTCGATGCATGAGGGAGCGTTGATCACTGGACTCCAATGTTCCCTCAATGTTAGTTAAATTACAGGTTTGCTTATATATGTACATATATGTATTACAATGTTGTGCGTATGGTACGCCTAGACCCGCAGTGCGGTAGGCGGAGGTTTCCGCCTTCATCAGGAGTCTGTTCCGACATTTAATCACCCATCAAGTCCCACGTAAGTGACGAGCTTACACTTTACTGCCATGTCCATGTCGAAGAGGTTTTGTCGCCACTTACGTCCTTGTTAAATCCGTCCCTCATTGATCTATTATTATTTATTCATCCAGAATTAGAATCAATTCCATGTATCAATATTTTTATTACCTTTTTAAAGGCATGACAGTCGACAGCTTTGACGTTAACATCTCTTTCTCTTTTATTTGTATCACTACGGATTCCTTCTTTATTTTTAACAATTCGTATTGTCTTTTATCTATTTTAGGTTTGATAATGTTATTGTAGACGGACAGACATTTATTATTTCAATCAAAATACAATTAGACGGGCCCGTGTCGATGTTATTCTGTTATACTTAACTTTTGTTTAACTTAAGATTTTGTTGTTTGATTTGTTTGAATTATATTTTCATTTGCTCAGACTGTAGAAACTTTCGTAGCATAAGTTTAAGATACGTTGTTGTTTTGTGTTTAAGCTGAACGATTTCATTAAGACAGAGATTGTAATCTACGAACTTGTAATGTTGATAACATTGTTCAGACATTCTCAGACTAAGTAATATTCAGACACTATTCGGCCAGTACTACTATGTGGAATACTCCAAAGATCACGGGAGTAAAACCTCGGACGAAACAAATTGTTATTAACATAATTACTGAGGTTAAACTTACTATTACTTATAAACATAATACATCTATAAATAGCATTAACACCGAAACTAAAGACATCAAAATTTCAAAAGCAATCAAAGTAACAGATCGATTCATACAAAGATAACCGATCCTCCGTGGGCCGCCACACTGTAATCAACACCGTAAATAAAAAAGCCGGCATATAGCTCAAGTTCACGAATATCGAAGTTTGGTCTAATCCCAAGAACGGGGAGAGTGTGGAGGGCTGCGAGGGGAGGGGGCTGTAGATACCATCATAATAATTTATTTATTTATCCATTCCCATTAGTTGTTACCACTTATCTATTGTAATGGGTTTCGAACCTAACTGTAGTAAAGGGAGCTACATCCAAAGTGTACATTGGACTCGTGCTGCCTGTATTTTAGTGTTTAAATGGTATTAGAAAATGAGGTTGTATGTCAATTGTCCACGTCTGGATAGCCGTAATCAAAAAATACAACGTAGATTTTATCCATACTATAATTTTAATAACATGTCTAAGGTATCCAGCCATTCATGTATGACCAATAATACTCGATCTTCTTCAAAAGCATTCCGCAAAACTACTGCTCTAGTACAAAAGTATAAAAACCATAAATAATAAGCTCCCCGCCCTCCCCTACATATCACAGCAGTAAATCAAGACGCGCAACCTTGGGGTAGGTAGGGCACACCTTGGCACTGCTGGAAGGATTCCAACTGTAAGGAGGGAAAATGGCGGAGCTCGCAATAACTCAACCTCAAGCACTTATTTGTTTATTTTCGTGAGCCTGGAGCGCGGCTGATAAGTTTTCTTGGACATGATATGGTCATTTGTCATGGTTAACTGATTGGTATTTTAAAGTAAATACATTACTTGTATTTACTTCACAAACGTTCTCTTGACGTTTGAGCTAAATACAAGGAATAACTAAATTCCATTTCTACATTTATAATTAAATATCGTTGCGAGTATAACCCAATGGATTAGAAATCTCATCAGCTTCCAATTCCGTAATGGTTCCGAACTAATAAACTTGTATAAAACGTTACATAATACAATTTAATTTTATATTATTAATAATTTTCCGTGCCCGGAACCAGCTCCATTAAAAATATTGATTCAATTTTCACGCCTCGGCACATGAAAGCGGTCTGCTAACCGCCAATATTGCCGTATTTTTTATGCTTTATCCTGACAGTAAAATTAAAAAGCAATTTAATTTTATTAATTTCTGCTCTAGCTACGCTGTTTTTAATAAAGTATGATTACCTACTGTTATAGATGTGACATCATATTTGTTGGTTAGGTTAGGTAGGCGTCATTTTCGTAATGTTTGCACAAAGATACTTTAAAATCCAGAGGTAACAGTGATAACATAGATCAAGGGCTCCACGCGGGCAACACCTAACGTACTAATCCTACTTATTAAATACGTTGCATCTTATAGGAAACTTGTTATCCCATAGACATAGCTCTACAACTGTTATCAGTTCATGTTAAAGTCGCGGACAGATTCAAGTTTAGCATGTATGTTGTAAGAAAATCGCACCGACTCAGTCCAGCAGAAACACTAAAATCAGATCCAATAGTTCACTAATCAGGTAATTCGTGAACTAATGAACCTAAAGTTAGCGCCAACACCTTCTATTCACTAAATTAATTAGAATGAGTTGGATCCCAGGTTTATCTGGTTGCATGTTCAGCGGGAGTTTGGTTTACACAGTCGATGTAAACTTTACTAAACGGGTTTCGACTGAAAGTCAAACAGTATTAAACTAGCGGAACACAGATGGCTAGAGATTATATGGAATAGCTGGTGGGGGTAGGATTAGGAGTTTGCTGAGTAAAGGGTGATTATAAATGGAGTAGTTACTGATAGTGTGGGGAATGGAATCTTCTTCTTATCGTATGATTGATGGACAACATAGTGTCAGAGATTAAATCGACTATACTTTGACATGGCTGCACACACTGTTGAATCTCTCAGGTGTGCCGGTTTCCTCACGATGTTTTCCTTCACCTTTCATAGCAACTAATAACTAATTTATAATACGCACATGTGTGTATTTTTTCGAATTCATGTGTTCGAAAATACATCGGTGCGTGCCGGGGTTTTATCTTGCGACCTTTCTATGCCGTACAAAGGCTATACCACTCGGCTATCAGTGGTAAAGAAATAAAGATTGTACTGATTCGAATCTCAGTTGGCGGTTATGTCATATTACCGCCCGTCAGACTACGAGTGTGAGGGAACAGAGAGGGCACCTGTGTTGGCGCACCTTGTGCAGTATATCAATTTATATTTGCTTATATAAATATATCTCTCAGCCTATCGCAGTCTACTGCTGAAAATATTGGCTTCACATTAGTTTCAGATTAAAATGGCAACATTTAGATGAAATTATCCAATTTTCCGTCTATAAAGCATCTTGATATTAAAGAATAATATACTTTTGGCTTCGGATGATTGTCAACACATTTACTCGTAAGCATTGTTGTTAGTATCTGAGGAACGTATGGAGACAACGTCTGACGTAATGGCAGCGGGGCGCACCGCTCGCTAATAATGCGAGATTTATTATTGTGTTATCATTGTGGTTATTATTTGTGAGTATAATTTTAAAAATAATATCTATTAGTTTTATTAATTGACGACGGTGGCATGGCGAGCTCCTTGGCTCCAGGAGAGACTGGTCCACTTTACCACACGATCGAATATCGTGGAAGTATGAAACGAAGGTCTTTGCCCTGCAGTGGGACAATACAGACTGAAAAAAAAAAACACAAGTATTTGATATGTGTAATTTTTAATATAACGTTATAATTACTGTTGTCGTTGTAGAGCGTGGATGCTACGAGATAATTCTGTATGGCCATAATACTATCCTTTTACTCACACTGTACTCTGTGCTAATAATAAGTCTCTTAAAATAAAACATTATTCACGCTTTAAATACCTTGGCGTGACGATCGGCCCCGGCTTAACGGGACTACGGTCGTAGCGTAACGCTACGCTCGTAGGCAGCTACGTCGCGTTGCTACGAGGGGCGGAATTGATCGTGTGTACAATAATTTTGCATATTAATTTTATTTCATTCATAAAAGATAAACGTTGTTGAATTTTTATGACAATGATGAAATTCTTTAATTATCAAATTACTGCTTATAATGTGATTTTATTATAATTGCTATTGGTGATTAGTTTATCCTTATCATTGGTGATTAGGCAACATACAAACATTAATTAATTAGAAGAGTTGTTTAAAATTTACAACTTTACGTAGCTTTAGAAGACCCTTTCCAGAATACGACTTTTTTTAAATTTATATATCACGAAGATTACTCAAATAAGAATATCCAGAGTCAAATTATCGATTTTTTTTTCTTTGTTTTTGTTGGTAATTAACCGTGTGACTTTCCGCAATTTGTGTTTCATCTTTAATAAATAAATAGAACTGTATTACCAACCAATCAACCAACGGATGAAATAATAAGGAAATCGAAATTGTCTACCTTCCTGAAAAAAAAACAACTAAGCTTACAGCCAGCGACTGGCAACTTCAAGAATTTTCAATAAATAAAACCTTGACTATCGATTCGATGTTTAGTCAAGGTCCTCGTTCCGATAACCGCATCACCCGGGTGAAGTCACCACCGGATATCACTCCCCTCTTCTTACAGCGCCGGATAACCGGATTACCGACCGCTTACTCCCAGGCACCTGTTAGTTCATAATTACCTGAAGGCAAGTTATTGGCTGCTTATGAAGCTTCGAGCGGACTTCGGTCAGAGCATTATTTTTGGACTTTGCTTGGATCCATCAGGCCTGTTTCACCATCTACTAGTAAAGTGTTGAATATAATATAATATAATTCTTGATTAACGCTAATCGACAAGTAAAAGTTACGAGTATCGTCTATCGTATCTTAGTTACAGGCCAGTTTATCCCCTGATGAATGCTACTCAGATATAGTGAAATTCATATGAGTAGTTACGGGTGACTTTTACTGGCGGTTAGTCTACTTGACACTTAACCGGTTAATGGTGAAATAGGCCCTCAGGCTTGTATGTTATAATGCATTGTCTAATGAGCTAAAAAGTGGTCAACAGTTTCTACTAGCTACGCAGTTTTTGCAAGTCCACTAACTACTTCGAATACCCAATGCCTACAACCGTACGGAAGCCCGTACAAAAATAGCAGCAAGTTCAAATGTTATCACTTCAATCTACTCACCTCCCGTGAATGTTGCGGCTGCCAACTGACCTTGGCACGCAGTTGGCAGCCATGGCGAATCGATAGCAGACGCAATGCAGGCTATTGGTGCAAGACCTTACCGAGGACAGTGTGGACACTTTCATTTCTGGCAACTAGACCCGAAGATGTTGGAAGCCAACTTTGGAGCAAACATTTGTTTTGGCCTCTGATTGGTCGTTTAAGATTTCTTGATGCAGAAAAAACGCAGCAGGGTTGTCAAATGAGTATTGTTGGTGGAGTGTTTCCATGTTTGTGCAGCAATGTTGCCCGATCGCTGAAGAAATGGTTGTTTTATTTTAATAGTAACGTAGTATAGACATCGTCAAATTAGTTTCAAGAAAGACGTTCCACGCAACATTGACCCGAAGAAATAGATAAAGTAAAAAAAAGATAGTCGAAAAAACTGCCGAATTTGACGTTCTCACGTTTTTCAAGATTTTTTCGTAATTATTTGAGATACATTTCTAGAAAGTGTGCTTGAAGTATGGTTACCACTTCTGAATACATTTTCGTGCAGCAGAAAAGTCTTTGTCCGCCCTTACGAAATACACGTGTGATAATGATTCCGCGCGCATACTTTTAGTTTTTTCCATTCCAATCGAAACGTTCAAAGAGGGTCGAAAACAAAGCCGGCAAAGATAAAGCGATGTCGTTATTTTAACAGAGAGTACAGCGCTCTGATATCGAATGAATACTACCTATGCAGTTCACAAGTTTTTTATTCCCCTTTCTTCATCACAAAAATGGTATGGTTCAAATTTTTTACGGGAGAACGTGTGCTGTGGCGCAACGACATGTCATTTTATTATATTCTGCTAACGTTGGTGCGCGACTTCGTCCGCGTCTTTCCGAGAAAACCAATCCAGCAAATTAATTTCTCTGAAATTTTATTTAAAAAATACTTCTCTTCTGCATGTAAGTGGAAGCAATACGATAATAGCGTATAAAAGACTACAGTGGCAGAAACGTATTGCTGAACCAATCCATTAGCGACGTCGTTACAAAGAAATATTTTTACACAAAAGTCATCATAATTATTCATTCTGCTCAGGAATGAAGTTTTTAATACTGTTATAGGAAGAGTTAGTCGTTTCCTTTGACAGTTGTAAAAACCTCATGTAGTTAGCAATGCAAAGTACTCCACCAAACATCGTTACAGTATTTACTGCTTATGCACGTAAAAGAAGTATTTAACTTCTTTTTAATATATTAAATACTTTGATTTTGAAACCGTTGAACCGTTTTGTTTGCTTTCGCGTCTGATTCGAGAAAAGCTAATTAAATAATTTGGCTCTTTCATAATATTTTCTGAATCGCATATTGACAGTATCAAACAATACTTAGTCTATGCTTCACAAAAACTCAACTTGTTTAATTACAAGTGTACCATATTATTAAAAATTTAAATAATATCTTAAAAAAAACTTTTAAGGCGGGCTTGTGTAGTAGTTGGCTGTCTGTCCTGTATGTACGTCCTTGGTATCTACCGAACTCATTGAGCACGCACGGCTTGCCTGGCTTGAGAGGACACGTGAAAGTTAGCTAGTTATTAGCATAAGTAGATCTTTTTGGTAGTCTATGCTAAACAGGAAAGATTTTTTTTGTATGTATCGAATAGGCTACGAAACAACTGGACGAAAAATAACCATTAAAAAAAATTGTGTTCCAAAATGTACTTATGTCGTGGGTACCAGGATAACAGAAATATAACGGAAATTAACAAATCATCTTACCATTTGGTTTGGCTCGCAATGTTTCACAAAAAGTGCCCGCAGCACCTGTGTTTTTGAACATTGGGTACTAGGATATCAGAGGTCTAATAAATATTACACAAACGCGGGTTGAAACTGCGGGGAACAGCTAGTATTGTTTAAAACTTCACAGACTGTTTGATAACTAATGTCAACAAAGAGCTATTTATCAACATTAAAGTAAGAACAGTGAGAGAAATCACGGCCTTATTTCACTTACATTTACGGCCCAAGTTCCTTCAGATTGGACCTAAAAAATTTGTTCTTATGACTATCGGTGTAGCGCAAAGGGCGTTACCTAGACAACGTTCGCAGTTCGTCAATTTTATTCATCGAGCTGCCTTCTGTTTTCTGCCGTTTCCTATTACGCGTGTAATAATACATTATTTGTAATGATGCTGAAGTTGATGTATAAGAGAAATTGGATATATTCGACGCTCGAGATTTAATAAATGCAAATATTGCAGCATAGTACCACTTTGTCTAATGAGAAATGTTTGGCGCTTGGACTATAATTTTAGAAGCAGGACTTTTAACTATTTACCATTGTGATTACATGCTGAGCTTTTGGTTGTGAGCTTGATAACCACACGGGACTAAAATATATATAGATCCACGGATATTTATTACGCCTTTGACCGTCTGGGTGTAAATACTTCAAGACTAAGAACGCACCTACAAATACATTTCGGTAAAAATGTTTTTATAAAAACCTTGATGACTTACTCTTAACAATTGTTGAATAATTTCCCTAAGGTTAATAAACGGGCCGTGTGGAGGTCGGCAAACAGTAGCCGTGTTCTGTTCCCGGGCCGACGGCGCGCGGCGGATGAAAGTAAAGCCCGCGGGCTGTTTGAGAAGCTTGCCGTACCCTGTGTGGGCGAGCACGCTTGTACCGTGACGAGGGCCGACAGCGCTGCAGGGCCCTAGTGCCCAGGCTAGGGCACAAGGGAAGCAATCGTTGTTAGGTTCAGGGCTTAGGTGATTTTTCTTTACGCTTGGATTTGTTATTTAATTATCATGATATTTCATTTCCTGCTTAAAAGAAGATCTCCAAATCTTGCGGATAACCGATCCTATGTAATTGAAATAAACTTTTTCTTTTTCTAAATTTTTTATTATTTAAATATGCTGGTTGTTATCTAAGTACCACCATCCAAAACCGTTGTCGAGTAGTAAAAATAACTAACAACATTTTAATTAATAAAATACATGATGATGGAATCAAAGAGACTAGGTAATGTCATAGCCAACGTTGTCAAATTATTGAATGAATACTTATACGACTGGCCACGTTACATTTTGACAACGATGAGGAAGAATACTTTGATGCTTTTAATTCCATTTTATTTTAAAATATAATTATTTATTCATTTTTGATATTCAAGTTGTAAATAGTTTTATAGTAGGTGGAATTTAAATGTGTATGTATATTGTATGTATGTATTGTCAATTATGTAAATAAAGATATAGATATAGAAGTATAAGTCTTGAACTAGTCATGACATGTATTTTTTCCCATAGACAATGTACCTAAGAGGAAACTGCAAACGTTATAGTAACGTCAACTATCTACGTAATTTAAACTGATTAATTTAAAGTTGGTTCTTGAAAATGCCACATAAGGAACGGCGCCACCGTCAGGGTGAACATAAGGTCACTTCTTCTGGCTCGCTGAATACTTTACTTACGTGAGTGAGCACCAGTTAAGGTTTGTTCATAGACAGTTTGTCGGCCAATATCTTGAATTAAAGGGTTATTTACTCTACCGTACTTGTTTGTAGATACGGCGGACGGAAGACAGCGTATACGCTATTTGGATTTCTGATTTTGAATCAAATGTGGCCTAATTCTATTTCGACAGATGACGTGGTCTTTCTTCACTATTATCAGCCGAATCTTCTGGTTCTATTTTCAGGGTTTGTCCTATGCTTCTGTTTCTTTAGTATACACATACTAGAATATTTTTATTTCCAATAGTAACATTAATTTCAAAAGGGGTTTTACCTGGTCTTTGGAGCCGCGATGACGATAAGATATTATATTAGGCTATGTTCATTGTTTTGAAATCCGGACGTTCCCAACATGTCTCAAAACAATATCAGACATACTAGAATGTGTCGTTTTGAACCATATTTGGCAGACATTACATTGATTTCGGCATATTTTTGCTCATTGCTATATTCTGTCAGATTTCGTTTTGCCAATCCCTCTTTATTATCCACGACATCTTTGACATTATTATTTAGCTTTATAAAATACAATTCGTCTTCCCTTAATCTATAAAACATTTTTCTCTTTGTGTTTAATTTCTTGAACAGTCACAAGACGTTTTCGTTGGCACTTATTATATTAAATCACATCGTCTTTTAACGTGAAGGCAATGTGACGCGTTCTATCCACTTTTTGTAGAGAAAAGAAATCCGTAATATGTAGTAAAGGTTTTTATATTCACTATTTATTATAATATAAAAGGGATTGCCATCACCTATAGCGTTTTCTTCAAGCGAAACCTAGTTAAACATTTTTTTATTTGACCCTTGAATAAGACATACTCAGTATTACAATAAAAAAACTTGGGAGAGTGTGTTACTGAATGAAATAGCTCGAATTTGACGAGTACAGATTAATGACTAAATCAACTAAAATAAATTTGAATTATAGGTAATTCAACCTTATCTACTACTTTAACAACCATTGCTAATTCTCCATGAGCTTATTATATAATGAGATTGCTGTGCAATAATGTTATACAAACTAAAAGTCCGCGCAGTGATCTGAACACAAGAGCACTCAGTCAGGCCAACTAGCAATAAGTAGCCCTTCTATTGTATTAGATCATCCATTACCACTTACCAGTAATAGAAACGATACTTGTTGCTCACACAATGTCTTCGCGAATCTTCAGTGTGTAAGTTAAAAGCAAGATATTTGTTGTATTGAGAGCTGAGTCGGACAAACTGTTGGCTGTTTCATGTTTACAAAAAATCACTCGAATCTCATTTTTGGTCCTCCGAGACGAAAACGCCGAGAGTGCCTTTAATGTTGCCTTTGTTTTAAAAATTGTAAGATATTTTAAATGATTCTATATATAAACATCAGTATGCCCCTAGATGTTAAGTAATTTTATTACCTAAAAACAATATACAAGCCATAAAAACTACAGTGTTCCGACCCAATACGTTACAGAAAAGATAAATGTTGTGTACTTGTGATAATTGCAATATAATAAGATATAATCGGAAAGATATCGATTATCGGCTCTCGGATAATCGATCGTTATCCGATAGTTGTAAAACACCTTGTTATCGAACCTTATCGTTACCATTTTAGCCATAGGTACTATTTTTCCATACCCTTCTGATCAATTTTGTGCCTTATTGTTTTACAAACAAATCCCAAATTTCATTTCAGTGGTGCACTGAGGGAACATCTATCTCGCTATAGTAAGTTGTTCACAACAAAATATTCGACATCGTTTGTTCTCTGAATCAAGATAAAATGCACATATTTCTCCTTTTGAGAATGTCTACCGTAAAATGAACTTACTAAAAAGCACGCTGAAGTTAATCTACACTTACTCAATAGGGGGGAACTTCTCACCTACACATCTTGTGAGATCAAATTATAGCTATGTATTAATATTGAAGACCTGATTGGCGCAGTGGCTAAGCGATTGGACTGCCGCACTGAGGGTTACGGGTTCGATTTCCGCACGGGACAAAAATTTGTCTGGGTGTTTGTGTATGTGATATTTTATGTTTGTGAATCGAACCCACGACACAGGAGAAATTCCCAGTGCGGAGCGACGATTTTATAATGAAACAAAATATATTGTACATAAACCAGCACCTTGGTCAAGTATGTTCAAAAATACAGTTATTATTACGTTATTTGGATTTCAAACCAGGCAAGAAATACACTAAAATTACAAGTTAATGTTACGGCATCACTGTGAACATTTTAATCGAGTCACTTCTGGATCATTTATTAATAGGTATTTTTTAGATAAGACACGTGTCTTCGTCTAATACATTTATCTTTGACTGTCGATGTGAGTTTACTATCGTTATCATAGACAAAACCGATATCACGTTATAGGGAAAACAATATCCTTATCTATTCTTGTTCTTGTAATCTATCATTCATGTAAAAAAGCAATTTAAACAATCTTTGAAGACGGTCGTAGGTCTCGTAATTGTGTTTGTTAAATATAAATTCGTCTCAAAGGACCAGTTTTATTTCTACCCTCTTGACTGTTAGCAATACCTACATCAATTTTTTTGCAATTGGTCGTATTAGATCGGTCGTCAGTTGTTTGTCAAATATAAATATTCGAATACTTACTGTCTGGATATGCTTTGTTGTTTCAATTTTTAAGCATTCAGATAGTAATTTTCAAAGTTTGACTCCAATGAACTACTTATTTATTCTTTTATGCAATGGAAAATATCTATGTGCCAAGAAAGTTAAAAATCTTTAGTTTTCAGCAACGATTTAACACTTAATCATTTTTCATTTAGGTATATACAAATATTAGAAGTGCAGTTTGCTTTCCTGGAAAGTTAAACTGTGTCGGTACCGACGGAAGGTCGAACAATAGAAAACAAGTGGATAAACTTAGCCTCGCGGACATTTTGTTGTTAAGTAAAGTTTGCTTTTAGCTGTTTGCTTTACAAATTGCTTTTTGATTAAGTGAAAATATAGAAACTAGTGCTACAGTTTGTCCAGCGGGAAATAACTTCATTGAAAATTTCATCAGTGGGGGAAAACACAAAGTTAATTGAAATGTTTGAAGCACAACAAATGCGTGTACACTTGTACAATACCTAACATACCTCTCTCTTGATATATAGTTGCTGGGAAACTAACCAAAAATACTTACAATTCGCAACTTGTTTAAACCAAATACGAAGCAAACGACCATCGACATAAACTATAGCACTCGTTCGACGAAACTACATTTAGTATTCAGCAATCATGATTGCAAGTGATTTGCAAACTTGATACACTTTTTCAAATTACAGAGTATTGTTCTTGCAACTTACTTGCAATTTTCATTTATTACGCTGACGTTTCTTTGACATTTAGACGAATATAAATGTGTGACAGTCAATGTGGGGCTCGTGTTTAAATTGGTCCTTTAACATTTACAGGAAGACTTAAAATTACAGCAATCAGTTTTTTTATCGTCCATTATGTGGATCGCTACTAAAAAGGCATTTTATATTAAACTGTAATTACTAATTGTTGTGAGCTTTATTTTTGCTTATCAGAGAGACTTTAAGCAACATCTAAATCAAACTTTGCGTCTTCATTACAGATAAGATCTCTTAATTAATAGGAGCAGTAAAGACGAATCATAATGTGCTAATCAGAATGAAGTTCTCAGTGATAATCGTACTTTTAGTTTTCACTGAGCCCATTGTAGATTAAACTTTGTTCGTAATAAGCTGAACTTTTCACGCTATAAAACGAGAGCATGGTCTATAAATCAGTGAGCAGCATGTTCCAGAGTTAACGACTCGGAAGCGACTCGACTCGACTTCATATAAACTTGAATGACGCGAGTTCTGAGCTTTAATGATATTTTTAAACATGCTGCGAGTTAATAAGGTTGTATTAATTATAAATCTGTTAATAAGGTCAATAGACTTCTTCTTTATCATCACGCTGTTTAGAACTAGGTATGGTGTTTTTGTACACCTATTTATTTCGACAGTCTGTCTGGATATGGAGGCCCATGTATAAAAGTCAGTCTTTTTACTATTTTTACGGCCAAAATCGAAACTTAAAACTGTCATTAATTGATTAACAATTGTTCTAGGCAAGCTGATTTTGGTATATTATCATTTTTTAACACGAGACTTATATGTTTAAATAATAAGGTACCTACATAATCATTTAACAAACATAATAATACTAACGTTAGGTGTCGGTTGATAGCTCAATCGCAGGTGTTGGCTTTCCTCTTCATTGAAGTCGATCTCAACGTGAGCACCCATTACATACTTTAAACCTTTTAATTTACATCCTAAAGGCATTCCCTTGTACTTTGCAAAAAGATACTCACCCTAATTTGCATTAGGATGACAACCCTAAACTGTTATTTCTTTCACTCATGCGGTGTATGAGAGTAATGGATGGCGGAACGTAAATGGCGGCTATGTGAGTTTCCTTAAAAATAAAAGTCTAGAGGTATACCTATAATATTCAAGCCTTCTTCTGTTATCCTTAAAGGGGTAAACAATAGTATTCTCCTTTTTGACGAGCACTGATACCTTGGCACTGGACCTTTGGACTGCCAAGTCAATGGTCGCAAGATCAAACTCCGGCACGCAACAATGTCTTTTCAAATTCATGTGTGTATTATAAATATGTTATATTGATATTTTTTAATATGGGTCTTTGTTGCCTGAATCTAAAAAATAAATGAAAAAATAAATCAGTTATCAGTTGCTAAATAAACGGTTAAGGAAAATATCCTGAGGAAACCGGCACACCTGAGAGATTTTTCAACAGTGCGTAAAGCCATGTCAGAGGCCTACAGGCGGTTAAAACTCTGACACCTGGTTGTTCATCAAACATACGATAAGAAGAAGACAAGGACTACAAGTAGACAGCGTAATGACAGATCATGGCAACGAAAATAATAAAAAACTAAATAATATAAAGTGTAAAGTCAACTTTGATTCAAATAATAATAATAATAAATAAAGTTTATTTTCAGAAAAAACAGTAGTTTCACACAAATATAATTAAAAAGAAAAAAGAGAACAACAGGAAAAGGGGGAACGGTGGTACCTGCACTAATGAGTATATCATTGTATGACAGGTACCAGCGTCTACAAAATTAAAAATTACAGATAAAATTAATATCAAAGAATTGAATATTAAGGCAAAACACATTTTTTTTAAACATTAATGAAAGTGAGCGTTCAGTAAATAAACTAAACAAACTAATGTTACATTCTTGTTGGTGTGTGTATGTGTGGCGTGTGTGTTGTTTGTGTATGTAGTGTGTGGGTGTGTATAAGAGGGAGTGTTTGTGCGTGTGTATAATTATGTGAGAGTATGACAATTTGTGTGCATGAAAATTGAAATTGAATTTGAATAAAGTTTGTGATCGAGTGTTGTGGACGTTAATTTGGTTAAGATTGATGGGGGCCATTATTACACGTGGCGCTTTGTGAGATATCAGATTATGGCCGTGATGGGTCGATATCACTGACACACAACTATTCAGGTTGCAATTTAATTAAGGCTCACAAACACTATACAAAGTTTTGTAAAAAAATGATAAAAAATAAAAAATAAGCATGACAGCGCCACCATGCTTGTTATCCTGGATAAGTTTGGAGATGTACTCGCTGTTCAAGGCTTTCTTCATATTCAAGCATATCTCCGAACCTACGGCCGGCTAAGACCTTTTAAAAGAATACAATCCTCTCCTTTTTTAACCAGGAATCGGAAATACAAACCTCATGTACATTCAATTGGACTAGATAATAATTATATATTTGCCTAGTGATAATATTTTAAAATATTAGGCGTATTCTAAAAAATAGACAACTTAGAAAAGCAATTCTACGTCTTTTTCTTCATTTACTTGCCAATGCTAATGACAATATTAACTAATAACAATTATTATTTATAATTAAAGTAAATGAAAACAATCTACAGTAAAAAGAAAAAATATTTTTAATAGATCAAATTACAATCTTACGTCAGTTTTACAAAGAAAGAATCATAAAAACATGCAAGATTGCGTTGATTGATTAAATACAGTTTAAAGGGTATAGAGTTATTTGCGTAACCGGTAGACTAAATATTGTTTCAAAGATAAACAACGAGAAATATATAGTGTTCCCTTTGTATATCGAGCTGACGTCCCGAATCAACAATATCACAATACATTTCATAAACATCTCATTCACGCTCGTCATTGTGTTCCCATACTTTGTGTGTTGCCAAACTAAGCTTTATTTGTGTAAAAATATCTTCACATTACGGCCGTACTTAACACTCAGGAAGTTCGGATAAATATCAGCTAACATTGTAGTATTTCACATTTTAAGATCAACGTGACAGATACGCGCCGCGGGAGTTTTCTTCAACAAAATGTCGGCAACATTGTGTACATAATGCGTTTCTGATGTTATCTGTAAATACCAGCGTCAAATTTGGTCTTGGCACTTTTGGTCCTTTGTGGCGTAGTATGGTTACTTTAAGTTCTAAAGGATCTGTTTAATTATGCACGTTTTGTACATAGTATACATATTATATATTATTCATAATTAAAATGGTCCTTTGATGCTACGTGTTACCCAACTCAAAGTGTTTGCACGAAAGGGTAACTCCTCAGAGAAGACTTGGCAAATTAAATCTATTTCTAATTTTCCGGTTAAATAGTTATCTAACGGTTGCTATTACTTAAAATAGAACGTAGATCCTTTGACTCCGGCGGTACTTATCCCTAGGTAAATAAGCGTTGGGACAACCGTTTCCTTTATTACAACTATTATGGTTAGTGCCCATCACAGTTTTATGAGGAATTCTTAGTGAATCAACTGTATGACATGCTCTTTGTTTTGTAAGTCACTTTCGATTGCTACCTGACTATGTAACGTAACTATTAAATATGCTGCTTTGGGCTAGTATGCTCTTTTATCGTAATATGATTTTACACAATGTTATTATTCAGCAACATACTTATTTTAAACTACAGACACAAAATAGAAAGCATTGCAGTATTGATAATCCAAGAGGCATGTATTCAAGAACTGCAGTGTTTTAAATAATCATAAGCGTCTCGAAAAAATATACTCCATTACATGTTTTTGTCGCATCTGTGGACCAACGGAAGTCATATACTTGTTATTAATATTTAATGCGTAAAAAGTTTATGATTTTTCACGGTTAACCAACCAAGCATGATTAAATAAAATAATATATATATTACGCATAAACGGCTGAACGAACGTAGAGTGCGAACAAAATCATGGAAACAGCTAGTATTTCTGCTTGCACCATCGCCTTATTCTATAAGGACCAAAATATAAAACCCTCACTTCACACGAACAATGTTTAACAAGGAATCTGTCTCACGTCTTCGTTCCGTCTTTATTACAGGTTGAGATTTGATCCAAAACTCTATGGAAAGCACCTTAATGGAATACCCATGTTTTATCCCGGGCGGGAGCGCGACGCACCACATAAATATTAGTTTCCAAACATTTTTGTATTATTTCTCGCGTGGAACCTATCAACAGGAAAGATGCTTGTTACACGTGTAATTCAAAATTTAATTTAAGCAGTCTTCACTATAATATGGCAAAAAAACCGTTTAGATATAAATAAGTATTTAAGTTTGTATTGGCAGAATCTTTACTTACAGTACCTACATCTCTGTAATTAGTTAAAATAAAGAAATGCTAATAAATTACTACCTACCTGTGCCAAAACTTCATCATAAATTGTGTGAATTACTACATTATTTTGAAACGAAATAGAATTCTCTGCAACTGAATTACAAGTGAGCAATATAATGAGTGTTATCCATATTACTATATGTTTTACTGTTTCAGAGCCCATTCCAGAATATTGACGTAATTGTAATGGTAAAAACATGATTAAAAACCGCGCAAATTTCTGTGCCTTTTACTCAGTCTCGATTCTTTTTATTTGCAAAGTCTTAGTGTCAGCCTCAATAAAAGGCTTCGGATTAGCACCGCTAGGGAATGCCTCGACAGAAGTGAATTTAAATCGCGAAGGATTTGCGCACGGGAATTATACTTAAAATGTAACTGAAGAGACCGGATCTCAAATACGTGATGTTGGTAAAACGGGCAGGCAAAGGTGTGAAGTAACTTAATGTAGATAAATGTAATTCACTGTGATATATGTGCTGTTTACTATCATACTAAATAATGACGGTATAATATTCCAATTCAAACCAGCTTACAGTCGCTGAAATTTCTGTAGCCCCAGATACTACTTAGTTAGGTACTAAAGAACACCTAAAAGCTGTGCAGTGGCCAGGCAAGTGGCTTTAGACTGACAAAATTCACAAGTGGCCGAACACAAGTCGTGAAGTCTTAAGGTATCAAGACCGGTCACCCGCTAGCACTTGACCGCAGTGGGAACGGTAGGCAGAGGTGCGGCTTACATCGATTGATCTGTGACAAAGCCGTCAGTCACGAGCCCTCCACTTCCTCAGCTTTATAGACATTTTCCTGAGATCTCACCTTAAGATCACGTCTCTAAAGTTAACTTTATCACATTCGCTCCCACTATTGTTACCCCAATACACCCATATTAACCATAACGTATGGCGCTGTTAAACGTAGTAACTGCCCATAAACGTAACGACGCGTCAGGCGCGTTCGCTGCTGATCCCCTTTAATTAATAACCCCTATAACACGAGTATTGTAATGACGTATTGATAGTGCAGTGATGGTGTTTTGTCGTTCATTTAATTCGTATGGCATACACCTACATAGCATTGAAAATTGTACCAACTTTGTTATAAGGTTTCCAGTAAAAAAATGTCTCGTTGTTTTTCACATACATTTGAACACAACTGAACAGTGAAATAGCATAGTGTGGATATGAAAACGTGAAATGACTTATCGATGGTAAACACCCATTTTTGTCATTAATGTTGCTTGGCAGTAATAATTACAGATAGAAATGATAAAAAAGACATAAAGCAAGAATAAATTTCATAGTCACAATTCGTATAAAAAATGTTTCAAAAACAAAACGGAGTTCATCTCCATACGGCAAACAAAATAAACCAGTGAGAACATTAAAAACCTTTTTGAATGGGCAGAAATACTCGTTTGTGAAATAAATAAAACCCACTGCGATACATGGATGCCCGTAAACGAGCTAGGTATAGTTACCCTGGCAGCCGGCGCAACATAGCATTGTAACTTTAATCCACGGTACCTAGGTATTGAACATTCCACTTTTTAGAGCCAATTGTATTTTTCATCCGTCGAAAACTGTTGTTTGACTGAATAGTTTCAGTCTGTAATATTTTTGTTTGTTACTATGGAACACAATTTTATAGATTTGTATTCTTTTTATTAGTCAAATAGTTTTTTGTAGGATCTGGTCCTTTGATACAAGTACTAAACTCAAAGTCAAAACTTTTGGATCAAAGGACTACAATTAAATATTACTTTAGAAACATAACATAAACATTTTTAAATGCCTGGGGATTATAAAAATATTGGTTCAATACGGGGATCAAATTAACGATTTTGCACAAAGCCTGCCGCAGCCTGTGCGTCAAAGCCGTGTTGTCAATACGTTGAAAAACATTTCAATCAAATTTTCTGTAATCTTAACATCTTAAATAATTTAGGATCTGAGCAGGTATAACACAGATCATAATAAAACATTTTCCTCTCGCAGCTTTTCCTGGTATCTCGTAAGATTTTCCTTTTAATTCAGATTACGAAGACTTTCATCCATTTTGTCTTCTTTTTTAAAAGCACATTATTTGCCCGTTTGGGTCAATTTTCCGGGTATGCATCAGTTTTCCTTTAAAAGATTACATGCTTATATAATAAGGAGGCCCAGATATTTTCACCAATACATAATTAAGAACATGTACTAATTAAGGAGGCATTATACCTAATTTCTTTAGAATACTTTACAAAGTGGGCAGTAATTAAGCATTACATTATGTCACATCCTTTGTTAGATATTATAAATATGTATTCAGAAAGACGTTAATTAAAAGTAATAATTTGACGTGTTTTAAGAAATGGTTCTACTAAATTCGTAGGCGTAATTATTGTGTGTAACCTACCCCTAGGTTAAATAACAAATGCTTATAACAATGGATTGTTTTCACAAGAATTAGTGAATGCGAATTCTTTTGTCTAAGAATGTTTAGTTTCGTCCGGCGATAGGGGCCGCCAATCAAGTTTGTTGACAAACTTTAAGTTCGTCAAACAACAGATTCCCCGCCGCTTTTTTGGGATCACAAACGATTTTATAGATGTCTTAAAAGCTTTATAATATTAAACGATAAATTAACTTTATGTGAGACACTTATAGTAAGAAGTATTCCTCATTACTTTAATGTTATTGGTTATCACATTTCACTTGATAAAGAGAATATGGTATTAAAGCACTTGAACATAATTGAATATTTCCTTAAGAAAGTTTAGCTTTTTCTTCTGTCTTCGTGAGCTTTACTTGTTACTTGTTCATGCCGTCGTTAAAATATAGGTAAGCTAGATAACAGGTGGTGGAAGGATCAATTTTATTTAATATGGCAGCACCGAGGTGGTAGCGAAAAGTAAAAAAAAAGATTATAATTATTATATTATTATGTACATCTAATTTTAAAGCCAACCTTGGACTGTAATTGTCCTAGGTTGGTCCTCTAATTTTGGTCAAGTTAAATCAAATCTTATATTTCATAGCCACGAAAACTTTGGTACTTATATTTACAAGATATTACGACTGAAAGGTTTCCATATCTTTGGACGTCTACATTAATCAAAGAAAGCTTTCGTTTCTAACGTTATCAAGATAATATTGCATAAGTTAGGGGTCGCTGCTCTCTCTCAAGGACTTATTTCAATAAAGATGAAGATCTTTGAGTGTTCTGTTTTAACTCTGGGATCAAAGGGGTTAAATACTATTGTTTAATTAATATGTTCGTCTTGAAGTTATTCTTGATTTAGGATAGTATTGTTATGCGCAGAAAATGTTGAAATTATTTGAAGTATCTCACAGTAAGGAATTTTATTTATTTTAATACTATTAATACAATTATATCACAATTACAAGTTTTTTATACATAGGCCTTACTTCTAACACAAAATGGACCAGTGTTTAATTGAACTTCAGTCACACAAAACTGGTCCTTTGATCCGGAGTAACAAATATGACATCAAATGTATTATAATCGTGTGTTATCTCTCCCTAACAGCCAGTGACGAGCCAAACCAAATCAATTGGGTTTTAAATAACATCCGCGAATGGCTTCGCGCACACAATATGTTTATTGATGATTAGGCTGATGTACTGGATTTAGAGAAGAAATACATTATACTATTGTCATAAATAAATATTTGTGTAGAATTCTTTATGGCAGTCATGTAGTATTGAATTATCCTGTAGGTATGTTCTGTTGTTAGGACTTGTAGCGTTAGACAAATACTGAGCTTATATACTATGCTATTATATTAGTAAATTAGGTTAATATAAATATTCTATAATATATCGTGACGAAGCCAGTCTTACGCCATTAATTGGATACGAGTTTTATCTCTGGAAAACTACGTATTAAGGTTTTAATAGAACAAATCTGGATAGATACATTACGTACGTTTTTAATCGAACCGAAGACTTTTATCCCTGTAAGCCTCGATCCTAATCAAAAATGTCATATGTGCGCAATAAGCCTATAAAACCGGTTTATTACAGTAGACGCTACGGGATCACGAACTACGACATCCACCATTGATAAATGTTAAATATACTTTATTGAATTGGACCCCTTTCAAATCGTTTGTTTATTATTTATATATAGGGAGTTGATGATCGTTTGTCAAAATGTCGTCATTGAGTTCGCACGGGTTTATAAAATAAAGGGTTAATGGTTCATTTGATACCTTTATCAAGTCGCTGGGTTTTATTGGATTTAGGAGCTCACATTTATGTACCTACACAGTTTTTTCATGTTGGTGATTTGTTTTGTAATATATAAAGCGCCTACGAGAAATTAAAAATTAACATATAGGAACATTCGGACTGACGCGCGTTTTTATGGGCGAAAGGACCAGTTTTTTTATTCGGTGGGGAACTTAAATCTCACTTATTTCAAAGTTGTTACGATTGATTTCACAATAAATTATACTTAAACGCTAAAATATACCTAGTATTTCGATAGACTTTGGTGATGTAGTGCTCAACATGCGTCAACTGACAACCATTATCTAAAATCCTTTTACAACATCCCTACGCTCTATGACGCGTGAATAAATGTTCTGCGAATAAAATAGTTTTAGTCAAAACTTTTTGGTGAATTGCTTCCGATTGGACTGATTGATTGGTGCAGGAGCTAAGTGCTTTTATATCAGCTTTGACAGTGCAGATTCATTTAAGTGACAGCCAATGGGAACGTTATATTTTCATTGATTATACATCTGTTTTTCTATAGACTTCGGAGTAATCGGGTTTTTTATAGATAAAATGCCTTTATTATTGATTGGTCTGAAGTTTAGACCTAGGTATCAATAATAAAACACATAATTTGCATCAAAATTGTATCCATAATCACTGCGCTATAAATCTAGAAATAATTTACAATAACACTAAGTAATATTATTACAGAAAAACCTCTAACTCGCGATGCGGATGGAACCCAAGCCGTGTATACTTCTACATAACTAAAACAAACTTTGTAGGAAACGTTTACCGTGGAAACAAAAACAATTCGAAATCATACGACGCGCGACGGTACGACAACACAATCACATAATAAATTCATACAAACTTACACTTTTCAACTCTCTTTTCTTTGTCTTGAACTGTAAATATAAGTTGGCCACAACAAAACCCTGTTTACCTCTGAAAATCTCCGCGCCACTGCTTCAAAATGAAATGAAAACGAACCGTGTGTTTGCTGTAAAACTCGGAAGTAGTGACTCTTTTGTTATTCCGAAATTATATTTATATTGCAATTGTTTTAATAATATTAGAAGACGTTTTTATAGTTCTCTAGTGTAAACT
Source organism: Abrostola tripartita (assembly GCA_905340225.1). Classification (NCBI taxonomy): domain Eukaryota; kingdom Metazoa; phylum Arthropoda; class Insecta; order Lepidoptera; family Noctuidae; genus Abrostola; species Abrostola tripartita. The sequence goes on from HG996486.1 coordinate 20,578,379, forward strand.
ACAACGAGAGTATTTGAGGCAGTATTATTTACAATCGTCTGTAGGCAAGACAATAACCACCGCATTCAGAAATATTGTTAATAGGTAATTTCGTGCGCATCAATGTAAAGAAGTACTTTCTATGCGACAATGTTATATAGCTACCTGTATTGTATATGAATTTAAACTGTGATGTTTATTACGACATAAAATTTGTCACAAAACGGCTGTGTTGCCCAATTCCCGGTATCTCGCCCTCGGGGATGAAAGCTTAGCAGATTAAACACATTTCCTGAGTATTTTACCTGGTCGCGACAACCCCCGCGTCACGCGAGACTGGCCCTCGTCACAAAGGGTCCCTCAGATCAGATGACCACCCATTAATACGCACTTCTTTTGTTTCAGATTGCTGTGTAGTGTTCCCGTAGTGTTAGAAGTAGGATTTTCTCTCTCAGTGTCTATTTATCAGTATTTGAGGAATAATGATAAGTACATGTTCATATAGTTCAGTGACTATGTAGTGGGTATCGCGTCTACCATGGTTTCTTTGACGTTTAGTGACGTTTTAAAACGATGTAACATTTAGTGGACGCGGTACGAGAATTCTTTTAGTGCAAATATTATGCGACAGAGACGCGTTGTGTTTTGTGGCGGGTAGTAGAGTGCCTCCAAGATGTCTTTGCCCATGAAGCGGTCGTTCAGCTCGGAGGGCGGTGCGACCTCCAAGCGCGACTGGAAGATGCGGCTTAGTCTACGCAGCCGCAGAGGGCATAGCGTGGTGAGTACTATTTAATTCATACAATAAAACCATCTCAATTTCTTTTCAGCCATTTTATTACTCGTAAACATAAATGTCCTCCAAAACCCATTAAAGCATGATTACTACAAAAATTTAAGGTATGCAATTTGCATAACACAGAGCAAGCTCGTGTCTTCTTTGCAAAGAAAACCCAAGATTTCGGAGTAGCTTAATAAATAAACTACAATTCATTATGTAAGTTTAGCATTAAATGTAGGAGTTAACAAATATAATTCGCTAAGTGAGAATGTAGTGAAGAGAAATAATCATGTGAAAGTGCAATTTAAAACAACATGAAGCTGTAATGAGTCCATTAGTTTGACGCGAACATTCCGGACATTACACTTAAACTATCAACTTCTAAGTTACAACGGCTTTACTTAACTTACTGAGGCTTCTTCATTCGTTCACTTTAAACTTAGTTACTATTGCCCAACTTACGACATTTAACATCTTCACTGACTCACTTTAATTTTGCTTATTTTGAGAGATTACCTACATATCGAGCTCAGTGCCTATGTCCAGCAGTGGACTGAGATAGGCTGATGATGATACATTTCTCTTTAATAATTCATTTTGTGTGCCTAAAGTACCATCAATGAATATAATATCCTACAATGCCGCCTAATGTTTGTCTCATGTCTGTCATGTATTTTAACATACAACACATAATCAAAACGACGACCTGATTGGCGCAGTGGCTAAGCGATTAGACTGCTGCGCTGAGGGTTGCGGGTTCGATTCCCGCACGGGGAAAAACTTTGTGTGATCTGCAGATGTTTGTCCCGAGTCTGGCTGTTTGTGTATGTGATGTTTCATGTTTGTGAAACGCAACTACGATACAGGAGAAAATCCTAGTGTGGGGCGTCGTCTTTATAAAAATAACCTAAATACCTTGAAGAAAGTTTTTGTTCATAATACAATAATATGTAGTTTACTAAAGGAAAATCAAATAAACACCAGCTTATAATAAAACACGTATCACGCACTGACTGCTAGCAGGAAAGAATACTAAAGAAAATATAATGAGTATTGACCAGTTGTGATTACAGCCAGATGGTATCACTTCTACTAATGGATTGAATCGCCGAGGTTAGGTAATGCTTTGTGTTAATTCTGTTAATTACTTTGATATCCGCACACTTTGGTCCCGTCGGCCGGCCGGTAGGTGGACCATGTTTTATATGCACTGATACAGAGTTTAAGCCCGAGGTTAACACCCTTCTAAATTGATAAAGGAAATTTGAAAAATGATGGACACGAGCAGGTCTTGAACCTGCATCCTTCGCCGTACCGTGGCGCTGCTCTAACCAACTGAGCAATCGTATCACTGCTCGCAACCATCGATATTATCAATTTAGATTCAAGCTTAGCATGGGCAACATGCAAAAATTACAACAAATGTCACCCAAGTCTTCGTTATTCTAGAATACGATTAACACGAACATTAGTAAAACTACCTGGGAAAAATAACATAACATCACGCCTATATTCCACAAGGGAATAGGCAAAGATGCACATATGATACACCCACATTTCCCCAGTTATGTTACAAGCCCCAATGTAATAGGGAGCAAGCCTATTGCTATCATCCGGGTACCACTCCATGTCGCTAATGAGGATTACCTAATGGATAAATCCAGTACCACTTTGCATGACCTGGGATTCGATCCCAGGACCTCATGCTCAGCAGTCGCGCTAAGCAACCACTAGAGACTGGATCAACAAAGCAGTAGGATTTCCGGGAAAAATGGTATGCAATGACACAAACCTGGGTATCTTTTGAGGGAATAAAGAACGTACAGTGTAAAAATATACACGTTATTCTTGAATCACTTCGAGAATAACCCTCAGCGCACCGCCGTGAATATTTAACTAGCCATATTTTGATTCTAATGGCCCACTGCGGGGCTTCACTGTAACCGCAAAGATCAATTGTCATCGAGACCCGAGCTAGCCGGTCTGACATTTTATAACCCTAGTTAGTCCTTTATAACGTAGGTATAAACAGTTTTGAGTCACTTAGCTCAGATCAGTGTAAACGTAAGCTAAAGTGTGCCGCAATCAGACTTTGGTAGTTTGACCTTTCTTCACATTAGTGTAGCTAGTGCCGACTCTTTTTTCGTCTCATCAGACTATGATTATAAGGAAAAGAGAGTGCACCTGCGTAGTTGGCTACCTTGACAGTAAATTTGCTCTGAGAAAGTGTAATGTTAGGATAGGTTCTCATAGTAAAGTTAAATCGATTGTTAGCAGCCCCGCGATAAATCGATTCCTTTCAAACCAGCGCCTATATGCAAAGTTCTTTTTCCGTCGTGTCGTGACATACAAAGATCAAAATAGCTGTCGTAGAGAATAGACAAACTGGTCAACTGATTTGTAACGAGTCTGACAGCTCTTGGTACTTGACTGAGTTAATTCTCACTAGTCGGTCATTCTTACATAATGTCCGTGCGTCACTAATGTACACTCGTCACCTTAGTAGTAACAGACTGCATATCAGAGTCACACACGGCATTAAGCTCCTTTTATTCTTTTGACTCCAAAGCTCCGCCTTCGAGGAAGACTAATAATTAATTCTAAAGGCCGCTCCAGTAAGTTAAGATGCGCTAATTTGACACCACAAGAGCTATGCGGACATTAGAGCGCACATTTAAGTAAATAAATAATTAGTCTTTATTACTTAGGTCGGGACATTTGGGTGAGGCTGGGCTAAGTAAGCATTGCGCTATGTTAAAGACATATTTCCTTGAAAAGGTAGGCAGAGGGGAGCAGTTACAAACCCTTATTTATGAGATAATTAAAGTCAGACTGGAGGTAATTGAAAGGCCTGGACTTGATTTTACAGTCTCCATCTGTGAATGACAACGATCTGAATGGCGCAGTGGCTAAGGGATAGGACTGCTGCGCTAAGGGTACGATTACCGTATAAGACAAACAATTGTGCGATCCGCAGATGTTTGTACGGTGTCTGGGTGTTTGTGTATGTTCTTGAAACGCACCCATAATACAGGATACAGACCTAAAGAGGGCGACGTTTTTAAAAGAAAAGAAGGAATTTTTTTTCTGTAGAGATATTTTCTGCAACAAATGCATAACTTTTGTGTGTCACCCACTTCAGTAACATGCGAGTAGTATATTTTTCAATAAATGCATAACTTTTGATAATTGGCACTTACTACGGTAACATACGAGTATACTCCTAAAATGATGAATTTATGAACAATGATATCGTTAATTCTAAAACGAATGTTCGCATAACTCAATTTACATTCATCAAATTCGGCGAAGCAATTTCCAATCCGAACTAAATAACGAACGGCCCATAACAAACGCAGCTCCGGTCAAAATATCCGTAATCAAGTACAAATAGAATTTAATCACCTCGATTCCCTTCCGAGCCATTTCTTATCCACACCCCATCGGTTCTATGTCAGCCTCATGTATACAGACTATGTATTACAAAACTGACTATTTATGTATATGGCTGTGATTTCTATGTCTAAGTTTTTGTTGAAAACTTTCGTGTAAGTGCTAATGTTATGTAACATTATATTTGAACAGATAATAATACAAGAAGCTGGTTCATATCTACATTTTATTCTTCAGTATCAACCTTACATTATAAATTATAAGAACGAATTGACAATAGTAATCGCAATTTCCCATAACGGGTCTCTTAAAGAATGTAGATTCTCCGATTCAAAGAGTATTTTGCCATATCCATCATAAAGATTAACAACAGTGTTCTTACTAGTGTCATGTGACGAAGCTAGAATAGCTAATAAACAATTGAAGTCTGACGGTAACATTTTGAATTCGGAAGCCATCGAAACAACATCAAATTCTGAAAACTTACGTAGTTTTCCCCAATATTTTATCGTTGTTTTAAACCCTTTAGAGGTAACCCATATCTTCGTTTGTGGTGACCGCCGGAGCCTGTACGACTGTACGTATGTCATTGTCGCAACACTCTGGCTCCGGTCTCCTCGGTCAGCATTGTGCATTATATCAATGTCGAGTGCTCGGACACGGGTGGCTGAATCAGAGCATGAAACCCTTTTGTGCTGTCGTGGGCAGCCCGAGTGTTGAACCGGTGACGTTTACTTAACTAACCTTACATATTCATCAGGTTTGTTACTTTTAAATGTTTTTTTGTTCGGATTTATTGGAAGAGGAGTTTCATTGGTATTCAAAAAATCGAGGAGAATATTTTAATATCATTGCCTCGAGGTTGCGTTGTCAAAACAATAACAATTAGAGCAACATACAAACCAAAATATATTTCAAATATAATTAATACCAAAACCAATTTCCTTTACTTTGCCGCGTCTTAACAAGCGTAAAATATCAAAGCAAGGACAGAAAATACAATAAAAATTCCCGCGAACTACTGGTTGAGAGTATTTTGAAGTGATATGAGAAATGTACAGCGCCATCTCCCTCCCGGACCTCCTCAGATATAATAAGTTTGTTTAACTTATATTGCTGGTACTGAGCAATGAGTTAGCTCCGCAGCGCACCGCCATACCCTTGGAACTTGTTAAGCACTTGCAAACGCAATGAAACTACAATTTTCCTTCGACTTAACAGTATACAATAAACGTCTAGAATGTAGTTACGATATTAATAAATGTGCGGCGACTCGATGGAAGAAGAAAGAATTGCATAACGGCGAGTATGATCAAACAGCCAATAAACAGAGCTTTTGCATTCTCTATGTTTGTTGTTAAGTTCCTTTTGAGATTTAATTCTTTGACTCTACTAATCTTATTGTAGCTCTCACGTTTGCCATTATTTCATTTATTTCTACCAAAACAAAATTGGTTCAGTTACTTTGTAACCATGAGTTTATTATTTATATGTCAGTACTGACATGCAGATGAAAGTAAATAAAAACATACTTGAATCGCAAACCCCTGAATGGGGATAGCTACAGAAAAACGATCTTTGCATTTGTATCTTACCATTTGAATTATTCATTGTTGAATTTTGCAACAATTTTTTCATGAAATTCATTCTTCTCTACCGTTTTTTAAATAAATGTATTCATTATGTCAAACATTTTTTCAGATACATTATTTATTTATTTTATAAAAAAAAGGAGTGTCAGTTGTTCACAGTCTGCCAGTTGTTTTAATATTACATGTGCTTGTTGTTGAATAGGTAATAAAGTAGGATAAACACGGATTGGTTGGACTCTGCCTACTATCAAAGTGTTCCATATGTATCGGACTACGTCTGGGTGCCGATTGTTTATGCACCCTTGCAATACTGAATCGCAGAGTGGTCGTAGAGTCGTGTCGGGTCAAGGACAGGAGAAACAAGGTCCTTATTAGAGAGTCAGATTGCGATCACTTGGCTCTCGTCCCGTCCTGTCATAACTTGTGTTGAATGTTAAACTGTGCTCGATAAAATAGTTGGTGTTTCGTGTAGTGTTCACACGCTAGCCAGATACTTGGCAAATGGAAAGGGTGAGAGAAATACTTTATGATTGTCTTAATTTTATTATTCTATTTTTTTTTTTAATAACTTTGGGATTTTTTACACGGACTTAAAACGCGATTTTCTATGCAATCTGACTATAAGTAATTGTATATTGGATCGAGATGACGCCATCTAGTCTTTAAAAAGAATGATTTGTAAGAAGTTTCCTGTTTAACCTTATAACCTATTTGCAAAATAAAAATCATTTATCATAAGAGCTATAGTTTGGCCAACGAAAGCTGTCCACGAATTTTTTCAGAAACTTTTATATGGCAACATTTTTTTACTGTCAAGGAACTGATACATTTGTCATTATTGATGTCAACAACAACTCCGTATCGTTTATTTTTTTCCTTGAATTTGTTATTAATCATGCCGAAAACAATCAAAAGTTCGACGAGAAATCTACTGTTTACCATGATCAACAAATTTAATGATGTGAAAAGTGATATAAACGAGAAATCTGCAAAGAAAATACAACAACTGAACTCAATCGCTTCACTTTTAGGTTAGTTTTTTTGTAGTATGTGGAAACATCTTGATATTTCTTGAATATTTTAAACATTTTGTAATTACTTTTCTGGTTATTTTTAGAAAGTATTGACGACGAATACAACAGAGAGATAAAGCTCAATATAACAAAGGTGTTACATGAAATGATATCTGTGGAAAAAAACGAAATACTGACTTGTGAAAAACATTATTTAGAAAAGATATCTTCAATGACAGGTATTCTAATTTAACATAATTATCGATATAAGTTAGTTTAACATGACATTATTGTTTTACTTATCACATTCTCACACTGATAGGTGTAACTTATTTTATGCCAATTAATATAAAAAAGTGAATTCACTGATTCATATTGAAAGTCTCTAAATCTTCAAATAATGCAATGTTTGAACTACATCAGTTCAGATAAAAGAAATTGACAAGTTGTGAAAGTGTTTGGTGTTTTTAGAGTTTTGTTTACATTTGTCTTTTGTTTTTTTCAGAAGTAAGTGTAAAAACACTTAGGCGAATAAAAAAGGAAGGTTCAGTAAATCAGGGCCAGTGGAACACTCCAGGAAAGAAACGACCTCATCCAGCAACAGTTTCTAATTTGGATGATTTTGATATTTCAGCCATAAGAAATAAAATAAATGAATACTATTGTGTAAAAAAACAAGTTCCAACATTAAGAAACCTGCATAATGAACTGAAAGAAGCAATTGACTTCACTGGATGCCGTGAAACTCTTAGAAAATTGTTACACAATAATGGATTTGAATTTGTTAACAATAAAAATGAACGGGCCTTGCTTACAGAAAGATACGATATTGCTGCATGGAGGCATAGATACCTAAGAACAATTAATAAGAAAAGACTGGAAGGTAAACAGATTATTTATATTGACGAGACATATGTACATCAGAATTATAAAGTAAAAAAATCCTGGCAAGGTCCTTCTACGAGTGGCGTAATCAGTAATATATCATCAGGTAAACGGTATATCATTGTACATGCAGGATCAGACGAAGGATTTGTTCCAGGAGCTTTATTAATATTCAGCACAAAATCGAAATCTGCAGATTATCATGATGATATGAATGCTAATAACTATATGAAATGGCTAGAAGAAATGTTGCTACCAAATTTAAGTAAGCCCAGTGTACTTGTGATGGACAATGCAAGCTACCATGTAAAACAAGTCAACAAACCACCTTCAATGTCTGTTACGAAAGTGGTAATACAGACATGGCTTCAAGAAAATAACATTGCTTTTGAGGATTATCAAACAAAGGCAGAATTAATGTGTTTGGTAAAAGATAATAAACCTACTCCAAAATATGAAGTTGAAGAACTTCTAAAAAAGCACAGCAACATTCACAACCATGAAATTTTATTATTGCCTCCATACCATTGCGACCTCAATGCGATTGAGCTGGTATGGAGTCAGGCAAAAAGAAAAGTCGCTAGCAAAAATATTGGTATACCAGCATCGGAAATGCAAAATTTAATTAAAGAATGCTTTGATAGTGTAACTAATGACGATTGGAAGAAATACACTGATCACGTAATTAATGTTGAAAATCAGTATAAAGCGAGGGATCAAATTTTTGAAACTGAGCTCGAAAGATTCATTATAAATGTCGGGGGCGATAGCAGTGAAGAAAGCAGTGAACCTGAATCATTATCAGGTGTGGAATACTTAGAGTCGGATTTCGACTACGATTCGTAACTTTTTTACAAAAAAAAATTATGTTCAGTTCATTAATAAACGTTTAGTAATAAAATGTTGTTTACTTCATGCACATCTTATTCACCTTCAACTAATAATAAAAAAACAGTGAGAGTCAAAAAATCCATATAGCAATGTAACTTTGTTATAGCATACATTATAGGTTATAGCATGAGAAACGAGGCAATTCTCTCTAACACAATAGGTACTCGTATGTAGGTTTGGTACCATTGGATAAGGTATCTGTATTATTAACAATAATTAGTCTTCAAATATTTATTTTTGTTATAGTGACATTTTTCCCTGAATATTAAAAAGTATCAACTCTGTTTATGCAGTATAATAACAGTGTTGACAACCTAATTTTTTTTGAAATTGCCGCCGTTTTCAGTGGACAGCTTTCGTTGGCCAAACTCTATCAGGGCTTTTGATAAATGAAAAAAACTGCTTGCAGCTCGGGATCTGGAATATCGCAAAATAATGTAAAGAACCACATGGAAATTCTCGCGCTCTGTTTTTTTATATAGAATACCGTATTTTACGAGAATATTAAAATATGGTATCCTCATAAGTATACTTCATAACTAAAATAATCCGTTGTTCGAAAGATATTAATTACCCTAACCACACAAAATAATTAAGCCCAAATATGTATAATTTGGTTTACTGAAACCGCCATAAACATCGGATCACTGATAATATCAAATTAAAATAATTCACTATCTGGAATTATTTTTTCTTAATTAGGCACAGTTAAATATTATCAAAATGTGACCACCAATTATTGGACTATTAGAGTGTTGCCATGGCAACGGTCAATTATAGTGTGTTACCGGCTGATGAGTTACAATAGTCCAGTTTTAGATAATAGAGTACCTACTAGGGATGAATTTGAAATGGTTCGCAGTGCTATTACCTAGTTACACACCAGGCCAATTAAATAGGTCATCGCAGGTCAGTACAGTGCAGTGATTGAAGCCTAAATAGAATGATACCGGCTACATTCGTCCGCGCCTCTATTGTACGCATGCAATAAAAGGATTCGCGAAGCAACAAGGGATAGGACGCACTTTGAAATTTACGTTTAAAATGTTGAGGAAAAATTATAGTGCTACATTTTTAATTATATTATGAATCTAAACCGAAAATCATGTTTTATTTTTCTATTGTTTTTTTTTATTATTAGGCGTAACTTTTATGTACTATTCATTTTCAGAAACGCCTCGTAAAGTAGTTAAAAACCTAAAAGAAGGGTTATTTTAGGTTTTTAACTACTTACTTTTCGAGAAGATTAGAAAACCTACCTAAAATGATGTGCCTACCATGCCATGCCTATCATGTGCTGGTTCGTAGTTTATAATGTGTGTCGAGTGAGTAGCTACAATTTATTCTTTGTTCTGTGCGTTTTGATGCCAAAGGTACCTGCAATATTAAAATACTTGCACAAATCAGAAGAAACTAATTAAAGGAGATTTTTATCGACTTTTGGGCAGAAATATTTTAACAATGATCTAATTGGGATATCAGATAAAGTAGAATTCTGTATTTATTACAATCATGGAATCTTGCGAACCTGACTTAGCTCGTTTGTCCTGCCAGCCAGCCAGCAGTAGCGATGCTACGCACCTTAATTCCCGCTATCGGCTGATTTACGAGGCAATAGTCCGTTTTTCTATTACCGTTACCACACCGCTCCGGTAATTACTCTTTACCGCTGCGAAAACATGACTCGAACTGTGCCAAACCGATGCCAACCGTTACCGAGCGATTGTTTGGTAAACTGGCAACGTTGACGATCAACTATTTACTATCCGCGCTAATTATACTTGTTTGATGCTATTTATAATAGTTACGAAGCTAGCTAGTGGTTAGAAGACAACACAACCTAAAAAAGTAAACCCAATCATATGAAATAAATTCAAATCGGTTCATAAATGAGGGAATATACATTTAAAAAAAAGATTCCGACGAATTGAGAACCTCCTCCTTTTTTTGAAGTCGGTTAAAAAACAGGCATACGATGTTGTTTTAATCCAGAAAGCGCAGCTGTAATGCATTTGATGGTTCGATCAAATTAACAATTAATATAATATGTACAACCAAGTCTGCTGTTTGATCATACTCGTAGTTATGCAAAACTTTGTTGTTCCATCGAGTCGCCGCACATTTATTAATATCGCCTCCTAACTACATTTTTAGACGTTTATTGTATTCTGTTAAGTCGAAGGAAAATTGTAGTTTCATTGCGTTTGCAAGTGCTTAACAAGTTCACACACAGTATCACAAGCTGCCAGTATCACGAGTCAAAATCTCATTCATCACGAAACAAATCATTTGTCAGGCAACTTATTTTCACTATTGTATTCATAAAATACATACTTACTCTCCCCTCGCCGTTTACAGGATAAAAGGCCGTCGCACAATGAGATCAAATTGAAACCTAAACGCCGAGGTCTCCCTACATTAAGTCTGTTATTTATTTCGGTACCGTGCGCACAAAAGGCGATAAGGTACGCAAGATTGTCAGCTCTGTTATAAAAAGGTAAACATTTAGTGTTACCTAAACTTGCGGCTCGTAAACAACTTACGGTTTGAATTGACGACAAAACAGCTTCAGGGGCTTCGAGCTTAGAAATGCTTGTTTTTGTTTACTTAAAAGTTTTTGTTTAGCGACTAACTATTATGAGTCAACGCATATATAACATTGTAGGTATAAATAAATGGTATAGTCGCGGCGCGGGGCGCGGGGTGGAGGTCAGACACGAACGGTCGGTCAAGCCGAGCGGACGTGCAGCGTGACTTTTACGAAATAGCACTATCGTTGTTTTATTACATTTAATACTTACTCCGGTGACAAGTGAACGTCACACCTACCTATCTTATTTATTCTTGAAAGAGATATGTATTGTTTAGAAATAATGTGACTTTTAAATTTTATATTTTATGTGATGTCTGATTATTTACAATTCAATGAAGTCTGTTGTCGCACTTGACTATCTGACGAGATGTTGGACAGATTTGAAGGGTATTCAAGATCACACTTTACATATGACGTGGCTAGACATTTACTTATTTCCGGCATCTTAAACCATAATAAATCTCAATAATCTTATTATCAAGTCTTAAAACAGGAGATATTCTTTACTAATGATACTTTTATATTAACATAACATAACCTCCACTTACTACAATGTATTTTTTACGAATGTGTTTACAGCGCTAAGGCCTTGGTGCCCCTAACTTGGCAACCTTGTTATCAGCTGTAATGCATTTGCGTTAAAAATACCAGCAAAATACCCTGTCCCTTAATCCCTAATCATACAGTATTTTGAGGTGAACGTCAACGAGTCAGGGATGAGAACTTAAATACCTCATGGGAAACTAAAGTAGTAATAGGACTCTGCTAGTATTACGATAACAAATAAGCTTAACTACCAACCAGAGCCTTGAGATAATTCTTTAAGAACCCAAAATTTGACAGCGCTCAGTTAAGGATCAGTATTGTAGATGAATTGAGGAGAGTAGCTGGTAGTGACTGGATGACGAAAACGGGAGAGCGGGCCTTGTGGCGTACCCTGGGGGAACCTACGTCTAGCAATGGACTGCAATATGCTGATAAGATGTGATTGTAGCAGAAATTCGAATAGATCAAAATAAAATGCATAATTTTGGCAAAAGATAGTGACAGTACGTATCCCGAATAAAACCCAAACTCCTCATGAATTTAATATTCTAGTAGAAATAGAAAACGAAAACCAATTTAAAGTCTGTTACCAGTTTGAGTTTCGACGGTAGACCTAATCTAACTCAGGATAAACTTCGTTCGATCGATGGCTTGACATAGAGGAAGCAAGGAGCGTGCTCGGTAAAAAAGAATCCCTATATCGTACATACTCGTAGCCGGTTTTAATATACTTGACGTGGAAGTTTCCGTCACAATGTGGGACAGCGGATGTAGCCGGGCCCACCTAAGCCTTAGAAATCCAGAAATAGTTTAGATATAGGTACATTGTGTGGACAGCCACGATGCCAATCCGAGCGAACGTAATAAGGAATACAGTTGAATATGGCGTTAGATATATATGTGCAGTATTCAAGAAACTGGTTTTGAAATTCATGCTTTTGGATGGAATATAAATTAGAAAAAACTACCAGGACACCATCATATTAATGCATTATAGTTCGAACAAAGCGCTCTCAACCAATCAGTGTTTAGACAGTTTTTTAGCTAAATGGTTCCGTTTTAATCTGACAAAGGTTAAATACGTACTAAAACACATTTAGCCAACACGATAACCACCTGACCTCCGCATGACAGTGAATAAAAACTGTGCAACCGTCATTTGTATGATAAGTCAAACCTCGCGTGTTCCTATTTGTACAGAATAGTCACTTACAGTACTCTTCTTGGTAAAGCCTTAAGAAACAGCGATTAGATTTGTTTTGATTCAGCCTCGAAACTTGAGATAATCTGATAAACCTAAAATTCGTAGACTAACCTCGTCTACTGAAAATCTAATTTGCTAGCGAGCCTACTTCGTGAAGTCGGTCAAGTTTAATATGTTGAATGTCAAGGCGCGGGCTGACTCGATGGAGCGGCTGTTTCCGGGGCTTTGTGAACTGTAGCCAACACTTTTCTACATTTTTGCTGCCTCACTGGAGCTAAATAGCTATCAGCATCAGAACTGAAGACATTTGTAGTACTTGTTTCGGACGCTGGGTCAAAGTACATTATATAAATTCACTGTCTTCCTCTTCTTTTTGATGGAAAATAATCGTTCTTTGTTATTTTATTTTGGGAACTGAATTGTCAATTTTAATTAAAGTTCAAGATTTTATAAATCATTTGAACACATTAGTGTTTCTAAACAGAACAAATTACTACTTTCTTGTACTTTTTATTTATTTATCTCAACTAAATACCGTTTTATGTCAGTAAGTACTTATATTATTACATCAAAACAAACGAACGTTTCGTCGCTACAACATTTTGCCACCACCTAAACACTTTCTATAGACCAGTCCTTATCTCCTCTCGTTCTAAGCACATTACGCTCATTTCCGAAACGCTACGGTCCTTGTGTGCCGTCGACCGAAAAAACCTTACAAGCAAAAATCATTTTGCGATGTTTACCTACACTATTATCAGTGGCATAAGGTTGACAGTCGCCCGCGTTAATAGTGTTAGAGTCAAAATAATTTGCACTTGGAAACGTTCTTTTTGCTTCGGTACTAAGGTGACTATTGCGTGTGTCCAACGTTGAGAAATGTCTGTCGCAGAAGAAGGGATCCCGTCGTTTGGTAGTATAAAGGTAATAACTACTTTAGTGTTAGGAAGTATGTTTTATGGATGTATTGCTGTTTTTCACGGGTCAGCAAATGGTCTAACGGTTAGATAACTGGAAAGTTATTTCTACGAGATGATAGCAATTACTATGCATTGAGTTTCGAGTTCCTCTTAAGTAGCCACCCCTTCTCTTGAAAGTCCTCATTTCTCGCAGTTGGCCGTGAAAAGTGGGTCAAGAACTCTTAGCTGATGGATTCTTATTGTACGATCATTAAAAATCGATGGGCTTTTTATTACAACTCGTTTGTGTGATAGATTGCTCTTTCCAGTGCTGCGTCATTAAGCAATTCCCTCAATTAAATATTACAGCATTTCAAAGTGTTTTATTTAATGTTTTTGGTGTATCATCATCCATCAAATAGGGTTTGCCAATAGTTTTAGATAATCTAAAGTCTTGCTATTATACGCATGTATTTTCGTTCTTGATGTCATTACAGTAATTGATGCTCATATGTTGTAGTGACCCCTATTGTATAGTTTTGCCGTGTCATCACATTCATTTCTTTGGTTGAGCGTTGTTTTTTTCACTGTGGATTAATAAGTTTTACTTCCTCAGTTCTGACCGTCCGTCGGTTTCAGTTTCTGCTTTATTGATATTTTGCATTCATATGAAAACGATTGGGTCCAAGGGTTCATGGCTCATAACATAACGGACCGTAAAAGTATTAGACCCAGAAGTTTGAGTAATATGAGTTTAGAAGTGGTCGTCATTGATCTTCTTTGAGCCCACTCTGTTATTGTTAAAGTTTGTTGTCTGTCGGCCAGTTTGGTATCCTCCGATTTGTTTGTTGTGTTGTGTGACACACTTTATTGTTTTGTTTTGGATATTTGTATGTATTCCATACTTTGTGGTTTTAGAAACTATTTCTTCTGAAGTAATAATAGTAACCTGCACTAGTTAGTGTTGGCGATTATTGACCATTAAGTTTCCGTTTAAGCCCGTATTGTCAGTCAATAAAGTATTTATGTTACTAGAAAATAAGAACATAATTAATACTTCAAATAAGGCCTATCGTTAGTTGTAGGTATTCAGCTATTAGTTTATACGTTTGCATTGCTAGTTTGTGAAAAAACACGATTTAGGGTTTCAAATCCCTAAAACTTTTGGCATTCGATATTTGCAGTCACACTGGTCGCGCGTTATGAATTTTTTAAATTGGGATTTAAATTTTATATTTTGAAGTTAGTCTGAGTATGATCCAATACACAACGAAATCCAATAGCTTTAGAAAAGTCAAACATTTCCAATATACTGCTGTTTTAGAATGGAAACGGCGCATTGTTGACTCCACAATAGGTTCTCTCGATCGTTGTTATCTCATATGGACGGACGCGCAACTTTGCAAATTGGAAAAATCGTTTTCGTAGACATTGTTTCGACTGGAATTGACTGGATATAACCCTACGTGGATGGTGGGCGGATGAGCTGTTTGATGTTCTGTTGATTGATGACGGAAATTGAAGTTAACTTTTTCAATTGATACTCTTTGTTTATCGATCGTGTTATTAAATGGAATCAACTTCGATAGAAATCCTGTCCTGAAGAAACAAACATGCTATAAGGGTACGAATCTATAGAAATCAATCTAATGGAATATAAAAATTATTTAATTACAAACTATTTTCAGGAACCCAGAACCGTACTCGTACTTAGGCTTTCCGTTTCACCAAGAAAATTCCAAATGAATTTAAAAACTCAAAAGTTACCTTTAATTTTTGTAAACATGAACTCGATTCTGAGTTAAGCTCGCCTCTGTACATCAAATTTCGTTTTGTATATTTTATAATGTAGGTTTGTTGATGTGTACAATAAATAATTAAAAACACGAAAACCTACTTATAAACTTTGTAGTCAAACAATACATATAAAAATATTAGCAATCACAAAATGTATTAATTTGTATTCAGTTCAAAGTAGATATAAATACAACCCTTTCCAGAGACGTGGTCCTGTAATTCATTCGGGCATAATACATCTGACTCAGGACCCACTCAACCACGAGCTAGATTACTGTCAGAGCGGCTCAAAGTTTTAGTTGCCACAAAGATTATTTAATTTAGTTAAATACTCCCAATCTATTTTAGGAGAAATGAGATTTTTTTTCTATTCTTATCTGTACTACAACAAAATAAAAGTTTAAATAAAAATGTTTTCCTTCGTCCCAAATAATAAACATACAACAGATTACATCACACCCATGTTCCCCGAAGGGGTAGGTGCACATAATAGTACCTACATCCATATTTAGCCATGTCTATGTCCATGTCATTTATGTCCCAATGCAATAGGGGGCGTATAATTTTGGCCGACCCGTGATTTAAGCCCAGGACCTTATTTTCAGCACAGTCGTGATTAGCGACCTAGCGACCAGCGAGACGGTATACAATTGGTTATATTTTAATACATCATTATTTAAACCTGTCTACGACCTAACCCTTTGTCTATGTTGCTCATTTTCATTTTTAAAGTTTCGGGTTAGTTGACGAGCCGAGTGTATCTCTACAGTGCAATCTTTCTCCTCGTATAGAAAAAAAATCTCTAGCGCAGCAGAAATATGCGCCAAACTCAGATAAAAAGTACTTTGTCAAATTCCTCCTCTTCTGTGCATTTCGTACGTATCCAGGTCATTGAGTTCCAATAATTCCCTGAAATACAGCGAGCAATGTTTTCAATTGTCTATTCTAGACTACTAGTATAAAATGACAAGAGTTGCTGAAACTTTATGAAATTCATTGAAGAATCCAATTATCGTTATTTAGACTTAGGATGAATGAATTAATTTATAAAATAGCTATAATTATTTTATTTATTTATTTGATTCAGGCAACAAAGGCCCATATTAAAAATACAATAATACTATACAAAAATAACAAAATATAAAATACTATACATAAACAATTAAACTATATAAAAACTATATAAACCAATCACAGCGTCGGCGTCGTATATCACGCGGTATCAGGTATCCGGCCACGAAATCGCCGGAAAATAACGCCTTTCGGCCAAAATTCCGGAGAAGTGAATTTTGAAAGATGCTCAGTAGGCACTCTCACCACAAAAGAATTAAAATTCACGTTGTGACGAGATTCCAACCTCACAACCCTCAAAATCCAATTCGTCTTAATCTTGATGTACTCTACAATCTCTTCGGCCTTTGTAGAGTACTGCAGCCTGGACACGTACAGCGGCGTCACTGGTACAGCGGGACGCAGCAAATGATTCGGTCCGGTCGGTGCAGTGCCACACTTGTTTTGGGTCGGCTTCTTTTTCTTCTTCTGTACCACGATGAAGCCATCCTTGTCGGCCTGCTCCGTCGGCTGTATCCTGTTATCCTTATGATAGGCGGATATACAGCGTTTCTGCTTGGCCCCCTTTTCAAGTGGTCGCTTTATCTGCAATGCAGCTGTTTTCTCAGCGACAATATCGGCGTAGGCTCGTGCAGGGGTCATCGTACCTACGTGTGGCGTCACAGCGGCCGGTGCAGAGGCGCGGGCGACGGCGGCGGCGAGCGTAGCTTCGTCAGCGGTATCGGCAGCTAGCGACTTGCTAGTGTTCGCCGACTCAAAACTGCCGATTGAGGTATTTTGTGCTCCGCGACGAGTGTTCACCTTTGAGGCCTCAGGTGACCTAATTACTGAGCCAACGTTGCGCAATGATGTAACTTCAGCACGCAGCTCAGCAATGACGTTGTCTGAAGCCTCCATTCTGGACCGCATTATGGTCATCTCGGCTTTCAACGATGTGATGTCCTTCAGCAGTCTCGTTACATCGACGTGATCGAACGTGACGGGGGGCAGTTTACTTAGCTCCTTTGCCACGAAGTCGGGAACTTCGTCTGGATCGGTCTTCTTCAACATATCAATAATATCTTGAAGACTCTTTTCGGTGCCATCTCTGCGGCGAGACGGCATCTGGTCCAGTTTTCCAAGAGACTGGAACAGTAGCAGCTTGGCACTGCTGACATCTTCCTCCTTGAAATTAGATCGGCATATTTGCAGTATACTCACCTCATCCATGTAGTCAATTGCATGGACAAGGAACGCCAACAATTCGTTTACTATAAGTTTTTTGGAACTCATAGTGTGACCGTGCAGCGGCTATGGCCGCGCAAAACGCGAATAAAATAATTCGTGCCGTGTACAA
Organism: Abrostola tripartita; assembly: GCA_905340225.1. Lineage (NCBI taxonomy): Eukaryota > Metazoa > Arthropoda > Insecta > Lepidoptera > Noctuidae > Abrostola > Abrostola tripartita. The sequence continues at coordinate 20,596,356 of HG996486.1, forward strand.
TGGAGACGCGTCCGTAGTCGAGCGCGCATCGCACTGCACTATATGTTCGATATTTGCATAACGTTGGACACTTGTACAAATGTTTGGCCGACTTTATTATCCACAAGGTAGGAGCATAATTATTTCATGTTTTACTTTTTGTGCTTATATTTGTACCGAGTTTGGGAGTTGGTGCAAGTGAGATGAATGTTTGAACACACCCACGTTGCAGGAGTCAAACGTAGTGGGCGTTCATTGTTGTTTTAAACGCGAACAGTAGCATGCTTTGTTCTCTCAACAATTTATGTAAATAATTACAATGTGCTCGTAAATATGATGATTTCAGAACATTTTGAATGAATGCGTCGTTTACGAGTATATAGCTTTGATACCTAGACTACAGTGCAGTGAGAGAGCCGCAAAATAAAATAATATTAGCTCCTATTAGACCTGAAGCTAGGCTACGATCAGGCAAACCATATTATCTAACACCACGAATTATTCACGGGTACCTACGGACGACCGGGCTCTGTGGCGTATCTTGGGAGAAGCCTAGTCAAACAATGGACTACAACGGGCTGATAATGATGATGACGCCATTAACAGTCTATCGTCTAATCTAGGAACACAACCCATGACCTCAATGGTGTCGGTCGTCATAAAGTTCTCAGTCGTTCAATTACTCGGCGTAGGGTTGTGCAACGTGTCTCGGGTCCCTTTGAGCCATGATTTAGTGGCGTCTGTCTAACATGAGCTATTATTTGACGTACTATTGCGTCAATCGCCGGGCAGTTAACGCTTAACAACCCAATGATAGCGGCGATAGAATTGTGATTGAAGAAAGGACATGAGAATAGTTTTCGTTGGATGGTGGGGAGGCGGGCGTTGGGCATATAACTGAAAAAGCTAGAAGCCATACCAAGAGACCCCTCTTCAACGAGGAAGTTTTCCTTTTCGGATGTAAAGAAGAGAGTATACCTCCACCGGCTAAAACCATAACATTGCTCCTATCTTTACCATAGGCGTGGGATCACGCCAACCTTAAGCATGAGAACTCAAATGACTTGGTTTTTTTGAAAAGCTTGTTCTTAATTTAGACAATTATTGTCTTTAAATTTCACATAGAGCAGTACACGGTTATCAGTGTAAGGAGGATTTTAGACATTTTAACACTGATATCAAACTAAAGTAACGCAAGCTTAAAAAAACTACTGCCTCGTTGGTCTAGTGGACGCTAAGCGCGACTGCTGAGCATGAGGTCGTGGGTTCAAACCCCGCGTTAGGAAAAGTATTACTGGGCTTAATATCCATTAGGTAATTCTCAGTAGCAGCACGGAGTCCGTATTTGTGCCCGGTTAATGACAATAGGCTCGCCCCCATATTATATTGGGATCTAACAAAATACATAACTGACGAAATGTTGGTGTACTATACACCTTTTCCGACTGCTTCGAGGAGTAAAGGCGTGATGGTATGTTATGTTTATGTATAAATAACTGCAAGGTCCGAAATAAACACATGTGTGGAAAACTCGTCACAAATAATTATGCACTGAAAAATAAAACGTATACATTTCTCATTCAATTACCGAATTATCTGGAATACCTATATTTATAATTTTAATTAATATTTCCGATACCGGTCTCTCAGCATTCCGTCCAGCTGTTAGCTTCTGCTACGGTGAGCACATGAAATTAACGGTGCATCAGAAGCAGATTGCAGGTTACCAAGCTAGATCCGTATCTTTAAATGATTAGCTTTAAATGACCGGATATTTGCTGCAAAACCCGATTTCAAACTTGTTAGCTCCACGTCAAATGAGTTTGTAGACCGGCTGCACTTCAAGATAAACTGGTTTGCACTGAAATTGTATTTAGTTGGAATAAATTGGAATGGACGGTTCGGAGGCAAAAAATTGGACGTTATAAAGTTTGGTTAGTCTAATGGAAGTGGTTGCAAAGGCCAGGGTCTAATAAGAACATTAAACTAATTTATTTATTTATTTAAGAAATTATACTTATATAGTGACATTTGGTTTAACAAAATATTTAGTACAAGTTCTTATGTACATACAATTTAAAGGTGTACATGACATTTGGTTGAGAATAGTATTATATGTTAATAATTACACATTAGTATACACATTTGAATTTTATATGATAAGTGTAGGAATAGGGTACAGTGATTAGATACAAACTAGAGTAAGAAAAAGAAAGAAGACTGACATATTTCAGTTAGTAATATAAGACTTAAAAATATAATGCTAGAACTATTACGTTGTGATTATTTTAGGAGCAACACTTTGTATAATTTTTTTTCGATTACCACCCACCCATGGAGTCGTGGAACATATCGAGGTTTAAGTTATATGTTATACTGTTGAAGTAACTGAAAAACTTAGCAATCATTACGGAAATTGAACCAACTTTTTTTTTGATATCATATTATGTTCGTTCAAAGTCTATTTTACAATTACAATTATTTACACCTTAAAACTAATAGATTAAAAACAATACCAATACACCTATACACATTTATTGTTTTGCTTGAGTTAACTTAATTAGTTGCGTAATAAAAGACCAAACAATAGCAGAGCCTTAACACGGAACGCAAACCTTCGGATAAGGGTCCATCTTCGTCATCAAACTAAGTCGAGCACACACTATTGACAATACCATAATGATTCCCAACAATGGCAGGCGCGATACCCCTGCCTACCCCTATAGCCCGTGACGGCTGCTTCTCAACAAAGATAAGACGTTGGAACCTTCGGCCATGTCTGGAAAGCGACCGATAGATGTCCACCCACCCGAACATTCCTAATTGATAATTACTTTACTTTATACGAAATTAAAATCATTCATGTTTATAAAATTGTCGTTATTTTCGAAATTCTTTATGAATAGAATGATTGAAATTAATTTTATTTGCATTTACCTTTTAATATTTTTTGTAAAAGTAATAGATTTAGCCCGTGGCTGCGCTATTGTTGTATATTACCTATAGTAATTAGTAACCTTATGATCATCATATCAGCCCGGTATCACGCACTGCTGCTAAGCCTCCTATACCAGTGGCGTGCATCCCATATAGCATATAGTTTACTAAATAAATAAAATAATTCGTCATACTAATTAATATAAAACAATAATTATACTTCAAAATATACTACACAATCCCCTTGTCTGTGAGACTAACCGTTTCCCGGTATGAGACGTCGGACCCGTGTCTGTGGGCGTACCGGGAAACGGTTACAAAACACGGTGCACGTATTTCGCTTATATTCGCTTAAATCCTATTAGAAATGATATTCTAACACATTATTTATGTTTATGGATATATAAACTAGCATAATATGCCTACTTTTTGTTAAAATATACTAAATTACGTCAGTAAACAACTCGTAAACATTGACCTTGAATGACGTCATCGCCGGCGAGTATTGTTACGTAAAATAAATGTTTATTTTGAGTTTATTTTATCATTTTGTGGTTGTAATAATATTTTTAAATGAGTATTGTTCAATATTTTATACTAATAACACAATATTGTTGCGTAAGTATTTATAAAATTGATAAAATCGGTGTCGGTGTCGGGTTTCAAACACGTCGTAAATATACCTACATTTTACCTATGTTGCAGTTATAAATAAAGGAAAATATTACT